>CM042013.1:10827525-11150025 GCA_023525715.1 Cichorium intybus | reverse complement strand
TTAAACTTTGAGATCCCGTATCTTTATCCCGAAATCAAAGGTAACGTACCATATAACCTGATTCACTGCCCATACTGCTTCCTTTCTCAGCCACAGCAACTGCTACTACTATGTTGCGATCACCATCATCCGTCTCAACCACCACTGCTTACACCACTATCGGATAAAAGATAGTGTACCATAAACTCGTGACGTGCTCTAGTGAACCATTCAGTTCTATCACTGTAACATCCGTGCTTTGGAGCTAGGAGTTTTGGGCTTTAATCGATAAAAATAAAAGTCTATTTTGTGAAATAATTAAATTGAATATAAATAAATAAAAATAAATTTAAAGGCTTGTATTAAACATTGATGAATAAATAATTTTTGGAAATAACTTATATTTTAAAAGTTGTTGTCAAATACATAACTGGACATTTTTTTAATGAATTGAACACCTATTCTACATATTGACATTGCGGTTAGCAATATTAATTTGGAGGAGATGATTGATAATTTTCCCAATAGAAATTGATTTTTCTACAATAATAATTATTATTATTGATTGACTTGTTATTTAAATTGATAACCATTATACTTATATTGAAATGTTTTAATAAGTTATTGGAATTACAATAAGGGGCATTATGGTAATTTCATAACTAAGGGAAATTTCTTCTTAAAAGAGGGGCATATTGGAAATTCACATAATACAACAAATGCATTCAGCGGAGGGTAATTTGGTAATTTCAACAGAGGGTAATTTAGTAATTTCCTGATAAGGACACACTCATTCACATATTGGATGAGCACTAGTGCATGCTCCATGATCTGGTAACCAATTTCAGTAGGTGAAGGTTTGAAATCTTGTGAGAGAAAGTGTTTTTAGAGAAAGAGAGAATCATCGAGTCATAGCAAGGAAGGGTGAGAGATTGGAGGATGGTCGGGAAAAGGTTGCTGCCTTTGGTGAGTTCGTGAGATGAAACAAAGGTCGGTAAGAAAGCATATAGGTCAAAAATGAAAATAAAGGAAGAGAACTTGCGTGAGTGATGGTTCTGAGGTCTCAGCCCCGATGAGCACCATCGGATGGAGTTAGTGAGGTATCTTTCTCGGTCTAGCCTCATCATTTCAATCAGTTTATTCATGTTGTTTCATTTCAATGATAATTGAGTGCGGAAGAGAACCATTGCTGGAACATGGAATGAGTATGGACCAGTTCTCGGAAGAGATAGTGGTGGCGGATTGCTGTCGGACCTGGACACCGATGTCCAGCCATGGGAGTAGCATCGATGGCTCCTGGTGATCACGAGCAAAAGAGAGAGATATGAAATGGGATGTCGTGAATGTTCGACCACCATCTGGTCGGAGAAGAGAAGGGATCAGAGAGGAGGGTTCGGCTAGAGGGAAGGTGCAACACCGGAGGCGGTTGGCTGCTGTCAGAACTGTTTTCGACGACATAGCAACGTGCCAGCAGTGACGTGTGTTTTGTGAAACTCTCCAGCGGTATGTTTGATCGGTTGGGTTGAGTTAGGGAAGAAAAGAAACTCGACGAGGAATAGGGTGGAGGGATGGTGTTTACCGATAGAGGCTTGCCGTCCGATGAGTGGAAGCATCGCCAGAATGAGGTTGTGTCACCAGAGAATGGTGTCGGTTCCGGAAGCCAAGGCGCAATAGCATGCAACGATTTGGAGGAGACAAGGTACAATTTTGACCACGTTGACTTCTTCATCTATACATGAATTAGGTTACACTCGCTAAGATAGACCATATCAATATTTGGGCTCATGTCATGGGCTGCATATTTGGCTTAACCTATATTCATGGGTTGCATAGAATTATATCAAGTGGGCTAGAATAAAAAAAAAATTCGATCGGACCTTAAGTGATGATTGGGCTCTTATTATTGGATTATGTGGACTTAGTTAATATGATGACTTTGTTATGGATAATATGAATAAAAATAAACCGTAAATAAAATTAGTTCCAAGAGGTGAATTTCAGTAATTATATCTTAATAAATTGAATATTTATTTAGGGGTAATTTCATATATACCCTAATTAAACCATAAAATATCATATTTACCCAATAAAATTTCTAAATATCACAAATACTCATTATAAATTTATAATATATCTAATTTACCCAAATTCTATTTTTAATAATTTATATCTAATTTTGTAACCAGTTTTTGTTAATTAAAACCATTTTAATTATAAAACAACATTAATTGACAATAATACCTTTACTTAACAATCATTAGGGAAAACTGGAAACAAAATCAAGCCTACGATCCTGCATTTGGTGCAATCGACATTTCACGCCTGGAACCGACCACGCTTGAACCTGCGCCATTGTCTTGTTTCCCAAGTTCGTTATCGTCATTTGTTGTCTCCAACTCAGTCATTAAAGTTATTGACGACAATTTTCATTGGGTATTGACTGCTTATGGTTTTGGTTATGATTACTCAGTGGATTCTACATTCGATTATGATTACTCGGTGGATTCTTGATTGAATTCTTTTCATTAATTGGTTGATTAAGATTGATTTCCCGAGTTATTGTAATTGCTTGGTGGATCAACCCCATGTAGTTGTCGTATTTTGTAATTGCTTGGTCGATCAATTCCCAGTTGTTGTAATTGCTTTCCCAAGTTTGTAATTGTTGTGATTGTTTGACTGTATTTATTCGGTTATGATTTCTCGGTGGATTCTTGATTGAATCCTTCTCACTCTAGTTTTTCTGTCATTCATCAGACGTACTTGGTTACTTAGAAGGATTCAGAAGTCACAATGTCAAATTGACTAAAAGCACGATAACAATTTAAAAGCACGATTACACTTCAAATCCTAACACCATCAAGCAAGTCATATCCATAATTGAGGTGGTTAACCAAAAGCACGATTACAGTTCAACAATGCTAAAAAAAGCACGACTAAGGGCGTAGAAGCTAAGGGCATCGCAGGAGGTCTTGAGTTTTTTCAATGTTGTAGAAGCTAAGAGCATCACAAAAGGTCCTGAGTTTTTTCAGTGTTGTAGAAGCTAAGGGCAATTTGGTCCAATTACAGAAAAATTCAACAACCATTCTCAAGTTACCATCTGTTGTAATCACTCGCTGCTTGTAATCAATCGCAAGAAGAAAACGACGAGAGGGCAAAACAAAAATCATGGACCTGTAATCACTTTGATCAATTGGATGCGGATTGAGTGAGGTCGTGATATCAATTCGTCCCTATTGTGTATATCAATTCGGTATAATCGTTGAAATCGTGAGAAGGATAATGCATTCGATGGGTTATTTAGGGTTGTAGAAGATAAGGGCAATTTGGTCCATTTTGCTTTCATTTTTCAATTTTAATGTTTTTAAATAAGAAAAATGATTATAAATTATTAAAATATATAAAAACATATTTGGGTAAATTTGATATTTTAAATGTACAATAAGGGCGTACACGATATTTAGATTTGAAGTCGGGCATATACGATATTTTGACGTTTAATGAGGGCGTATACGAAAATTTTCCAATATTTAGATGTAATTTTGATGATTTAAGCACGACGGGTCACTTAAGATGAATTTTAGACCGAACAATTAAGTCCAATCCTCGTATTGAGATAAGTTTAATTATCCCATGAAACCTTAGATAAGTTGGTAAATGATGACAATTTTAGATTGTGTATTTATCTTTATATGTTGGATCATAGGAAAAATGGATGAAAAAGAAGATGAAGTCTAGGATTGATATACTTTGCACGATGAGATTTTACGGATTAGTGTTGACTTTTCAGTCGACCTTCAGGTGAGTTTACCGGGAGTACACATCCCAGCTATTATCTTTTGTATGTGTTATCAACTTTTTCATGCATGCTTTTATGTGCTAATTGTTATATGAGTACTACGTGTGCATTGCATGAAATGAATCATTTTAAAGATGTTTTCAAACCAAGACTATTATGTTGTTTTGAAAGACGTTTTGAGCATCCTATTTGTGCATTACATATAGGATGAGATTGACCGTGTGAACCTTATGATGACCTTAATGATGTTTGGCTGATATAGCCATTTTGATGATGATTTTCCACTTAGAGGGCCTGAGATAGACCTTCAAATGATGTTTGTGGAACTGTTCCCGACATTAGGGAACTGCATGAGGGAGTTGCTAACCCTCATGGGGCTAGTATGATGGCCACTATTCCTAGTTTTGCCTATACAGGGATCGAGTGACATGCTTTGTGCGTGTCATTTGTGAACTTAGGTAGGTGTCATTGTGGTGAGTTGGACTTTTATGAGATGGACATGGGTTTGGGATAGTTGCATCATGCATTGCATTTGCATATCATAACTATCTATTTTGAGCAAATCTTTATGATATTTTAAATAACTTTTAAAGTGTGTGTCAAAACTATTTTCGGGGTTGTTCCGAGTGTGGTGGTTACACTGCCCACTCTGAATGGGTCAACCTCGGGTAATAAGCTCACTAGGCATTTCAATTGCCTAACGTATTTTGATGTGTACTCAGGTTGAGGAGTTTAGATGACTTTAGAATAGCTGGATGTTTCGAAGGCCACAGATTGTGTGGTTTCATTTAAGCTGTGTAATGGTATTTGGATTATAAAAACCTCACTCTTTTATAAACCAAGACGTTTTATTTAAAGTGGGACCGAATGATTTTTCCGCAACTTAAACCCTGAATTATTTCTCAATAATTCCACGTGTAAGACCCGTATCTTGATTATAACATATACTTAAAATAAGAGTGTTAGGAATTATATGATTTTTGGTAGTTATAAAGCTAAGAAAAACTTTAGTTACAATTTCATATGAAAATCAGCATTTTGTGTCGTTTTTAGAAAAATCATAATTAATTCTAGGAAAATCGTTTGGATCTAAAACCAGTGCACAAAGTTTACAAATTGAGTCTAGTACAATTACCAAAAATAATAGTAAGCTTGAAAATGATATTATCTATGGTAAAAAATGCAATCTTTACTGATTAGTTCGGAATTGACAGATTAGATAGTCTGTTTTCAAAAATTCATAATAAATCATAGAAAAATTGTATAAATACGTAAAATACATCCCTGGAAAGGTATTGAGATAAATTTCTGGAATATCAAATAAAAACGTGAATTTCATGGGTTTAAAGTCGTCTAAACCAATCTTGAACAGACTGATTCTAGAAGGTATTAATTTCAACAAAGTTATATTATTAAAATCTTTTGTCAAAAGTGTCATGCCATTTTTTATTCAAGAATTCAAGTATAAATACCCCTCAAAACATCTCATAAACCACACAACTAAATCTCAATCCAATATATAGAGGTTTCTAAGCACTAGAGTGTAAGCAAGTGAGCGGAAGGAAGCGCAAAAGCCTAACGAAGGAGTTATAGATATCGACGACTGGTCATAAGGTAACTACAAACCTTTCTATAGCTTAATTAGGTATTGTAAAATAATTTTTGTATTAAGAAGTAGAATATGTAATAAGTATAACATATTCATTTCCAACAATAGTAAATAAAAACCTTAAAAAACGTCGTTATTATAACAATTCGTAATTCTGAAAATAATACCGATTGATTTACTTACGAGGACGGTGCCTAGGCCGATTACTTGGGATCTGGTTGTTGGATTTTCCGAAAGGCTAAAATGCTGAAAGGATCCTGCCACCCCATCTAATCTTCTATCTAGCCGTTCTTTACTTGATAAATCATGGAGTATCATGTTGGAATTATTGAAGGGTTTTATGATGCGACTATAATATAGTTAAGGATTAAGAAATGATAGATTTCTTATTATGTTAACAGTTAAAGTTGAAAGGAAATACAAAGGCGAGAAAGATAAACGATATAGTCAACTACAATCAGGTGAGTCTTCTCACTATACTATAGGTGATATTGCATGCGTAGGAAGGAAGATAGGTTAGGCTAAGGTGGTCTTACCTGTTATAATAATTGTATGAATTATTTCTATGATAATGATTGTTTGTGGACGGAACGGGAACAGCCCGCGAGCCAATAGGCGGAACGGGAATAGCCTGCGAGTCATTAGACGGAACGGGAAAAGCCTGCGAGCGATAAGACAGAACGAGAACTGCTCGTGAGTCTTCAGGCGGAACAGGGATAGCCCGCGAGTCTCACAGATATATGAATGGTTATGATGTGTTCTATGTTGTGTGATGGATCGTATGGTATTTTGAGGAACTCACTAAGCTCTGTGCTTACCCTTTTCCCTATATAAACTACTGTTTCAGGTACATCAGGTACAATGGATGGCAAGGCGTGACGTGTATACACTGTGCTGCTTCATTGGAGGACTGTTTTTGAATTAATATTCCGCTATATTGTGATTTCGTTAACTTCTGTTAATCCTGGGGTGTTTTCATTAAACTTATAAGTTATGGAATTTTATGAAAATTAATTAAGTGGCTTTTCTTATATTGAAGTTTTCGTTTAAATTTTTTTAAATTTACTCAAAAATTTTGGGATGTTACAAGTTGGTATCAGAGCACAGCTTGAGAGAATCAGGCTCACTTAGTGAGTTCTGGACTCAAGTTGAGGCTTAAGAGTTTTCTTAGAACATGTTTACGAAAGAAAGATGTTTTATGAAGGGTGAACTGAAGACACAGTGTATACCGCCAGCCGACGCCAGTATGGGAAAAAGGGTTAAGTATTTAATATTTTGGATGTTAAAAAAAACATATGGTATATGTTTGCCGAAATGCCTGGTAGAGATCACACATTGTTGTATTATTATCTGTTATTTGCTAATAGAACTGTATGCTAGTGCCGATAGGTTGCTTAGAGATTTCCACTAAGTTGTATACAATATGGACTGAATAGTCATAGAATGTGTGAGTTGGCCTTATTGCATGTTCCTTGTTTGGTTGTTTCCTTAGGGAAGATTCTCTTATTTGAAAGACTGCTTAGTTCGATATTGTATACAACTACGTTCGCGAAACAACCTGTCATCACTGGAGGAAGTTCCGTCTTAGTTAGAATAGCAGGGTGGGGTGGGATTCCAAGTATTCCTAGAAGGGTTGACATATGCCTTGTAAGGGCATATGTGCTAAAATTATTGGTGAGAAGCGAATTGGATATTTCGAGACGGGTCTTGGAACGGACATGGATAGGTGTGGAAGGTAGTAGTAGAGCTCCTACTATCGAAAGCACAGGATCCACGTTCGATTCGGGAGTTCGTCACGAAGGATCCAAGGAGCTGAGTATGTGAGTGTCTAGCATAATTAACTTAAATACTAGTGTAATGTGGTAAACCTTTATCCATTCGATTGTTGAATGTTGATTGTGAGGTTCAGTAGGAACAACTAAGATGTGATCATACCAGTTTGGTTGGACCGATCATGCTTAAGTTGATTACTGAGCTTAAAGACTGTTGAAAGGGAGAATGTCAAAGTGCTATTGTGGTAGCTATTTTTCATGCAACTAATGGGCGCACAAGTCAGACAGGGACTAGAGATAGTGTATATACCTGCTGTCGATGGCTGTCATGAATGGATTAAACAAGGAAGCTTACAAATGGTTGATGAGTATACCAGTGAAACATTGGTCAAGATCAGGTTTTTCAGGTATGTTTTTTACCTCAGTCACATGGACGTTATGGTATTCGAAGATTTTGACCATTTGTAAATAAACAGGTCGAGCCCACACTGATATATTGCTAAATAATCTCTGTGAGGTTTTTAATGCAAAAATAGTTGATGGCCGTGACAGGCCAATTATTTCTGCATTAGAGTTTGTGAGGGAGTACATGATGAGGAAAATAGTGACAGTTCAAAAAATGATAGATAAAAGTTCAGGCATACTTACACCAACAGCACAAAAGTTGTTGGATAAAGTCAAAGAACAAGCAAGTATGTGTACATGCATTTTCAATGGAGGAGGGAAATATCAGGTGACAAGTGACCATTATGAACAATTTGTTGTCGATATGCACAAATGTGTTTGTTCATGTAGAAAATGGGAGATTTCAGGCATTCCTTGTAAACACGCAGTGGCTGCTTTGTGGGATCAAGTAGCTAATGGAGAATTGGTAAGTCAACCTGAGGACTTGGTTCATCCCTGTTACCGTATGGATACATGGAAGAGAATGTATTGTTTCAAAATTGAACCAATTAATGGACCAGAAATGTGGCCAAAATCGCCTTGCCCAACAAGAATATTACCTCCAAAACACCATGTTCAGGTAACTTTATTTGGCAATTTGTGTTTACAAAATATAATAATTGTTTAAAAACTAGTTAAAAATACGAGTTTATGATTGTAACAGGTTGGAAGACCCCAGGTTAAAAGAAGGAGGGGTATTGATGAGTATGAATCACAAGGGAGTCAACAACCTGTTAACAGTCAACCTAGTGGTAGTGGGACCAAGATAACGCACAAGTTTATCATGATTAAATGTGGAAAGTGCAAGAACCCTGGACACAATGCAAGATCTTGCAAAACCAAAGTAGTTGGTGCATCCTCTGTACAGGGAGGAGTGAGATGATTTGTGATGGGAGCTTGACTGTTGGAAGGGTGAGTTGAAGGTTGTGTAAGATGTGTATTTGAATTGAGTCCTCGATATGTTTGGTTAGGTTTAATGGTTTAGAAAATTATGTTTGGATTCAAGTTTTTAGACTCATGATGGTGTTGTTACGTTAAGACAAAATGTATAGTTATATTAAGTACTTTATTTGTTTGACTTGTTTAGTTATAAATATGAACCTTTCAAGAAATCATGCTTGGAGACCTATTAGTAAGACAAACATGTTGTATTACATGAACATGTTTTCATGTAATAAACTAGTCCCAAAGTTGGTTGCTTAAACTAACACCGATTTAAATGGAAGTTTGCTAAATTGCATTAATATATTAGGCAGTTGCCATTACAAATGGTAACATGATAAGGTATGTTTTACTGGAGCAAAGTTGGTTGCTATACTTGAAATAATGTTACATAGTAGGTTGCTATCAACCGTAGTTTGATTTGTGTTATGGTTTTATAGTCATTCTGTTAGGACAGACAAACAAACCATATAATAGTCATATATAATACCAAGCACATCTATTCATTAATATCCGAAAGTGTTTCCAAAATTACAGCCCATGACTTATTCGATACGTACAACCAAAAAAAACAAAAACCAAAACTAAACAACTTGCCCCCTTTTTTTACCATTCCTGCAACCCCTAAACCCCAAAACCTACCTTCACCTAAATACTTACTCAACCTTCTACCAACCAAACTCAGGCTGATAATCCACTTCCTTCAGCTTTTCTTTGTAACCCTCAATCTCCTGGAGAAGAGCCTGTTGCATCTCGAACAACTGGATGTACATGCGGGAAGTCTTTTGTTTCGAGTCATCGATGACTTTCTCCGCTTGGACATAGTTCATCCAACTAGGTCTAGTTTCCAAAGCTTCGAACATGAGGTTCTTCCTTTCGGTGTCCGCATCCAACTTTTTTAGGATTTCTCCAATGAGGCGTCGATTGATCTCAGCGGTCTTCATCAAACTTTTAAGCAAAGCTTCAAAGTCCTTGCCTTTCATCTTCTTCGTTGTCGATGTTGTATGTGATACAAATGTCGTGTTAACCTGCTTTTATAATGATATCTTCGAGGATCCTTTGGCGGGTAGAAAACAGACGATTGAGTGGAACTACATTTAATGTTCCTGATATGAAAAGACCTCTATAGGGGTGGAAAGAAGTCTGCAAGACCCACATTTGACTTCCCGATTAACCCTAATTATGTGGGGACTTTTTTGGTAAATCATAGTGTTTTTAATATCTAATAAACGTATCAATGTGGCAAATTAAATTTTTTTGGTAACGCCATATTAATTTTAACATTGCCAAGTAACTTACTGCAACTAATTTCCTATTGCATTGTAATGTATACAATGATTCTAAACTAAATTATGAATATCAGTTGTTATTAATTTTCCTGCAAACATTAAGATTACATAATATTGTAATCCTCAAACACTACTAGATAATTCTCTTTGATAATTTAACGTCTATTAATATAATAAGAACACATTTTCTAAACAAAAGACTTACAATTAAGAACAAGGTAAACATACTTTAGTATCCGATATATTTTAATACCCAAAACACTTGAAGGTTACAACCTTCAAAAACCTACCTTAAACTACTCAAGTATGGTGAACATGGCGTAACATATGAAAAAAATCCATGACATAACCAGTGCAACCTTAAACATCATGGCCCCTCGAACTTCACCTTCAAGCCTTCTAATCTCCACCTCCAGGTTCCGCCTACCCTGTAACAAACCAGGTATAATCAACGTTGACCTCCGGCACATAGGAGGATCGATCCAGGATACAAAACCACATCGAGCACATCTCCAAAATCTTCGCCCAGGATTCTCGTTTGTCCAGGAAGTGCACATGTACGCCATTGTTCCACAAGCACAACGAACCATTGTTTATGTCTAAGACTCTTCTTTTGTGATCTTATAAATGATTTATGTAATCGATTGTGTTTGTTGGATCTCTTAAATACTTATACAACTCCCACCAATATAATGCATCCTTTTCACATAAAAAGACTTCCTTACCCCTTCATATTTTTCAAATTTTTTTTGTTAACGGGAAGAAGTAACGGTCTGACAGACCCTTATTCCCAGTTGGACCATTATTGCAACAAAATCTTTATATTTGACCATTTTCGTGGCTTTTTGAAAAGTTGGCCGATTATTGCAATTTCATGCAAACCACATGGACCATTATTGTAATTTACTCTATCTCATATGTATGGTTATGTTATTAATTCATATACGATTTATGTTATTATCGTTCACATGGGATTTTGAGCAAACAAACTGGATCTTCTTTTATAGGTAGGCATGAAGCCGAGTTCATCCAAATAATTGTTGAAGACATTTCACAACAGCTACGTTTCACTGATTTAAGTAAGATAATGCATGACGTATTTTAGATGTGATGTCCACTGATTATGAATTTTGTAGGCAAGTTCCTTTTATCCTACATAGTCACTGTTATCATGTTTTAGTTGTATAAATTATATTATATAAAGGTTTTTTCATATCATCTATTCTACACTCACTATGCTCCTAAAGTACGTTTTCTCGATCGTATGCCTTAAAAAGAATTATATTCATTATAAATTGAGTTTGATCGAATGATATAAATATCTCGAAGTTCTATTTATAAATTTCCTGAACTACACTCACTATGCTCCAAACATTATAAATCCAGTCATTACAAACCATCTCTGGAATTATATTCATAAATCATCAGGAAATTTAGAATTATTACAATAGAATATTAAGGTATGCTGCAGTTTAGCTTACCATTGAGGAGCATATAACACCTTTTAAAAAGAATTATACGTAAGTGATCGTTTTTATGGACCGGTAAATTAGAGGACTTAAAAAAGTAATTTAAGAGGATTGATGAATCTCCAATGTGCACAGAATTTTGTTCATAGTCTAGACTTTACGCAAGAACGGACTATGCACTATCCTAACTAAAAGATAAAACTAAACCAAAGTAACGGAAATATGCAAAATTTCAAGTATCTGTTTGTGAACAAACAAATGATTATCATGTGATTTATTGATTAAATAACATGAACTTGTCCAACATGCCGAACTAACAAATGATTATTGTGTGATTCATGGCTTACCCCAAAGAGAATGTGTTTTCACAATTATCTGCCTACCAGACGGCAAAGAGACTTGAAGTGGCTAGGATAGAGGACGACCCAACGGAGTCGAGACCAAGAAGGATAATGACAGATGAGGTAAGTACGCAAGGAAGGAAAGGTGACGACGAGAGGAGAGATGGGAGGGAAGCATGAATGTCTGTTATTCTATGTTTGTGTGTGTGATTAGTTTTGGATTAAAAGGAAAGCAAGTCAAACTTTCTTTTTGTTTTCGAAAATTTGGTTATATTGTTCTTTTTGGTTAAAATGGCATCTTGGTGCTTTAAGTTATAGTTTAATAATTATATTGCTTGCGAATTTGAACATTAGGAATGTTGGAGTATTGTTTTGAGGTTTTTATTAAGTTATGACACCACAACAAATCATGTTTTGGTCATATAATGGTAGAATCTACAATTTTGGGAATTTCATGTTGGGTTATTTGCAAGAGGTAGCAATGTACTTTAGCCTCACTAACAATATGTGTAGTACACTTCATCATCAATTTTGATGTTTGTTGCTTTATTAAATTATTTATTTGTTTGTTAACCAATTATTATTCCTAAAATGTTGAAACTATGAATGTTATTAAAGTATTAATGTTTCTCCTTTTACTTTATCTTATTTTTCTAAATATGTGTATGAGCTTGATATATTTAACCAACGATGTATTTTTAAAATGGCAATGCTATGAATTATTGCTTACGACAACAACTTATAATTTCTTTCAAAACAAATATAATGATTTCACATACAAATAAAACTACTAAAGATGGTGAAGAAATTCGACATGCACAATATAGAATGAGAATATGATGGTATTTATGGAAAATATTTAAATGTTTAATATATATTAATTCTCTTATTTTGTTAATTACGCTTTATGCATAATAACAATCATAATATACCCTCCAATGTGAATAAAATATTTCTTATTATATAAGCTTTTTTAATCATCAACCGTGTAATACACGGATTTCTAACCTGGTGTATATATATATATATATATATATATATATATATATATATATATATATATATATATATATATATATATATATATATATATATATATATATATATATATATATATATATATATATATATATATATATATATATATATATATATATATATATACTCACATTCACATATATAATTTATAGGTGTTACCAAAAAAATCACATTTGATAGGACAACATATGTCTAATCAAGTGAGAGTTTATTTAAGACTATTGATATTTTATTTGCGGGTATTGGTAAAAAAACCCCCTCATCATTAATTGATGATGTCCCATCAATTTGGGTTTCTTTTAATATATATATATATATATATATATATATATATATATATATATATATATATATATATATATATATATATATATATATATATATATATATATATATATATAAATTAATTATGATATTTTTAATTATTTTTTTTTTGTAATTTTATAACTATTATTAATTGTTTTAATTTAATATAAATACTTATTTGGTATTTATAATTTAAATATTATTTTAAATTTTTGACGTTTAGTTCGAATACGTTTTCTAATGTGTTTTTTTAACGTTTTGTTCGTTGGTATCATTTAACGTTGTAATTTAGTATTTTTTTTCTAATTTTTGACGTTTTGCTTGAATACATTGTTATATGTTTTGTTAGTTTATATCGATGGAAAGTTATTAAATAATATTGATTAGACTTATGAGTTTGCATTTTCTAATTTTTGACGTTTTGTTTGGAAACATTTTTATATAGTTTGTTTGTTTATATCGTTTATATGTTTTGTTCGTTTCTAATTTTTTACGTTTTGTTTGAATATATTTTTTAATTTTTATAATTTTTGATGTATTAATTTTCTAATTTTTGACATTTTATATTGGTGATAGAAATGATGGAAATTGTGGAAATTGTGGTTTCCACCGATATAAAACGTCAAAAATTAGGAAATTAGTACATCAAAAATTATAAAAATTTGAAAATATATTCAAACAAAACGTCAAAATTTAGAAACAATATAAACATATAAACGAACAAACCATATTAAAATGTTTTCAAACAAAACGTCAAAAATTAGAAAATGGAAACTCATAAATCTAATCAACATTATTTACTAACTTTCCACCGAAACGAACAAAACATATAACAATGTATTCAAGCAAAACGTCAAAAATTAGAAAAAAAAAAACTAAATTACAACGTTAAATGATACCAACGAACAAAACGTTAAAAAAAACACATTAGAAAACGTATTCTAATTAAACGTCAAAATGTTAGAATAAAATTTAAATTATAAATACCAAAATAATTATTTATATTAAATAAAAATAATTAGTAATAGTTATAAAATTACAAAAAAACAAAATAATTAAAAAATATCATGATTAATAATTAATATATATATATATATATATATATATATATATATATATATATATATATATATATATATATATATATATATATATATATATATATATATATATATATATATATAAAGAAACCCAAATTGATGGGACATCATATACTAATGATGAAGGGGTTTTTTTAGGGTATTGGTAAAAAAACCCCCTCATAATGAAAATAGGAAGTCCCATCAATTAGGGTTTCTTTTTATATTAGTTTTAATATATATATATATATATATATATATATATATATATATATATATATATATATATATATATATATATATATATATATATATATATATATATATATATATATATATATATATATATATATATATATATATATACCCATATATTTACACTTCACGTCTACCTTATATATATATATATATATATATATATATATATATATATATATATATATATATATATATATATATATATATATATATATATATATATATATATATATATATATATATATATAGGCGTGTTATTTGGTCGATTAAATCGGGTTTTGGTTTAAGTCAGTTTTTTTTAATTTTCCAAATTAATCGTAACCAAACCAAATAAGATTCGGTTAAATCGGTTTCAGTTTATTCGATTTGGTTAATCGGTTTAGGTTTATTCGGTTTGGTTAATCGGTTTCAGTTTATTCGGTTTGGTTAATCGGTTTCGGTTTATTCGATTTGGTTAATTGGTTTCGGTTTATATATATATATATATATATATATATATATATATATATATATATATATATATATATATATATATATATATATATATATATATATATATATATATATATATATATATATATATATAGTGGAAGACAATGTCTTACACATGTAAGATGTCACTAAATAAAATGAATGATAAGATAAGATTCTTAGACATTCATTAGTGTCCATATCACTACAAAAGAAAGATAAGATGTTTACACATTTTCCAAATTGATTGTATGTGTCGTTAGATATATGTGTGTTGCAGAACATCATTTTCCCTTAGATATGTATGTGTGTTTGAGAACATCTTTCCCTTAGATATATATGTGTGTTGGAGAATATCATTTTCCCTTATATATATATATATATATATATATATATATATATATATATATATATATATATATATATATATATATATATATATATATATATATGTGTATTGGATAACATCATTTTCCCTTGAGTAATTCTAATCATATATATTCCAATCCTACATATTTAAAATACCTTCATGACAAATTTCAAAATTTTGGCAATCATACAACCAACAGGGTTGAAAGCCAGCATGCTTTGCTAAAAAAATATCTGCCATCGTCACAATCAGATTTACAAATCGTTGACATATATTCATAATCTTATCCACACCAAGAAACATCAATAAAAGCAAGTTTTGAACAAAGCAGAACTACCGTTAAACATCAATTTAACATAAAACCCTTCGAAAAATTGCATTATTATGTTTCGGTACATGCTTTGGAAATTATCTATCAAGAATTTGAGAGGTCAAAATTTGTTGGCGTGTTCTCTGAGAATTGTGGTTGTCACGTGCGCACTTGTTATGGGTTACCATGTGCACACGAACAAGCAAACTATTCAAAAACTGGACAATTTATTCCACTGAATTCAGTTGATATATTTTGGAGAAAACTTGAAATATCGCCGTGTATTCCTATCGTAGATGAAGATAATTATTGTGAAGACAAACTCTAAGAGATATACAAAAAGCAGTCAAAACATGGTAAGCATGGTCTTTATAATAGGGTAAAGGAGTTTTTTGCACCCGCTGTTCACAAGTCCACTCGCGGACGTCCCTCTTTGAAGGATAAATGGTTCAATAAAACTACCGTTGATCCACCTCCCCAACAACCCCTTAGACGAAGTTGTTCAAACGTGTCTAATTCAATTGATTCAAGGGGTTTTGGTTTTAAAGAACCAGCAAGCCATAGTTCCTACATTGAGAATAAATCAAATTATTCAATTCCTTTCATCAATGGATTGCCAAAATTATTTCATCCTTACGTCAGTCAAATACAAGATGTGAAACCTTATGGAAATTGTGGTTTTAGAGCGATATCTGCTTGTCTCGGCAACGATGAAGAAGACTGGGCGACAGTTCGATATAATTTGATGCAAGAGTTACACAATTACAAGGAAGAATATGAAAACATGTTTGGAATTGGATTGCTGGGTGGCATATATAACTCGATAAACTTTTTTCGGACGGATATGTTTGCACCCATCGAATATTGGATAAATACTGATATGGGTCTCATTATTTCCTCCTTTTATAACGTGACACTACACATATTAAGCCCGTCAGGCAGCGTGACATACTTACCGCTTCAATCAAATCCTCCACCGTTACATCAACGCACCCATATTGCAATTGCAATTGTTGGCGGTTCTCATTACGTAAAAGTTACATTGAATGAAGGATACCCGATGCCTCCAATTTATCCACAGTGGAATTATTTCAAGTATGACAATGCATCTGAATGGGCTACTCCTTATGAAAGACAACTACAAATGTACATGAATCATTTCCGCTCTAATCGTAGCACTGAAAGAGTTGTATTGGATGATTGATGATTATTTATGTAATTTAATATTGTATTTTATTATCTTCATTTATGCAAAAAAATAGCTCTATTAGAATAATTAGAACAACACTATATTACAACATTTGATAATATAAACGAACAAAATATATAAAAGTGTATTCAACAAAACGTCAAAAATTAGAAAATTAGTACGTCAAAAATTAGAAAAATAGTAAATTACAACGTTAAATAATGCAGACGAACAAAACGTAAAAAAAACATATTAGAAAATATATTCGAACTAAACGTCAAAATGTTAAATAATTATTTAAATTATAAATACCTAAATAAGTAAATAATATATATATATATATATATATATATATATATATATATATATATATATATATATATATATATATATATATATATATATATATATATATATATATATATATATATATATTAAAACTAATATAAAAAGAAACCCCAATTGATGGGACATCCTATTTTCATAATGAGGGGGTTTTTTTAAGATGACCCTTTATTTGCATATGTGTATCTAAAAAATTGGTTTTTTTTTATTTTCGTTTTCATTCAATTAGAAATAGGCATTGAAATGAATTACAAATGGAAAGTATAAAAATGTTTTAATCAATCAAATAAATTAAAAAGTTTTTCTTTGGTCAAACGTACCACACTGACCTAAACGACATCAAAATTGAAAAAAAGAATTTCTCTTCTTGTTCAAGTTGCATATTGATAGGGGACCATTGATTTTGACGATAATTAATTAAAAAAATAATCTTTTATATATTCTTTAATACTTTTTTGTACCTTCGAGCTTTACGTCACGTCGGTTTTTTTATACTTTTTATTTTTATTTTTTGGATACATACATCCCCCCTACATCACACACACCCCGCACCCCCATTCTTTTTTATTTTTTAATAATTCATTATTTTTTATTTAAAAAAAAATATTTTATTAAATTAAACTTAAACACATAATTAAAAAATAGAATAAATTGCATAGATGTTACATATTCAGTCCCACCGGACGCCGGTTTGTCTAAGGATGTCAATGGATGAGGTTGAGTTATTTCGAATTCACCTTTAACTAAATATGTTAGAAAATCTCAACTCGGTCTAACACATTTAACTTAATGGGTTGAGAACTTTCAACCCAATTGGACCTATTTATTAAAGCGTTAAAGGTTTATAATGATAACCAGTAACATAAAACGTACCCATTAGGTCACTAAAGTTTTAATTGCATTTAATAGGTTATTAAACTTTTAATTTTGTTTTTAAAATACAATTGTCTCTTATTTTAACTAGTTATACATTGTTAAAATACTTGTGAGGAGACCTCATGGCTGGTTGTTGTCCTTCGATGAAGAGAGAAGTGGCAGTCAGAGGTGTATTGAGCATCGTAGAAGGAGAGTTGTGACTTGTGAGGGTGTGGTTGAGGTGGTACAACTATGCTGAGATTGTTGATAGGCTTTGAACCTACTTGAGGTGGTATGACTGTGGATTGATTGCATTCGTTAATGAATAAAAAACAGTCTGAGCCTGATCGATGAAGACAGAGATATCGTCGAAACTGGAAAACGATAGTTAAAATAAAAAACAATGATATTTTAAAACTAAACGTGAAAGTTCAGTAACCTATTGGATACAATTAAAAATTCAATAACCTAATGGATGATTTTTGTGTTATCGGTTGTCATTATAGATCATTAAATTTGGTTGAGTTAATTTATATTTTTCTCAAACCAATATATTTAATAAACAATCCATATAATTAATCACGTTAAACGAGTTTTGACTCATTTAATTTAATTAAACAGATTAAAAATATTAACCCACACCAAGTTAAGTTTCAGATGAGTCACTTTGACGACTCTAGGTTCGACCTAATAGATTTATCTGTTTTTTATCGGATTTTGCAAGATTTGTTTTTATTGTAATACTTGATACCGAACTTGTTTTTTATTATAATTTAAAGTTTTATGTATTACAAAAAGACCTCTGCTTACGTAAATTTCATAAAAAATTGTCCGTAAAACAGTTAAAACCTATGCGCGTGTCCCGTCAATGACAAGTTCGTCAATAAATCTGTCTATATTTGGTTGTTTAAGCATTTGTTTCAATATTTGTAAAAAATAAAATGTGCAAAATTAAATATTTCCATCCGCTGATTTAGAAGAGTCTGCTGCTAACATTGTCACTACTGATTAGCCACTACACATTGCGACGGATATTTTCCGCATTAAATTGTTTCACGCATGAATTAGTTATTGCTTTAAATTTTGATTTGTGTGAAAGATTATCATTTCCTTTAACAAACTAACATTCTTCTTTACCGATTCCGTTTGTTTTGATTCTTTACCAAGCTTTAGAATGAAGATTGGTCTTTACTTTTTACCCAGGAATTCCAGTTCTCTGTGAAGCAGGCCACCTTCACCTCCAAGAAGATGCAGGTGCCCGATTATTGGTAAGCACGAACCGGAAAAATCATATGAGAGACAAGATGCCAGCAATTACCAGTGTAAGGCCCTGTTTGTTTGCATCTGTTTGGGCTTATTAAGAGGTAATCTCTGATTCGGTAAGATTGAGAGCGTTTGTTTAGCTCTTAATTTTTGCCACTTAAATTAAAAAAGACCTCTTAAACGCTCAGACTTCAGGGTATATCTGAACAAAATTAATACCACGCCTCTTCCAAATTTGCCCTAGCTGCTACATCTCGCCTACAACACAATCAGGAAAAAAAACACGCTCTCACCTCTTCTCTTACGTTCTTCTTGTCCCGCCGAGTCTCTCTTCTGACTGCCGCCGCCGCCGCCTTTCTGCTGCTGTTCTTGCCGTCGGACATCCTCTCTCGTCGGCCTCCTTCCGATGACCCAGACTACACACCTCCCATCTTCAACAGCACCGTAGTGCACCCATCTTCAACAACACCGCAGCGCTATCGTTGTCTTCCACAACCGCCGGTATCTGCAACGCCATCGTCGTCTTCCACAATCGCCTCATCCTGCAACGCATCTCTAATTAGACCTGTAAGTGTGTTTTTGACCTAAAAAATGTTTTTGCTGTAATCAAAGCAGAAAAATCATCTGATTGTTCATATTTTCTGAAATTTGTATGCCTTGATGTTCATATTTTGCTGAAATTCGTATGTAGATAATTTCTTTATTATAAATTGATGATTTGTGTATTTATTGAATCTTCAATGGCCGAGTTTAAACATTTATGTTTTTGTGATGAAGCTGATGCTTTCATATGTATTTTGTAAGCTGATTGGTTTATTAGATGTAATTCTTATTTTAGCTGTAATTCTTGTTTATTGAGTGGGTATTTTTGCTGTGCAGGAATGGTGTCATAGTAGTTCTTCTTGAGTGGGTATTTTGGCTACAGGTTGTTTTAATTATGGGTATGTTGCAAATATTGGAGTTGTAATTGATTTCTTGTTGTTTTATGTTGAATTTTGATCTTATTGAAGAAAATAGTTTACAAGGGTAAAATGGTCATATTTATCATTCAACACAGCAATTAAGAGGTTCCAACCAAACAACATCTTATAAATTCAGCTCTTAACAAGTCAGACCCTCTTAAAAATTCAGACCTCTTAAAATTTCAGATCTTAAAAATTAAGATACTGCCAAACAAGGCCTAAATATAGCAAGGAAAGACATGGCTTATGGTGTTCACAACTTATATTGTGTAGCCAGGCAATTTATTGGTAAGGAAGGAGGCCCTTGAAAATATTGAAGTAAAAAAATTTTCTCCAAATTTTGTATACGATAATCATATTAATGGTTAGATAAAATATAACATGTATGTTCCATTATTATATAAACATGGAAGGATTAAATTAATTTAAATGAATATAAATCATATTTTGATTAAAGATTAATTTATTACTAGTGGAAATAAAATAAATAAATATGACGTTTCCACTATATAAAATAAAGAGAGAATTTCGTCTATATTATTGTAAACTTTTATAATTACGCATATATCATTATAAAACTTTAAATTACATGTATATCATTATAAAACCTAAAAGACTCACATATATATACCCAAATAGTTCATATAACGATAACTAATCTTTTTAAAATTAAAATAATATCATTAAATTGATTTATTATTATTAAAAATAAAAACTAATTAATTTGTAACATTATGATATTACCCTTCTCCTAAAAATCCTAAACATATCGATTGTCATTTGAATGTAGCTGAAGTATCAACCGATTGAACAAAGTTTGGGTCCCAAATCCAATATCTAGTTTGGGTCCAAAATCCAAAATCTGAAACGAAGTCAACCAAGATTTATAATAAAAATCAACTTAAAGAATGTTTTTTTAATTTTTAAAAAAATATTAATTATAATTAAATTAAGTATTTGAGTCTATATGTGAGTTTATGAGTTTTATAACGATATATATGTAATTATAAAACTTACAAGAATATAGACAAAATTATGAAAGCTTATAAATATATAGACAAAATTGTCCCTAAAATAAAAATTACTCCAAAATAATAGTAAAATGGATGTAGATGTGAAGGAGAATCATTAAAACATATTCACTATGTAAAATACTTAACACATATTCGTGTGTAACGTGCTAACTGTCGGTCTTCTTCCCCTCTTCTGATTATCATCTCCACCACGTCCACTATCTGATATGGCAGAGGCGACGTTTCTCGGTTGTGCCGACGAGGCAACTTTGTTTCTAGTGACAACCCCTCTGATGTTTCAGGTAATGAAATCAAGTTTCAATTTCTGATTCTAAATGCTTTAACCATTTACGAATATGATGGTATAAATGCATAAAACAAGTCTTGGCATATTTATTTATGAATGTAACTATATAAATATACAAACCCATTTTTGGTATATTAATTTATGAATATAAATTTGTTATCATTACTATATTCAACAAAACGATTAATAATTTTTTATTCATTAACAAATGCAATCAATTATAAGAAAATTGATAATTTTTTAGTTTTGAAAGGAAATTGATAGAAAAAGTATTTTTACCATTCATTAAAAAAATGCTTAATTCGTTATTTTAGGTAATTACTAATCAAATCCCTAAATTTTTTAAAATTATGATTATATTTAATTATGTTTTAATCTAATTAAAATATACAATTACTAATGTGTCATTATATATTTATTGGTTCAGAATTGTTTTCACATGTGTGTGTCTATATATATATATATATATATATATATATATATATATATATATATATATATATATATATATATATATATATATATATATATATATATATATATATATATATATATATATATATATATATATATTAATGGGTCATGATCAATTATTGGGACGCCAAAAAATTAAATAAATGAGTTAGCCATCCTTCTTTGAAAGAGATATGTATTTGTTTAGTCCATAAAATCCAAAATCAATTCATAAAAGAAACAAACCAGTCGATTAATAACTTTTAGTTCTAAGTGGTGATATATATATATATATATATATATATATATATATATATATATATATATATATATATATATATATATATATATATATATATATATATATATATATATATGTTTGAAAGAGACATGTATTTGTTTAGTCTATAAAATCCAAAATCAATTCATATATATATATATATATATATATATATATATATATATATATATATATATATATATATATATATACTAGTTGTGTACCGGCACAATGTGGCGGGACACAAATTGTTACGGGCGAGCATCATGCGATTCGGTTTGATGTTTGCCAAAAACGAACTAAAAATCTTAGAGGTTGGTTTTTAGTTTTTTTAAATCATTATTATTTGTTTTGTCACTATGATCCGTTTTCAGTTTTTCATATGGTTCATTTTTCTTCGTTTCATTTTGGTTTAAAACCGAAATAGTTATCAGTCGGATTTTTTGTTTGAATCATTTTTAAACTATAGATTGTATGCATAGTTTGCATGCATGCTATAAAATAGGGACACAAACTGTTATTGTATGATGATGATAGAATATGTGTATTAAATTTATTCTAGAATATTAACTTGTTAGAGTGTCATAAGTTTACATGCATGTTATATTCTACGTCTTAATTACTATGACATATAATTGAATTAAAGTGAATAAGTGTGATCGATTGTAATAAGGCAGTAGATCTTACTTGAGATCAAATGTCATTGAGATAGATACCGAAATTGGAAAGAAAGGATATGTTGTTTGATTTAATAATCGGGTATAGTGTAAATAAATTATGATATTCATTTATCTCTTAAATTTATTGTAAAATTTGCCTATGAAATTTACATCTCCATGTATAATCATGATTGACACTTCAAACCTTACGAATAATTTTGCGAAGATAGTTCCCTTTAAATTAGACAAATTTAAAATAAAGTTGGTCGCATGACACAATTTTATTGTTAAAAATAAGTCGATATAGAATTTAATAACCGGTGTGAGATGTATTCAATGCAAATAGTTTTCTTTCGGGTAGCGGCGGATGATGAATACTTTATTTTCGACGATTAGATTTTTTTAAGATGGAAGTAACTCTTGCAAAAGACAGTATTATTTGGGGCCAAAACTTTTAATATTTATATTTTAAGATAAATGAACATTTATAATTATAATGTAGTTTTAGTCAAGTGAATTAAAAATTTAAGAGGGAGCCGATTTGATTCATTCAACGATTAGTACCTTTGAAAAACCTATCATATTTTAAAAAACATGCAATGCGGCAGATGACCAATGTAAATAAGGTTTTTTTTTTCAGAAAATAGTTTCCATTTGGCGATTATTTTCATTTTGACTGACTTCAAATAGTGTTCTTTCATATAAACTAAAATGAAATAAAAACGACAAAATTTAAAATTTATATAGAAGTATAAAATAAAATAACGGTGCCTGGTATTAAAATGTTTAATACATATACCACATTTTCATTAATCCAAATAATACTTGGAATACACATTTTTTTTCAATTAGCAATGACTATATCCTCGTTGAATCATCTTTGAATGAAAACAAAGAACCCCTTCATTTTCGTCTGAAAATCAAAGCCATTAAAAAACTACCAACACGTTCTTATCATACTTTCTCAGTAACATTACTACACACAACAATAGGTAGATCCGTTTATAATTGAAGTATACAAAGCCAAAAATAATACCAAGCAAATAAAAAAAGTCACCTGTACCAACCGAACACTAACCTTCAGAAAACCGAACACTAACCTTCACTTTCTGTTTCCTTTAAATATCCTTCTAATTCAAAATGAAAAACATGGATGATCACAATGGACCTACACATCATAAAGATTTGCAAAGTAGAGCTGAAATTCACATATGATGAATAAAGGTTTCAAAAGCAATAACTGATGAGATTAAAGAAAATAACTTACCTCTATTAAATTATACAAAACATTCAATTTCTTTTTATTCAACTTTCGATTGTTTTCAGGTTCAGATACTTTATAATCAGATCAAGAATAACCATGATATTCTCTTTCTTTCCTTTTATTTTCCAAGCCATAATACCATAAAACTCACTAAACCTTTCACTATTAATCAAACTGCAATCTCCAATGGTGAAGCTTCAGAGATGGGGTTCTTCAATCCAGGCAATAATAATTTGTAGTATTATATATGGGAAATCATATAACAAGATTTCTAACCAATATTTTCGAGAATACTACTAAATTGTTTCTGTCCTGTCTTCAATAGGTGGCATCTTTATAGCACGTTATAGCCATCCACTGTCATTAGATGCCCTACAAAATGCCTCTCTAACCTTGACAACAAGGCTGAAATATAACAACATCAAGCAAGTCATAATAACTTAAAAATTAAATTACATTGTATACAACAAGGAAATAGCAATTGGAATGATTTGATCAGAAATATTATTTTGAGCATGTTCTCCTTCTGCAATTATTGTTATTTCCTCACAAATATGTGGCACTTTAGTTGGAGTTAGCAGCGATCTAGTATGATTTACTAACAAAGACTCTCTAAATGATTCAGAAGCAAGTACCTTTCTTTCAGTAACATTGATTTCTCTAGCCACATTTTTAGTACATAAATTTAGTATTAATCTCATAAAAAGAAAAGAAAATAGAGTAATTGAGTGTGTGCATAGCTAAATGATAGACAAACAAACATTGTTCCTCCGTCATACTCCATTATATAATTAACAGGGTTTTTCTGCCAAACAAAGAAAATGGTAGGTTAGTTAAACCACACACAAGCTAAAAATGAGACTTTGAACTATAAGAGTGGCAATTGATACATGTAAATGATTAATTAACGTATTAATTGAGACCCTTCGATCAACCCCTGTTTCACATGATTTGAAAGAAAAGTTTTTGAAGAAAGACAAAACCATGTTCAATAGTTCTCCAAAACCAAAATGATCAGAAAATAGATAGGGCGTTAGGGCCTTTACGAGGAACAATTTCTTGTTGGGCCCTTTAAGAACAACTCTAATATTTCTTGCTTTATACCATGCATACCTTTCTCAGTTATTATCGATCATAGACCGTAGAGGAAATTATGGATGGGGTCACGGGTAGATTAGAGGAAATCTGTAACAAAATATATAGAAATTAAAAGCAAAATGAGGACATTGCTTCAGATATTTTAGAGAAGAACTATGAAATTTGGTCGGAGGAGAAAGAAAAAATGAAAATGCATGTAACCGACCCACAGAAGTCAATGGAGATACCTGGATGGCAACCGGTCGATATGGTCATCTTTATGAAAGCGAAAACGGAAATGCATCAATTTGGGATATGTGTATAAACCTTCAACAGTGAAGATCTGGTCAGTTATACGTGTATATGTTCACAGATAGAGATAGAGAAGGAAGGGGCGATGTAGAGCAGCTTTAGGGTTACTGTGGCGGTGCAGGTTGGCTTCCGACAGCAGTTCATAGGTGGAAGTTGTGATGGTTAGTGGAAGCAGCTGGATTAGGCGTTAATAGTTTGGGGTTTTATAGGGTTTCTAAGATGGTGAAGCTTGGTGCCGGCAAAGGTGATGCTAGGTGACGTAGAAGAAAGTCGTGAAAGCTGGTGGGGGCGGCTAGCTTACGTTTTCGTGGTTTAGGTTTCTTTTTAGAGAGGAGTGGGGGTGGCATCCGACTATTTAGGGTTGTGAGGATGAGATTCGGGAAATACGGTGAAAGGGGTTGAGATTAGATAAGAGAAATAGTAAAAGATTGAACCGAGAATTTTGCATTTCAAGTTTTTAAACTGATATAAAATCTTAAAACCGATGGTGGTGCATATGCTTTAGAACTTGTAGTTTATGCATAATATTTTGAACCTCTTAATTTTAAGAGTTTCTATTTTTAGAAACCATTTTTCCTTTTTAATGTATATATATATATATATATATATATATATATATATATATATATATATATATATATATATATATATATATATATATATATATATATATATATATATACTAGCTGCGTACCCGCGCAATGCGACGGGGGGCGATTAATTTCAATTACGTGAATAGTTTTCGGGCAGCGATTAGTTACTATTCATCAGACGCCGAATAGTGAGTTTCAATCAATAGTTTTCTGTCGGTATATAGTTTCTTTTCAACAATTTGTTTCTTTCGTGAATGAGTTCGTTTAACGTTATTAGGATTGTTTCAATTAATTTGATCAAGAACGACAGTTGACGTAAAAACTCTAATCCGATATCTTTGCTTCGTTGCTTGAACATCGTGATGTCCGCTTTGTAAGTCTTGGTTTGTGCTTGCATGTGGCCAACTTAGCGGATAATTCTTCGTTTTTAAAAATAGTTTGTGATGATTGCTTTCCTTTCGAATAATTTTGGTTTCTCTATGTTATATTTTGACTTAAATTACACACATTTAACTTGAAAAATTGGGATACATAATGATACAATGGTGTAGCTTATGTTATTTCTTCTACATCCTCTTAAATTCTAAGCCAAAATAAAGAGGATATGGTATTAATTTATTCTCGATCCTCTTAAATTCATACCCTCAATATTACCTAGAAAGGAAATGTACATTAATGATTATGAATGAATGATTATAGGAATACAACTTAGTGGTCTACCCGCAATATGGTGGGGGGGGGGGGGGGGTCTAATAATTTTCATTTGACAAATAGTTTCCAATAAGATATTAGGTTCGATTCAGAAACATATATGTTGTCTTGAATGAAAATTATATATACATTGGGTTAAAAAAATGAAAATACATTGTTTTAGGCTGAAATGTATATTGTAGTTTTTTTGTTAAAGATATATACAAACGTTTATGGTATATGGTTTAATATTTACTATTTAAGTTGTAGGGTTGTTACAAAAAATCCAACTCTCCTTATTTATAAAAGTTTAAACATAAATTCGATAAAATTCCAAGAATGACCTATGTGAAAAGGCCGAGCATTAGTGAGTCGAGTGAAATGAAATCAAGTGTATATGTGCAAGATGTGAACTTTTTTTATAATACTCGTGCACGTTAATATAAAGTGCCCCCAATAACAATTTTTTTTATAATATGCATTACAGAACAGTTTTTCAATTCCGATTACAATTACAGTACAATAGCAACATCCTTGCATTTAAAGAAGTTAGTGGTCTGATCAAGTCAATAGACTACAAAACTTATTTGACAAACTCCAATATTGACCATTGCAATTAGTTTTCTAAATCTGTAAATATGAAAGGAAAAAAAATTTAAGAATCATACCAAAGCTTCAGTTACGGGCAGATTTAGTTTCTTGAAACCTCTTCCAAGCTTCAAAATCTCAAAATAAAAAATGCCCGAATTCAAAATGACATACTTTGCTATCACTACCAAACAAATTACATGCACATGAAGCTGACTTGATACATCTCTTAGATATTTGTTCAAACAAAAATGACACTTACAGTGGGAACATAAAGTCATCGACTTCAAGCATCTGTTGGCTATCCCCGCCATTTTGAGGTTGCTCAAGACCTTCATAAGAAACAAAAGGTTAATGCCCTGCAAAAACAAACCAAAATATGTTTATTAAATGACTACTTTACCCTTAAGTGTATAAGGATGCTAATTAAAAAAATAAGCGACTGTCTTTTCGATAATGGTGATAACATGTAAATGACAGAAAAAAATTAAATAGTGGGGTATTATTGTGCCAGTTAGGGAGTTAGCCAGCCAAAACTAATTACTTAATGGAAACTTCGATTTGAAACACTAAAGGGGCGTTTTGAAGTTTGACCCTAAATAATCAAAAATTCATAATCATAATTACTTTTACACAAATATTCAAGTTGCAATAATCAATTTAATCACAAATCCAGACACCGTTTAAGCTATTAAGAACAATAAAATGGTTACATGTCAACCAACATTGTTGCTTTGCCAATACATATAAAAAGCAAACCAGTCGCCACAGGGTAAAGGGTGCCCACATGCCCAACCTGTAACAAGGAAAAAAATAAAGTAAAATCATATATATTCTTTGCAAAATACACTGCAAAAAAAAAAAAAAAAAAAAAAAAAAAAAAAAAAAAAACTGTAAAAATATACCTTTTTGACATTGACAAGGCATCTTAACAATCAACAAAATCAACCCAAATTGAGATTACCATTTGACTAAGCCGATCTGTTGCATTCTTGCTTTACATTACCATTTGACTTTTGTTTCATCTAATGAACTTTTGTTCTTTTATTATATTTATTGTACTCTGTTCAGCAAGCTTGGCCTTAATTAACTTCTCTGTCGTTCTAAAAACACATATAAAATGTGACAAAGGTTGCACTTAGGTAGTCCATTTACCACCAAAGTGCCCAATGTTATCTTGTATGAGTTTAAGTAAAAGATGAAATGGTATAAATCATTACCAAATTAACTAAAGTTGAATGTTGACCTTATATGTAATAACCCAAATTTTAAAAATACTATTAAAAGGAACCAGAATTGAAAAAAAGAAAATAAAAACAAAAGTAAAGAAACTAACCCAATATACACAATAGTCAAATAGACTTGATTCTTCGTTGCTTTAAGTAGGAAGACGTGTCTCACAATCTGGTTTTCTGCTGCAGCATCTTAAAGACTGGTTTTCTGCTGCAGCATCTTAAAGACGATTTGATTTTCAACTGCCCACAAGGCATGTGGACCTGCTCTTGGTAATCATCTCACATGGAAGATAGTACCATCTCAAAAAATGTATAATCAATTTGATTTTTAACTTTTCGCGCATTTGGTACCATTACAAATGAATGTGCCTGTAAATAGCAAAACATTAGATTGTTATTACTAATTTCACACACACAGACACATGGAAAACCAACTCAAAGGTGATCACGTGGGCAACAAAAAAAACCAACTCGAAGGTGATCACGTGGGCAACACATCTAAAAGTATTAGAATAATAGAAATGTTATTAAAGAAGGTGATCTTGAGTTTGCATTTTATAAATGGAAAATTCTAAAGCTATTAAGAACCTTATGAATGTATAGGCTTTGCTTATTGAACCGTTGGTTTGGTAATGCACTGAAACAGAGAAATTGGTTTTAAAATACCCAAAAACATGTCAATAATTCTAAAAAAATAGTGGTACCAGAAACTAACTTCCAGCCGCATTTTCAACTGGATTCATCTTTTGGATCCCTTATTTCACTGTCTTCCCGTTTCATCTATACACAAACAAACAAAGAGTTAAGGTTTTTATTAAAAAGATACAGAGGGGAGAGATAAAGAGAAGGTGGTGACGCACAATATATAAAGTGATGAGCAGAGATAAAGAGAGTACAAGTCTTAAATGCTATTTATTGTAATGTTTCTTTTACTTTCTAATATTCACTCTCGTTCATCTCAATGTTTCAGTTTACAAAGAAAAAAAGACAGAGAATATATACTAACCGGATATGGAGATGAAGAAGCAGGTTCGAGATTATTGACTTGTTGGTTCCCGAAGTGGGGAAGTCTCCGGTCGGGCAGATGACCGCAGTGGCGGATATATGCAGCAAACGACGGGGATAGGAAGCAAATGGCGGGGATAGGCAACAGATGGTGGCTTGTTTCCGCCGTCAATGGCCTCCCACCGTAAGATACCCCATGTCCATCTTTCTCGATCTGGTAGAAGTCATGAACCACAGAGACAGATACCGATCTCGATCTCGATCTCGTCTCTTTTCTTTTTCCTCGGATTCAAAATCAAGAAAGCATTTTGGCACCGCCGCCGTCGGCGATTCTGCCGTCGATCTCCCTCCAGCAGCGGGGTAGCTGCTGTTGCAAATCTTCTCCATCTTCCCTTCTACCGTTCTTGTGATCTCTGGTTCACACAGATGCACATGCTCGATCCCTTTCTTTCTCCCTCAGGCGATCTGGTGGAGGAGACGAATGATTGTAATGATACACAGCATCGATCCCTTTCTTTCTCCCTCAGGCGATTTGATGGCCCGATTGGGGAGGTGGTAGCAGGGGTAAATGGAGGAGGCGGTGATTAGGGTTGTCGGGAGATCAAAGAAGGAGAGAGAATGTGAGAGAGGGCTTTCAAAAACCAAACGCAGTCGATTGAACCAAATGCAACAGCAGCAAGCTAATAACATCAGTAGAAGATCCCGCAACCAACAAGATTATGAAATTAGATCCAAGGACCACCAGGGGTATAACCGTCCAGACCATATGAAAAAGCTACAACACCATTAGATCTATAAAAGAAAACATAAAATCGATGATTTATGATCAGACCATATGCATCCGATCTACTAACATTTATCTTGTCACAACAAACCTACAAAAATCAGCAAAAATATAAACAAGACGAAGAACAAAATAGTAAGAATCATTTATGCTCTCGAAATCAAAAATCAAAAGGAAACCCAGATCTACGGTTTTAGATCCTTCAACACACCCACATCTGTTTTGGCTACATAAAACATAAGAAATGAAAAGGTTTTAAAATCTGTGTGTGAGAGAGACAGAGAGGTGGAACGATGTCATGTTTTGTAGATGAAAGCTACAGATTTTGATCTAGGTTGAATTAAAAACCTGCAAAATGGAAACACAGATCTATAAGTGGTTAGATCTAAGCCTTTGTTAAATCTGTGTGTGAGAGAGATAGAAGACGGTGGCTGTGATGTTGTTGATGGAGGTTTATAGGTCTTCCACAACATTGTGTAGTCGTAAACCTGTAATGCTGTGATAATGGATGCTGGCTGCAATATTTAGGGTTTGAGGCTTTTGAGGCTTGAGAGATTCGTTTTTAGTTAATTTCAAATTTTGAAAAAGTCAGATTCAAAATTTTGGAAGAAACAAATACCGCCCAAATAGGGTTTGAGGCTTGAGCGAGAATCCGGTTCCAGCCTTCACTTTTAGCTAATGCATAACAAGATTGTACAATATGTTTGCTAACTTGTGCGTTGTGTATTATAATTTGTACTATCTTAAAAATTAAGACAATTGTGTATAAGAGGGTTGTAATTTATATATGGTTTATAGCATAGTATATATATATATATATATATATATATATATATATATATATATATATATATATATATATATATATATATATATATATATATATATATATATATATATATGGAGAATGGAGATGATCAACATAGAACCACTTTTTGTCCATTGAACCATATGTTTAGTTCTGAACATATGTGTATGTTTTATGAATGTAAATGTTCAGTTCTGAACATAGATATATTTTGTTTTGAAGATACGCATGTTCAATTCTGAACATATGGTTCTATGGTTCTATGTTGATCCCACGTGTATATATATATATATATATATATATATATATATATATATATATATATATATATATATATATATATATATATATATATATATATATATATATATATATAGGGAGAGAGAGAGAGAGATAGGTTCATTAGAGTACATCAATTATTGGGACGCCAAAAAATAAAACAAATGTGTAACGCCCCAAAATCCAACATCTGAGTATATACAAAACATTTTAATAAATTAGTACAAAATTGTTTTTTATTACATAATACTCGTTGTCTTGGAAGCGACAAATGAATACCTTCAAGATCGGTCCACGATCAAGTCGGGCATTACTACACTTAATTTCTGTAAAACACCACAATTAAACAACATAAGCAAAACAATTAGTGAATAACTTTATGCAACTAAATATAAACCACAACGAAATTTATGAAATCTAACCAGATGTTAAGATCTCACTATTCATTTGTCATATAAACACTAATACCAATAAGGTATATCAATACACCAAAATCACCATTAGTGTAAACACACCACATATAAAACTAACATCGATACTGTAAACATTCACCGAAGGATCTTGGGCTTTTCACAAACCCGAAGATCTATCACCAATATTTATATACACCAATTTATCATCAGTCGTTGATTCCACCGTTTAGTTACAATGTAATCCTCATGCAACTAGTAAAGCATCATATGAAACACACCAAGTGTAAATATAGCCAACTATGACTATACTACTAACATTTAGAGTTACAACTCATGGTATTGCATCTGTATCACATTTCCAATATTAGCCACAATATTGTTCATCAAAATATTTAATCTAACATTACTACAACACATATGTATGAATAAAACGTTGCAATACTTATATATTATACATAGCATACAACATACACGAGTCAAAGCTGAGTAAAGTTACTGACGCGTAGCCCAAGCTCCAAAAGTAAGTTATACTTGATATTTGTAAGCTTCCTTACACTTTCTTGTCTACATGGGAATAAGTTTAAACCTTACTTAAACATCATATATCACCAATACAACTTATTCAACAAAATTCATGAACTTTTACACCCAAACATGTTAGTGTTGCTAACTTGTTCATAGTTAGCGCTGCTAACTATGAACATGCCACTCCTCCTTGTGTTTTTCACATAAAACTTCGTTTTTAACTACTAAACACCAAGGAATTAAGGAACACATCATTCTATTCAATTAGACACATAAAAACTCCAATTTCACAACTTCCGTATCAACCAAAAATCCACAATTAAGCTAAACTACTTAGCAAATCACACACACAAGAGTGTACTAACATTAATCCTTGATTAGTATGCAGAACCATTTTGATTTCCATCTTAGTTTGATGATTTTGACCCGAAGATGCCTCTGAAGTTCGTTTTCTCCCGAACCTTCTGATTTCAACAAATAACCCACAAATGACCAAGTCAAAGATTTTAAGTGGGTTGCTGTCAGCCGAGCTTAGCATCGCTAATCCTCTTAATAGTGTCACTAATTACGAAAAACCCCTTTGGTGCTTTTTCAACCATCTCGTAGAATAGCAACCTAGTTTAACATAGTGTCGCTAATTCCTAGGGCATTAGCTCCGCTAATACCCTTTGATGAGGAAATTCTTACAAAATTTTCTTATTTTTCCGCTTGTTGACCTATAATTTCAAACTTAGCATCTAAACTTCATATTAAGTCATAATATGAATATTTAAACACAAACATAACATCTTAACACCTCAAATCCCAAGATTTGATTCGTTCTTCATTTTATCATTTTTGGTCCTTTAACCAAAAACGCCAATGTCTAACTCTAAAACTCCGTAAACACCTTCAACATGTTATTACAGGTCAAATAAGTATGCAAACCTTCTTCTTGAGGTATTACATAATATATCCATATACAAAACAATTTTCACTGCTGTAACTGAACAACTTTTCCAAAATATGATATATTCACTCCAACACGCAAAGGGTGTTTGGATCTATATTTTTAAAGAGATAATTATGACTTAAAGAATCATATAACCGGTTGCATAATCAAATAATTTAAGTCATAATCCGTTTAAATAGAACATCTTGAACGAATTATTGATAACTTTGAATTGTAGTAATCAGATTAAACCGACGTCTAAGTAGTCTTAAATATTTTGGTGATTGTTCTAGTGAAAGAGCCTACTTTTGTTCCATTAGGTTTGAAATTTACTTATGGCTAGAGTTTTGTGTTTTTATCAAAATTTTCTAAAGATTGTGGCAACTTAAAATCGGACAATCAGTTGCATAATCAAATAATCAAAAATCATAGTCGGTATATCTAAACACCTGGAAGTGATTATTACTAATTTTAATTGCTATAATTAGATTAAGCAGGCATCCTGATAGTCACTCGCATGTATTGGGTATTGTTTTAAGAACTGAGAAAGAGACTAATATCCTCCCACCATGCTTAAATTTTATTTATGGTTCTGATCGAATCTGACAAATACTGTTATTTATAAATCTTAACTAAACATGAGAGCTTATAGCCAATAATCACTCAAAATCGGGTCCATAATTTCATAAAAATTAGATAAATATCAGATTTGGGATGATTTTAACAAAATATAGGTATTAATAAACCATAAAATCAATATAAACTGGATCAATTAACTAACAGAAAGAGACTTGCGTACCTGATACATTTTTTTGGAAAAATTATAGAAATCGTAAATGGTATCAGAAGGGCCATCGACGACGTTAACCATCGGATATGTAGTCTCTCAGTGAGCGGAGATTACGAGGATAGAAGAAGGTCGAGGAGCATCAACATGATACACCTCTTTGTGAGAAGAGGGGTTGGTATCTGCTGGAGCTATGACTGTGTTGGATCCACAGTTATCGATGCATAATTGTTGTCAAAGAACCACCCATTTTCAAATCTATATAAGAGAATGAGAAGCTAATAGTTGTGTTTGAATTTTCATGGTGATTATATGGAGAAAGTGTGTTACAAAATATTCTCCCATAATTTGTTCCTAAAATTATGCGGCTGTTAGAAAGAAATCAGGGGAACTTATCGTGAAAGTGTACATGGGCGGGAAAATAAACCTAAAGATGCATAAGAGTCTGTCACGTGGCAGTTGTAGTAGTCTTTTATTAGAAGTAAGATATAGATATAGATATAGATATAGATTTTATTGATGGATACAAAGTAATTTTGATTTCATTTTGGTATATATTTTTCGTATTTCGTTTCTCATGGTTAATGTTATCAAGGAAATGTTTTGGTATATATTTTTCGCATTACATATTTTTTATTCAAATTGGGATGTTTAATGCTCCTTTTTCATATATTTATGTTTTATCTATCTTTCTAATAATGTTCTATTATATTTCTAATAAAATGAGACACTATGCTCTTTATGTTCTCTTTATTTCTCAAATGAACTGAGCAACTATAATTTTGCTATGTATTTGGTGTTCGATTGATTTATAGTCTTATAAACTTATGGTAAAGTTTAATGTCAATTGCCAAACATTATGTAATTTGTGTGGCTATGGATATTCATTAATCATTCAAAACTTAGGATTGGTTAAATGATCAAAGTGACCAATTCACAGACGTAGAGACCAAATCTAAGTCTAAACATTTAGCTATTTTATGCTTAGCGCTAATTTGATTAAAAAACTCTCAATTAAACCTACTATTTAGAAGCAAATTCAAATCTAAAATATCAAGACAAAATCATTGAGTTGCGATTTATAAGCAACTAAAATAGGAACATTATGTTGGTTGCTTTACATAAAATGCCAAGATATCTAACAACTTCAAGGATGAGAAATGTAATCTAGTAGATATTTAAAACTATAAGAGATTGGGAGAGTAAAGATGATAAGGGACATACAAACATCCAGAGTGAAGAGGGAAAGAGAGTTTGGCGGATGGGACTAGTGTCCAAGACGATGATGGTGTGGCGAAGCATGATTCTCGATCGAAAAGCATATCACTGTAGCGGTATATCTAAGATGAGTTAGGGAAAATAGAAATTTAGGTCCAAAAAGTGAATAATTGGGAAATAGTGTATTTACGCATGGAAACCTTCAATTTGATGAAAATAATAGGAGGAAAACTAAATTATTAATTGGAGGCCATCGAAACTTGAAATGTAATGTATTTGCATTTTCAAACTAAATTAATTTCGTATTCAATTCGAGCTTTTAATCATCTAGCTATTTGTAACTATAATTATTTTCATTTTATATTTGACTAAAGTACATTTATAATTTATATAATATAAACTTAATTATTTTAAAATTTTAAAATCATGTCTGACTATTCAATTGCAATATTAAATTTTATACTATAGATAAAATATTTATTTATTTTTATATTAATATATAAAATTAATTATATGTATAAATGATATTTAAACAAGAAAATACACTAAATATAAAAAGTTAATATTATAAGATAGAAATATACTTTTAATATTTTACATGAAATTTGTGTGAATACAACACTTTCAAATAAGTGTTGAGTTTTTATTATGAATACAATGTTTTAAATAGGTTTTGGCTCTAAATTTGAATAAATACAACACTTATTTGGAATGTGGGTGTTTTAAGTATAGTATTCAACACTTTAAAAAAAAGTGTTGCATCAAATATTTTAATGCAACATTTATTTTCAAAACGTTGGCTTAGAACTAAAAACCATCAAATATTTTAATGCAACACTTATTTTTAAAACGTTGGCTTAGGACTAAAACCAACATATTTTTGAAGTGTTGCTTCTAAAATGTTGTATTAGGTTCATTTTCTAGTAATCTTAGCAAAGTTGGATTTTAGAATTTTTCTTGGTTATGGACTAATGTCATTGTTAAGCTTAGTGTTGTGATTCTTATCTTGTATATGATGCTTTGGTTTATTTGGTAGATTTGCAAATGTCATTTTGTTTTATGGGTTTCAACAATAATGATTTTAAAGTTCTTCAAGTTGGTCAATTCGGAAACAAGTCTGGACAGTTTGTGAGATGAGGGTACACCTATACAATTTTGCCTCTGTGTATAAATGTATGTTGTATAAGGAACGTAAAAAAAAATCCAGCTGAACTAAAAGATGGTTCTGGTAAACCTCTTATTGCTTATCACCGGAGAAAACCACCAGAAAATATATCTGGGAGAATGGGAGGGGAGGGGAGGGTGAGGGAGATGGTGGTGGTTTTTATTTGAATTTAAACGGCATGGATAAGATTATTTAGGATGGATATAACTTAAGTAAGAAAGAAACTGATAATAACTAAAAATAGATAAGAAATACAAAATGAAGAATAATCAGTCTTTTTAAAAAGGATTTAACGGACTAAATTAGATGATTCTAAAATTAAACACCAAACCTTGTCAAAAGACCATATTTTCAAGTTTGAAAATATTTTGAACTTTCATCCCAAAAATTAGCAAACCACGTATGCAATCTTTTAAATGATTTTTTAAAGTATATTATAATCGGCAAAATTCTTGTCAAAAATGGTTATTGGTCCACAACGTTATGCAGCGGTCCTATAAAATTAATCGATTTGATGTTTTAGTTTTTTTTTTTTCCAAACCTTTCAACTTAGACAAAAAACTAAACCCTTTCTCCTTGGTCAAACGTATCAAATTTGACTATAAAAAGCATCAACTTGAAAAGGTGGTATTGTTGTTTAAATTTGCATATTTGTCAAGTGGAACAATGAATTTTACAATACGCACTAACGATACTCTTTGCTATCTTCTCTCAATTTGCATATACTCTCTAGTTATCATCATACATGTTCTTAGTCTTCAGCTAACTTTAGATTTTGGTTATATTTGACAGACTAACTGAAAAACTAGCTGATAGCTGAAAAACTAGTGGTAGCTAGAAAACTAGTAACTAACTAAAAAACTAGCTGAGCTGAAAAACTAACTGATTATAAATGACGTTTGGTAAAAACTAACTGATAAAACTAGCTGGAAATCGTAAAATGACATAAAAGGACATGCACAAAATTAATCCAATATTATAACAAAAACCATAATATATTAAAGTAAATACTAAATAAAATATTATAGATTTTAAAATAAATTTCTTACATCTCATATCATATTCGCAATATTATCACGAAGTTCTCGCATCTCGTGACGTGACTCTCGAATGTTCACATGATTAGATATTGAATAGTTGTTTTGTTCTTCTAAAGGTATGTAATCAAAATGTTGTTCAACGATGTTGAAAATCATATCTGTCGAGGCATTCCTTCGAATATACTTATGAAGGGTAAAGGAAACGTAGATATATGTCAATTTTGGATAAAGAAAGCGTAGATAATATTTGGGATAAAGGAAGCGTAGATAATTTGGGATAAAGGAAGCATATCCCCTGTGAGGGTAAAATGAGAACCTTTTGAAACCGCTATTCAAAACGTTACTATTAGTAGCCTTTAAAAAAACCTAGCTTGTTAGCTAGCTTATAAGTTAGTTTTTGGATTCCCAAACATGTCAAATTAAGAAAGCTCGAAAAAAATGTTAGTTTATACGCTAGCTGTGGCGCGCCAAACACAACCTTTGTACAAGTCTTTAGCTAGTTTTGAATAATTGAAACCACATCTTCACTTTTTTATTATATTTTTTGTTTATAACAACAAGTGACTATTAAAATACAATATGTTAATAATGGATTATGATGATGTTCTAGCATCTTTATCATATGTAAATCAAGCACAAAAATAAGTTCAAATGTGAACAATTTCAAAAGTTCGTTACTCTTACAAATAATTATCCCAAATAATAATTGCGATCGACAGATGAACTATGCGTTATGTGGGAAGCCTTATGATATAGTTACTAGAACATCACCATAATCGTTCCTTGTAGATTAGGGCACAAAAACGAACCCCAACATGAAGACCACTGGCCATTATTTATGTCTAGGTTTTCTGATGCCACGTCGGATGCCAAATCAGCACAAACTTTCTACCATCGGTCATAAGGGTATAATATGAACAATTTTAAAAAGTTCATGAGTAAACCAAGCACAAAAATAAGTTTGGTGACCAAATGTGATATCAATATCAGCTCTTGCAATCAGTTTTATTATCAACTTCCACTCATGCATTTATTCATTTACCAACTCTTTCATTTGATCAACTTCAATTTGGAACCTACATAAATTATGAATTCTGGTGACAAGAAATATACTTGATGACCATAGCAAGAGCACCTACTATGGATGTTGTGTTTATTGGTCCAAACCGGACTTTATGCCGATGGTGCAAACACCAAAACAACATCATTAATAAAAAAAACGTAATTTTTATTTACATAATTTTCTTTTTATACAAAAAATATAATAGTTTCCAAAAACAATATTACTAGAAATATACAGTGAATAACTCTAAAATAATATAAATATTGAATATTTTTATCTTGATTTTGTTTTTACTTTATAAGAGAATGTATTTTTTTTACGTTATTATATTAAAAAATATTTTTGACTGGTGGGTTTCACATATTTTTGTTAAGATTCAATTATGTTTATTCTATAACATCTACCTAGTAGTGTAGTACAAGCACCGCCTTCTTGGACTTGGGAGATTCATTGGATCACCAACTACGTGAAATACCTTAAAAAGTCAAAAATCAAAATAAATGTGGGAAGAATTCAAAAAAGCAGGAAAGAAAAATAAATCGGAAAGTGTCGTTGAATCGTCTTCCTATGGCAACGACTGAAGCCCCGATGGATAGGAATCAATCAATTATGTTCGTGGTTAAACATCTTACGTCTCAGTTTCAATAGAATTCAGCTTTTGATTGTTGTTTGTTTTATATATTGATTTTTGATTAATTTTAAATATTTAGATGGGGTTAAAGTGTCTGTTTGACTGTTTAAATGTCAAGTAAATTATTTATGGTTTAAATTTTGGATTAATAGGCCATCTGGGTTCTGTATATTTATCGACTATAATTTGTCTTCATTCACTTTGCCAATTTGAAATTGAGTGTTCGTCAGATTGGAGTTCTGGAACATCAACATGGCAACAACCACACCAAGTAAAATGAAAATTGTCAATCTAAATTAGAATTTTTTTTTTTTTATTAACTTTAAAGCATCTACAAGTACGCAACAACAACAACCAGACTCAATCATTTGTTTGTAAAATTGGTTATTTGGAATTTGGTAAATGTCATTTTTTTCGAATATTGTTTGCTTTATTCCATTTGTTGAAGTGCCAAATATGTATCTGTCATCTGTGATATGCCAATACTATCTCGATCATGTCCAGGTGTCCTCAATTTGTTAGTGTAGTGTATTGTATTATTGAGCTTGTATGTATTTAGCCCATTTATTGTTTAGCTCTTTATGGCCCAACAGCCCTATTCTTTTGCATATATCTTGTAATCGTTGATTACGTTTTGAATGAAAGATTATTATGGTATTAGAGACTAGATCCAAATCTCTTTTTTTTCTCCCAAACTTTATCAAGGAAATAGACTTCAGGCCCATTTTTCTGAAATTGATTCTAATGGCCCACCTTCTCATGCTGACCCAACAGAAAATTGGTCTTGGACTGGACCAAATCAGCCCACTAGTCTTCCCGATGTTTACATAACATAAATTGGTCTTGGACTGGTATTGTATCATAAGAGAAGCTACAAGCCTTAACTTTGCTTTTTGATGGTTATCAAGTTAACTTTTTGAATTTTATAGATTTATAGTTGCTTTAATAGACGATGGTTGGTTGTGTCAATAACTTAGTTTGCTGAAATTTGTCATGTATATGTAATTTAGTGGTTGCCGGAAGTAGGATAACTTGGAATTTATAGAACCTAATTTTCCATGGTATAACGTTTTTGTGTCCTATTTACTTACTTTCAATCTTTCCAAAAATGCCCCCCCGGGGGGGGGGGGGGGGGGGGGGTGACATCAGTATTTTCACGAATTATCAATTTGGAGATTATAATGTTTGTTCTTTGAGCGAGTAAGGTTCTGAATCTTTGTTTACATAACTTTTTCTATGTAATTATTCTGTAGTTATTTATGTATATAATAAAAGATAAAAATTTAGAAGAAAGCGAAAAACGATCTTGGAAGATTCAAGCAAGAAGCCATGAAAAGAGGATTGTTATCCTCACCAAAGTTTTGTTTCTTTTGTAGTTACACAAACTTATAATATAAACTTCCCTGAAAAAACCTTGCCTCGAAGCGAAAAAAAGCTTAGGAGCGAGGGGCCTTTTTTACTTTCCTCTCAAGCCCAAAATGTTTATTGGCCGACCTTGATAACACATTTAGCGGAATAACAATTTTTATAATAAATATGTTTTATTATTTTAATTTGGACAACTTACAAAAAAATTACATTTTATCATAATTTTTTTATTTTTTCTAATAAAACTATTAATTTTTGAAAAAAAATATTTAACCCGAACATCATCACATAAATAAGTCAGTTAAACAGATTAATATTATTAGTCACATAAGATGTCACGAAAGTTAAATATTCGTCATGGCAGCACATATAACCTGCAAAACCGACTCTAACAGATAACAATGACTTTGATGAAACAATTTACCAAAAGTTATTTTTTAATTACTTAAAAATCGGTGATTAAACTAAATTTTTGACAAAATATAATATTTTTTATAGGGTTAATGACACCAAAACCCAACAAACTATTGTTTTTGATCTTATTTGGTCATTAATATTATTTTTATGCATTTTGATTCCTTGAATTATGATTTTACCAGTTAAAATGGGAAATATCATCGTTTAGTCCCGGTTTACCGGTTAGATACCCGCCAACGTGGCTTTTTTTTTTTTTTTTTTTGCCTATGTGGCTTTTTTTACAATTAAAAACCGTTCCACCATCCCTCCATCTCCATTCTTCCTTTTACTAATGGCAGGAGAGACGAAACACCCCCTCTCTTCATCTCCCCCTTCTTTTTCCCTGCTTTTCTTAGCACCGCCACATAAGCAGATCTGAATGCCACCATGGTTTGTTATCGACATCTTACTTCCTTAGTTAGAACTTTCTGATTGGAGCTTAATTCAAACGATGCAAATCTGAATGCCACCATGGTTCGTCAAAGTCGAACGGTTCGCCACATCTAAAGCTTGTAAATATTTTTGTGGAAGTGGGATTGATTAATTACCGGCTTCACTCAAAAGAAATGATCCGTTAATACTTTGCTTCCAGCATCACCGATTTTGGGTAATGAACATGTTTATCATAGAGGCTAGAATTTTAGATTTTGGGCTCATGAAATTGTTGGTGACTTGTCTAAGAGCTTGGATGGAAATTTAGACATGGTTGTCGGAGCTCTGGCTCTGCAACTCTCTGAATTCATCATTAATTACACTTTTTTTGCATCATTCTTTATCGGTTTCTGGGTTTTCAACTCAACCGAACTTCTGTGTTTCTTCTTCGAGCAGCAATTGAAAAAAGGGAGAACGATTAAAAGGAAGAAAAGAACACCGGAAGATATTAGAGGGTGTGCTTTTGCATCGATACTTTACCAATTTCTCAAACCATGAAATCCTTTTTGTAAAAGTACCGACAATTCAGAAAATAATTTTTGAGGAAATGTCTGTACGTGTATGTGTTTGATCTGAAGAACCCTAAATTTATTTAAAGCCAAAAGGCAATAGTTGGGTTTGGGAAGCCACCTTATAAAATTTAAAAATAAATTTTGAATTAAAAAGTATTTTTTTTATATAAAATTCCATGCGGATGTCATGTGGGCGCAACATAGACAACTTAAGTCAACCAAAAAACCACGTGGGTGCCACCTCACTAAGAAAACCGAACAATAGTTACTGGGTTTTGGTGACATTAACCCATTTTTTATAACTAGCCATTTTAATTTTAAAATTTTAAATTTAATAATATCAAATAAACATTTTTCAATAAAATTCGTTACATAACTAAAAATGTATCTTCAATGCCTTCAAAATACCATAAACATAATTATCATTGTTTACTATTAAACAATTTCATAATATAAAAATTAAATATAATTTTTGTTTGTATCAATTCCTTATTAAAGATATAAGTAAAACAAATAATAAGTTAAGAAGTTTTGTAGAATGTGAAATTTATGTGTTTGCAATTGTATCATAACGTAAAAGAAAATTGTTGAAGTATTCCAATATATTATAGAGAAAATTACATGAATGGTCCCTGTGGTTTAGGTAATTTGCGTGTTTGGTTCCTAACTTTCTTTTTTAACTCGGACCATCCTCATAGTTTGATTTTGTTACATCTGTAGTCCCTGGCAGACCTTAAAAGATTATTTTTCCCTTGGTACTTTTTTTTTTAAATTTGCTATTATTTATTTATTGTTTTTGAATTTCAAAAAATAATAATAATAATAATAAATCAGATTTCTCTCTCTCTCTCTCTCTCCGATTCTGAAAAATAGAAGAGTGCAGCTGTGCAAGTATGGTGAAAATGGATTTGGAATCTGGAAACCGAAACCCCAATCATGTATGATTTTCCTTTCAGATAAAGAAAGACATTAAAATTTTCTTGAATGTAGATGAGATTTCGATTTCTATATAACCTAATTCCAGAAAAATATCCCAACACCCTTATTGGCGTAAACAAACGATTTTGATTTTCTATTAAAACCCATATGTAGCTGATGAACAACGATGCTTGAAAATCGGACCTTAAACACACACACACACGTTGAGGCACCCAGAAATCGACACCAACAGACCTTTTGAAAACTCCGAGTTTCAGATCTGAAAACCCTGAATCTCTGTAGATGGAGAAGACGAACGGAGAAAACCCTAGCCCTGTTGGATGCCCCGTTCTTGGAGAGTCACCGGATGAAAACCCTAGCTTCGACGGTGAAAACTGTAGCGCCTTAAAAGTATCAAGCCGCCGGAACCCTAACAGTAGCCGCCATCGAATCTATAAAACTTGCATTTTCGGTCTAAATTCGTTGGACAAGAGGGAGGTGATAATTAGATTGTTGTTACTGATACCATCAGACCTTCATCAGTTTTCCAATTCATCATCGACGCCTTAGAACATTCATCAGTTTTCCAGACCTTCATCTTTTTGCTCGTTATGCTCATCCATGGTATGTGACGTGAATTAGGAAGATAGAGAGAGAATGTGGGGTACCGGTGGGTGGAAGGTGGAGAGGGGGTGGGGTGAGATTTTATTTTTGCATTTTTAATTACTCTTAAAATATTAAATAAATAAATAAAGAAATTTTAAAAAAAAATTGATAAGGGTAAAATAGTCATTTTAGGTCTAGCAGGGACCACAGACGTAACAAAATCAAACTATGAGGATGGTCCGAGCTAAAAAAGAAAGTTAGGGACCAAACACGCAAATAACTCTAAACCACAGGGACCATTCGTGTAATTTTCTCTATATTATATCTATTGTCCATATTAGTCCTAAAACTATTTTAGGTATTCTAACAAAAGGAAATGTTTCGTTTAAGTATTTATAACCGGCTATAGCAGGTTTATCGGTTAACTTATATAACACACCACTTTTTAGTACAAGAGAGTAGAGCAAATAAAGTGGAGTTGGATAGAATTAAGTGGCTTCAATGCCTTAGTTTAACGATTAAAGCTGTGTAATCCCTGCATTCTTTTGGCGTCTCGGCTTGTTGATATATATATATATATATATATATATATATATATATATATATATATATATATATATATATATATATATATATATATATATATATACATATTCTTATACTAATTTATGCCTTTTTATACAATAACTATTAATATTTTATAATTTTTTATTTATAGCAATTAAATTATAGTATTTTATTCTCCATATTAACTTCGTATGTCTTTTATATTTAACTGATTGATTAACTGATTGATTGAAACACATTATGATAAATAATTTAATCACTTGTAACGATTTGGCATAAGCGAACTCTATAGTTTTTAAAGCGATTAACATACACACATATCCTAATATACTCCTAAATCTATATATTTGTCATAAACAAGAATCATCAATATTTGGTTGAGAGACAACAAAATCCAACAACACTTGATACCGTCATAACAATGACTATTTGGTACAATAAAATCGTATTCTACATTCATTATGTCTTTTTAGTCCATTTAATGTGTTTTTATTTCGTTACTGTCGATATAGATTATTATTATTATTATTATTATTATTTGTTGAACGCTAGTATCTTATGTTAGGGTAGATGGAGCGGAAGCCACCAAATTTGCCACCGACCAAAACCCTCCTGAAACCGCTACTGGACGGTGCAGAAGCTGCTGAACCTCCACCACCTCCAAGCCGCTGCCCCATTTTCCTTCATTGCCTTCGACTCCAAACGGCTTCACGAACCCTCAATCTCTTCTCCTTGAACCCGCAACCGACCGAACCCGCACCACACTAGCGGTGCCGCACCGTCTATCCCCTGAACCTGCACCCCATCTTTGGTGCATATTTTTCTACTCCGTGCACCCACCCTTAGTCCCAAAGCATGTTTAAGGATTTGACAATGACAACTTCTAACAAATTTTCTTATATAAAAGTCCTATGTTGAGTATTGATCGATTCTACTTGTTCTTAAGTGAGTGATTAGAAAACCGTATGTTAATTTGTTAGTATAATTTTAGAGATAGATATTTCTTCTAAGTACGGATTTGGTTTTAGATTAGATGAAAGTTATTGTACTCATATGTTGAGTTGATTAAAAAAGGAGTGTTTAAGTTCTACATTTTGCAAGCATATACGTTTTTTTAATACAAACTAGAAAACCTTTTAAAGAGGAAAACTTTTATATTTAGTTATATGTGTATGTTTTAGTTCTTTAAAAAAATATAACTTAGATTTTGTTTTCTGTTTGTTTCTTTTTAATGTTTTAGTGTCAAGAAAAAGAGTTTGAAAAAACTTATACATGTATTCAATCCCCCTATTCTATAAGTATTTTTTTATGTATTTTGAATGTACAATTTATCAATTATATTTTATTTTTCACATATAATGTTGATATTACAGTTTAACAAAGATAACATGACAATAGGGCAAATATCTTTGGTGACATGGCTAAATGTTTTTTTTAATAATTTATTCTTAAGGGGTTGAATAAATAAACGTATTTTAACATAGTTTATTTGTGTCCTGCTCGTCATGAGTGATTTACATTATGTTTCTATTATTGAATATATGCATAATAGAAAGATAATAACATAGGTGATAATCATATAAAAACCATATAAATAGTATACAAACAAAAAAAATATCCAAGGACTCGATGCGTATAATAAAATAGTTCGGTGCTCAAAATTGAACACAAAAAGTTGATTTAACAACATGTTATAGACGATCATAAAGACCTAATTAGGCAAGTTTCCGAGTTCACAACCGGCCTAGACCGAACCGGTAACCGGATTTGAAAGAAAAGTAAAATCGAAAACCAAACTTGTATAAGGTGATTCGGTTTTGGCTCATTTGCGGGTATGGTACCAATTTGGGCCAATATTTGTGACAACATGGAATTCACCGAAAAAAACTGGTTTAGGAACAGGAAAAACCATAAAAACTGGGATCGGAACCGATTAAAACTGAAAAAACCAGATATGGAATCGGAAACCATGGGACAGAAAACCGTGAAATGTGCTAGAAATAGTGGTTCATTTCCCGGTTGTTATTTCATTAGTAGGGTCAATTTGTTATCCGTTAGGTTGGTTGGTTGTATTTGTATATAATTTTTCACTTGTTTTACTTTGTAACCCAACGAAGTGAAGTGATTGAAATACATATTCGAATGTAATCAATATTAATTTGGAACGTATGTTAGTTGAAAGAAAAAATAACTCGGTCTGTTTCTGTTTCAGCAACATTTGAATAAGAGAAATGGATCGACAACAATGTGGGCTATCAAGTTGGGTTAAATATGTTGTGGATCGTGAAATTGGGGCCGAAGAAAATTGTGATGTGTTGATGGTAGAGGTGCACAAACCGGATTTTTTTCCGACACTGGATCGGTTTTGGTTAATAAAGCCAAAACTGGTTCGGTTTGAAACCGGTTTCTACCAAAACTTATATTCAAATTCGGTTTGGGTCAACATGGTCAAAACCGGTTTAACATACCGGTTTAACAAACCGGTTCAGCGAAAACTGGTTTTAAATTTCATATATCCAAACCAGTTCGAACCGGATAGGTTTTAGGGAAACTGATTTCAAAACCGGGTCGGATCGGTTTAAAACCGATTTTTTTGTTCACCTTTGATTGATGGAATACCGACTAGAATACACAACAGAGCAGCAGGCCGCGTTATGTAATTGGAAATTAAAATTGGCTTTTAATTTTCCCTAATTTTAGGTCCAAGAACCGGAAAACCTGCCATGTTGTTGAACTGTTCCTGGTTTAACAGGAAACCAAAAGTGATGAAAGTACAGAATTGAATATCGGACCGTATAACTCTATTCCGGTTCCAACTGGTTCCGATTTGGGTTCGGTGTTTCGGTTAAAATTCTTGTCTCTAGAACTAATAGTAAAAAAAAATGTTTAAAACCTAGTATGGACCCAAAAAAAAGTTTTAGTTCTAATCCAGAACAATGAGCAAAATTTTTGGATTATTTTAATGTTTTTAATTATGTATTCACTAAATCGACCATATATAATTGTGATATATATTTACATGGCCATATTTCCTTTTGTTTCCACAAATAACTAATTTATTAGACCTAACGGTGTGGGCTCGACAAACACCAACCATCCTTATCGACATATCATGTATACCCCAACTCAATAAATTATTATCGGATCTCTCTCCTCTTTTTTCTCATCTCTTCTTCTTTCTCCTGTCAGCTTCTTACCCCTTGCCAATCCCCCTCATTTGCAAACTTGATGAAAAGGTAAGGTGGTGGTGACAATTCTGAGTTGGAGGTTGGTAAAACCATTACCACTCCAGCCTTAGTTCGCAAGATAATTTTTTCTTACAAGATGCTCACTAATTATAGCTACAACCTAGGCACCTAGCGAGTATCTACTAAAATTTGTGAGTATTTTACGAGCATGTATATTTTGTGACCTCAAAAGTATAAATAAATATAACATAAAAATATAGATAAAAAATCTAATTAAAATAGTTAAGCTGCATAATTTGCAAAGCTTAGTTTGTGGCTTTAAAACCCCTTAAAACCATTTTCACAAATTGATGCAGAAAAAAACCCCTTCCATGGAACCAGGGTAAGCTGAACGATCGCCTCGGGGCCCCAAACACTTAAGGGCCCATATTTTATGGCTATTATATTTTATATAGATATTGAAACCCAATATGTTTTAGCATTCATTTGTTAAAAATCTGCAAATCAACGCCAAAACTAGAGAAACCGTATGTGCCCTAGCATCGTCAATTGTACTCGTGAGTTGTGTGTACGTCGATTCAAATTTCCAAAGCCGGCAACCGGTAAGCGTCATCATTGTTCTGTCAAACGTAGAAACGGCAACGCCATTGCATACTTGATTACTCTATAATGGTTAGAACTTAGAATTTCTGAGAAATTTTATACAAAAATGAAATATATTCGAATTATTTTCTTAAATAACATTTTAATATTACAGAGTTAGACAATTATTCACTAATGTTGGATACTCCTTTAAATTTTCAGTGTTGTAAAAGTCGGCCTAGGCGGCGCCTAGGCGCTAGGCGGACCAAAACTGCACACGTTTAGTGCTATGCGGCTTAATTAGTCGGGCGTGGTCAACATCGGTCAAAACTAGGCTAGGCGGTCAAATGCGGTCAAAAGCGGTCAACGGCTCCACTCAAAATGTTCAAAAGAACCGCATTTTTTCAACCTAATTTTCCAATCCGTCTCCCTCCTTGCCTCCCATTTTCTTTGCTGCCCTTTCTTCTCATATTCCTCCGCCTCCATCTTCTTCAAGTTCACACACAGTTGAAGTGTAGCTACCTCCGCCTCCAGCTTCCGCCCCCTCGGTTCTTCCTCAGTCGGACACGGTAATGATAATGATATATCTTCCAAGTTCACGACAGGATCGAGACACGATTCGAGACACGCCTCTGCCTGCCTCTGGCTCCCTCCGACTCGTCCTCCGGCTTCATCAGGTTCGTGATTCTAGAGTTTCGATTTGTATATCTCCATTTGTATCTACTGCTGCTTGATTATATATCTCCGATTTTGTTTAATGTATCGATTTCTGTTTTGATTTCGTTTTATGTATGCAGGTTTAATGTATGCAGGATTAATGTATCGGCTTCATCAGGTTCGTGATTCTAGGGTTTCAGGTTTGATTTCGTATGCAGGTTTAATGTATGCAGGTTTGATTTCTCTGTGATTTCAATTTCAACTTCCAGATAAAATGGATGGGCTTTTAGATGTGATTCTCTGTTAACATGGTTTCTCTTGGTTCATCCCTTTGTGCAAGCTATGGTTGTGGGTTTATAAAAACTTCTCCGAAATGCCCAACTTGGTGTGCACCACATCTCTTTTAAAAGCATTAACTTATTAATTTTTATATTCTTTGGGATTCTTGGTAATATACAGGTACTCAAACAAGCGATCTAATTACCATCAACTTCTATAATACCAGTGATTAGTGAAGTATCTTACCTGGATCTAGGTATGTATCTCTACGTATCTGTATTTATGTATCTAGGTGTCCGTGTTTACGTGTATCTCTAATGTATTTTCTGACTTTTGGTACATTTTTCTTAGAATATGTGGCAAATATGATCCAAACAAGTGCAAGAAACAACATCGTACTTTCATTGAGATTTTTATTATAGCATTGTACTTTCATTGGTACCCTAAATCTTACTAGTAATATATATATTATTTAAAAAAAATAAAATTTATTACAATTAATACTCCCCGCCTAGGCGCCGACTAGTCATCGCCTAGACCGACTAGTCCTAGGCCTCAGTCGACCGCCCACCTACCGCCTGACGACTTCTACAACCTTAGTCTTTTTTTAGATCTTTGAATAATTTTACCTGGATTAGCGATTCTTTTTTTTTTTTCTATTTCTAATAAAATATTGAATCTAAGACAGTTAGGCGGTGTTTGTTTACTAGGTCCTGTATAACGTGTGATTCAATCCGAATCGGTCTGTTTGATGGCCCAAAAAACCACCTTTTCCTCGGTCCGTATTCATCTGACCCGGTCCGCATATGTGCAACACTGACCAGGCGCATTCCTTTTGCTGCCCTTCGCTGCATCCAAAATCGGTGCAAGCTAGATACCGCCTCCACTCTTCACGCATCTGCTTCTACCTATCCTTCTCCAACCGCCGAACCACTTATCTCCGGCGACGCCTGAACCATCAACGTCCACAGCTGCCTCCGTCGTCGCACCTCCGCTTTCAATCGACAGAACCAGCGCCTGCAGCCCTTCGACGTCGGCCATGAGTCATCAAGGTAAACATCTCCGGTTTTTTAGCATTAAAATATGTGATTTAACATGCCGGATGTTAGGGAAGATTTTTGTTCTTTTATTATTTGACTTCAAGAATTTAGGGCAGTAGTTTCATTTCTTGGACTGCGGCATATCACTGTTGTTATTTTGCTAGTCGAACAAGAATTTTGAATCGCAATGTCATTAGATGCTTCCAGGGTGAGTGATTGTAACATAAAGAATACATAATTTGGTTAAGATATTCGAGAAAATGCTAATGCTAGGTTCCTTTATCCCTGGAGTAACATAGTATTCATGTTCATTAATGATACTAGTTGATATGCTAATTCCTCATCCAAAAATTAGCCTGTCCATGGTGAAATGATTTTTGATTGTGTATTTCTTTCCAAATTTATTTTTATACAATTCTAAAATAGCATGATCACAGTTGAACATATAGTTACAAGGGAAAATCAAACTGCAGGATTGATGCTTGCAAGATTTCATAAAGGTATAAGCACAGAGAATTACCAAAAAAAAAAGGTAGAAAAGGGATTGATGTTTGCAAGATTTCAAATCTAAAAAAAATGGATGCTAGGAAACTAGAATTTGTCTTTGGTTGGTAGAAAATAAAATGAAATACATTTTTATGTTTTTGTTTGTGTAAAAAGAATTGAAATAGAAACTATATTCAATGATCAAAATAACTGTTTTCAGTTTTTCTTTCTAATTCTTTCTTGCTTTGTAAACATAAGATAGAATAGAAGGGTAACATTGCCATTTTTATCATTCAACAAATTCAGTCAGATGCATAATCAAACAGCATGGTTTCAATCAGAGGCTGACTCAGTCCAAGCTTCTGAATCAGTCAGGGTACCCATAAATTTAAACCCATAACTACAAGTTCACCACCACAACACCCCGGAGCAAAAAGCAAAACCCCCGACTATGGAAGCGACTGGTTGCCGTCTCCGGCCTCTCGTACGCCTACGGCCGTTAATATCACCGTCATCAGGAACTCTTCGCGCATACAGACTTTTATCTTCATCCTCCGACTACTCGAGTTGCCGGATTCGGCCCTCCTGCGGTGATCAGGAAGAACGAGGCACAGGAAGTGTCGTTTACCAGCACACTCTCAAAACGCAACGCCCTTCTACAATTCCATGGCAAAAGGAGTTGGAAAATCACGCCAGCTTCATTGGAAGAGTCATTTCCCCTATTAAACTGTCCACCAACCGACGTGGTACACGCGGTGCATATACTCAGCTCAAAGTCGAGTCTCCATCTGGCTCGAACAAATTTCTTACGTTAGTATTCGTTTCTAACCTATAATTTTTTCCCGATGCGTATTTAGGGTATTGGAATTTATTTTCTGTGTCTTTCATTGCGTGTTCTGTGCAGGATATTCTTGGATATGTGGGAAGATATCGCGGAGATATCTATACAACATCTAAAACCAAATGACTATATATATGTTTCAGGGTATTTACGATCATATACAAAAGCTCGTGATAATGGAAGCATCGTATTGAAACACACGGTACATCCTGTACTCATTCACAATTCACAGTCACTCGATAGTTTACTGAAACTTAATTGTGGTATCTTCATCTTCAAGTTTTTTGATTGCAGGTTAATGTGAAAGAAATAAACTATGTTACAGATAACAATAAGAATACCAATATTATAAAAGGTATATTCCTTGAAGAATCGGGTTTAGAAAAACGCAGAAAACGTCTTCATTTGTGGCAAGTATTCTTTTCCAACCCACACGAGTGGCGGGATTTAAGAAAATCCAAGATTAATCCAAGACAGCCTGATTTTAAACACAGGGGTACTGGTGAAGCACTTTGGCTTAGTATGTATGATCCGCCATGGGTTATGAAACAATTACAGCTACAGGATTCTAGAATGGGTGACGTGGGTCTTGGAGAGCCTTTAAAATACCGTTCAAATCTTTCACCCTTGAGTTATGACGATACTTGAAAATGTTGTTTGTCTTTTAGGTAAATACATTATACGATTTGTTAGTGATTTTTCTAAACAAAGAATAGCAAAGTTATCAATTGTTTGACGTTTGGTATAATATTTAGAAGAATTGTAAGTATGTTGATACAATTTCTAGATTTATTGTATTAAATAGTCAAAATATGTGTTCTAAAAATTCGACAAAATGAAATTATTTTTTTTTCAATCGTGGAAGAACTCGTTGCAGAGACGGCTAAAGTTAATTTAATAGGCGAGTACCCGAACCATAAATATTACAGGGACCACAACTTATGTTGAAAACATAAACCTCCAATTCCAAATTTGAAGCATTGACCAGGATACTCGTAACAAGTCAAGGATAACGACTCTCTTTACCCCTTTCCCTTTAAGCTATTTCTATCACTCGCATTTTCCAATTTATTGGATAATAAAATTTCATAAACTTATAATCTTTAAATGTTTTAGTACATATTTTACAAAAAATAAGAAATAAGTTAGCAAAGTTTTCAAATTTTATATAAAATATTCTAAATACTTGTTCTGAAAAATTCGATAAAATGGAATGTTATCGTGTTTTTTTTTTTTTTTTGGTTAATACTTTATGACAAATAGTTAAATAATGAAATTTATTATCGTACTCCAATAAATAAATAATGGCCAAAGTCTCGAACATAAACATTAAACAGAGATAGCCAAAGTCTCGAACCATAAACATTAAACAGGGGACCAAACGTCGAAAACATAAACCTCGGAGTAAATTACAATTTTGGTCCCTGTGGTTTGCATGAAATTTCACTTTTGGTCATCGTTTCGTTTTTCCACGCTGATGGTCCCTGAACTACACTTTTGCTTACACTATTGGTCCCTTGGCCAGGTAAAATGACCAATATACCCTTTTTATTTTCTTTTTCAATTTTCTTTTATGGATTATTTATTAAATGAATTAAAAAAAAAGAAAAAAACCCCTTATTTATGACCAAACTCCACCCCTTTCTTCGTCATCTTCGTCTCTTTCGTTGCTTCAGATGCGGCAATCGGTGGATGCTGGGTTAGCCACTTGCAGCAGATGGACGTTGCTGCTGTGGTGTTTTTCCGGCTAAAGAATGCCGCTGAAGCGGTGGCGGCCGATTCCAACGGTGGTGATCTAAAGGAGTCGGAGATACCCGATAGCTAAATCGCTGAAAGAAGCTGTTTATCCCACGTGTAAACCTACCGAAACCTCAAAACCACTCTTCAAAGGATGGAATCATCCACCGAACAAATGGGCGGAATGGGTTGATTTAATTCCACCGACAATACTAGGTAAATTGTATTTATGGGAGCTTGCGTAATGTTAAACAATATGCACATTTGTTCTCCTGGAGGAAACTACGGTAGACTTTTTTCTTACATATTAAGCTATTGAATTTATCGGGGGAGTTTCTAGGGTTTTTGTGATCATCCACTATTTAGTCTGAAGATATTTTACTGGAATTGGAGTTATATGGGAAGATATTAACGGTAGTGGCGGACAAAACTTTCCGGCAGCAAAATGCCTCCTTCACCAGCAATGAGATGTTCTCCAGGTAGAGAACCAAGAGCTGATCAAATGGCCGGAGAAACATATCACAGACTAGAGAAGGTTTGATGTCATCCTGAATGTTTCTAGAGCCCTCGAGTTCTTACACCGGGAATGTGATCCACCGGTGATTTCGCTCTTGCTCTACAGGCTTCTTCGTCTTCAACGCCGACCAATAATAATTTTGTTGGTAATAATATCAAATTAGGGTTTACAAACAAAAAAGGAAAGGAGCTTTCGACCGGTATTATCGAAAACGGTGGTGGCGACGATCAGTGGTGGTCGGGGAAGATGACCGGAAGTGGTGATCGGAGGGGATTTTTTTTTCTTTTTTTTAATTCATTTAATAAATAATACATAAAAGAAAAATGAAAAAAAAATAAAAATGGTATATTGGTCATTTTACCTGGCCAAGGGACCAATAGTGTAAGCAAAAGTGTAGTTCAGGGACCATCAGCATGAAAAAACGAAACAATGACCAAAAGTGAAATTTCATGCAAACCACAGGGACCAAAATTGTAATTTACTCTAAACCTCGGCTCCAAGTCTGAAGCAATGATCAAATTACTCCTAGCAAGTCAAGGATAATGACTCCATCTACCTCTTTCTTTTCCACTGTTCTTACCACTTGCATTTTCTTTTCCATTTCTGAAAATTATAAAAGAGATTTATTGGGGTGTGAACTACCACTAAACCACTATATATCTTTTTAATTGCAATATTATAATGGGTGGATTATACCGTTCAGGGCGGCTCTGGGGTGTGCCGTTGTTGCAGTCGTACAGAGCATCCGTTTGCAAGGGCCCTCAAAAATTAAATGAAGATCTATAGTTATGGTATAGAATGTTTTAGAAAATATATGTTTTATGTGTTATTATTGTAGAAAATTACCCCTAACATACACAATGTAACCGTTGATTATTTTATCTTCTTTTAGGAAGTTACTTGTAATAGCGATATCAAGGTGTTGGGAAGGTGTGTCCCTCCCCAATGGTTGAGGGTTTAAGTTTCATTGTGGACAAAAATGTGTAGATTTAGGAGTAAGTTTAAAGAGTGTGTTTGCCGTTCAAAAAAAATAGTTTCAGTTTATTGCTAATGAATTTACGATGTGTATTTGAGTTTTAAATTTAACAGTGAGAAATTTATATAATATTATTTTACAAAAAAGTTATGGGCCTCATTTTGATTTTCACACAAGGTCTCAAAAATGTTCGGATCAGGCCTGATACCGTTGAAAAAATAGAGTGAAGAAATTTATTCCTTAATGAACCAAAATGAATTAGAGCAAGTTCAATTGTAAACACCAAACATATCTTGTGACGATTATATCACATATCATGCTCACGAAATTTAGTTCACTTTGCGAACCTCATATTATAAATTTCCTCACATTATAAATTGAGTCATTAGCTTTACAAAATTCTCGTAACTTACCCTTTATATATTATTCAATCGATATGTCTCGATACCCTGTCATATCTTTGCCGGCTTCTTTTTCCCGACCTTAAACAACCTGTTTCAAAGTTTTTAAGTCATCAAGTTTTGCGAGTTTTATTTCAATGGTATTGTTAACTTCGAAATGATTAATGTCATAAAATAACTATCAATAATACATAATTTGCTTTTTAGGTCACTTATCTTTTAATTATATTCAATAAGTTACTAAAATTTTTTCAGTGTTCTCATTACACAATTATAGTGCATTTCAATCGGGTAATTCTGTCAAATTGGATGTCACAATGGATACAATGTTAGTGTTAGAATGACCTAATGAAAATAATACAAAAATTATTCGGTTAAAATCTACCATGATGGTGCAATGATAACCTACAAAAAAGTTTACTGAATTATACATTACCCCATTCGAAAATAGAGAAATTATGTCGTATCGATCGACTTCAACTTTTATGATTTGAATTATACATAAAATGTTATATGTTAATTTTGTTGATACGATTTATTGAACCCTATAGAGATTGATAACTTGTATATTTTAAGTTGAAAATCAAAATACATATCGAATATCGTAAGAGATATTTAGACATATAGTATTTCTTGGAGACCAAGATGAATGTTATTTGCAATCCATGTGTAGTGAACTTGTTTTCATCATACAACACGTGATGGTAAGATGAAGACTTTTAGGTATATATTTATGTTAAGTTTACGCGTGATAGTAAAGATGAAGACTTTTAGGTATATATTTATGGTAAATTTTTTTTTTTCAATTTATTGAATATGTTGACTTGGTTCTCGGATTACAAACTATGTTGTTATTTCTGACAAGTGTCAAAATCAAGGGAAGAATTTAAGAGAGAGAAATAATGGATTCCACATGTCATAATTTAGTGGGTTAGGATGATGAATTAGGAGGATAAAGTAGGAAGAAATAGAATTTTCCTTTTGATAAAGAGAGGTTTTATATCCTCCTAAAAAATCTTCCTAATTTTCTTCCTAATCACATGATTAAGACAAGTGTCAAAATCAAGGGAAGAATTTAAGAGAGAGAAATAATGGATTCCATATGTCATAATTTAGTGGGTTAGGAGGATGAATTATGATGATAAAGTAGGAAGAAATAGAATTTTCCTTCTGATTTTTTAATTATCTATTAGTTTGATTTTTTTTTTGTGTTGGTTTATTAATTCTTTACTGGGACAATTAAAATCACTAGTTAATAAAATTACATCATAGAACATATGCTAGAGAATGAACGCTACATATACAAACAATAGTAAAATTACATCATACAACACATGCTAGTAAATAGACTGCTAAATTTTCAATATTGTTAGCAAGTGCGCTATGAACTAAAAACACAACTCTCTCCAATTATCTGCACTTGTTAGAAAATTAGCGGCTACATTTAAAAAGTAAAATTTAATACTCTTTATCACAATGCGCCTCATAATATGTGAACTATGATTGGAAAACACTGAGAATACTAAAGGAAAATCATGGTCATTGGATATTATATTTAACCTTTAGCACAAGCATATGCTTAGTCGTTTTTTATCTACTAATGTTTGATTATCCTTACATGTTGTTTTTGACCTTCTCTTGCAACATTAACAAATTATTAAACATTTCCGATTCTTTGATTTCCACTACTTTTCCTCCATTTAACCTTTTAAGCATCTTATTGATATTCTCTTGCTCTTCAAATGACAAGAAACGAACTTAGATACTACTGATAAATCACTAAATCATGTAGTATTTTGTAAAAAGTCTTTTTACTCTGTGAAACAACTTATAATATTAATGGCTTCTTTTCGAGTTTGGTTACATAATAACCATTTTGCATAATACCTAAACATCCGTGAAATAACGACACAAGTAAAATAATCACCGTATTGTATTGATTATGTAAATCATCTAGTTATTGACAAACAACTAAAATAACATGAGAGAGCCTGTAAAAATTGTTACACTTTTTTCGTCAAATTTGTACAAATTCACAAAATAATTATAAAATATAAAATGTTTGAAGAATATAACTAGGTTTAACTCAAAAATACAATTATTAGATGAACTAAAACAATCGCTAAAGTATTTGGGATAACCTCAATATTAACATCAATGAAAATAGGTTTAAGAGTTTAACTCAATCAAAATGGGATTTTGGGCTATGTGACTGAACAATCATCATCACTATCCAAAATTTGTTCAACTTCGTTGCCATCATTATGAGAGAGTAGTTCCCTAATGATCCAAATTAAAAATTATCGATGGTTAAATTAGTAATAGCGAACCATAAACAATAATGTATGATGTAGATTCTCTCAATCGCTGATAGGTTTTGACCCCGTCAATCGGGAGGGGGTGTGTGTTTCTCAACATCGATCTTTTGGTTATCAACCAGAAACACTAGTTTTTCTTAATGGTTCTTTTCTTTTTGGTATTCTTTATTCGATCAACTTTTTTTCTTGTTGTTTCTGATCATTGATGATGGAACAGAGGTTGGATGTAGGTGGACAAGAGGAAATATGGATGACATTCTTAAGGAAACATCTTCAAAAGAATTAGCCATAATCAATGGGGACATGCAAGATTCAATGATGTGAACGCGATAAGCAATCTATCTTACCAAGTGTTCATTACAAAATATCCTCATAATATGGATATGTGAGAATTATGGGGTGAATGCGAAAAATTTGGGAAGGTGATCGATGTTTTCATTGCCAAGAAACGATTAAAAGTGGGAAAGAGTATTTGGGTTTGTACGCTTTATTCGAGTTGAAAACTTGCAAACCCTATTCGCTATTTTGTGTTTGATTTGGATCGACCGCCACAAAATGTTTGCTTCTTTGGCTAGATTTGATATAAGTTGGAATGGTGATGTTGCTAAGCCTCTTAAGGCTCTGGTGGTTCATAAAATGACGATTATGTATGAGTATTTTGATCAGTAACACCATTATCCTATGTACGTGTCATTGTGGGTGTAAAAAGGGGTGACATGTATAAGGAAACAACCTCGCCTAATGATGTAGTTGAGTTACAAGTTTGAGATTTTGTGGTGGAGGACAAAAACAAAGCTTGGTGGTTATCGGTAAGCTAAAAGACCTCGGTACTATGTTGAATGCTAATTCTATTTGTAAGAGCGAGGGTTTTCTTATTATGGTTTTGAGATATATTGGGGGGGGGGGGGGGGGGGCTTTGAGTGATGTTCAGATTCCCATTTTACATGACATAACTTTGCTATCATGATTGTGCAAAGTTGTTTTTTTGGAAATAAAAGAATGGTCACATGATTTTCTAATCCTCGAGAGATTGACATTACAAGATGTCTAGGGGGTTCGTTGCATGCATGGAGCAAGGGTACGTTCTATAAGTTTGCAAGAAAGTGTGGTATGATTGTGTATATAGAGGATGACTTAGGTGATAATTTGTATAACAACCAGATATGCATTATGCATTGAGTCTCCTTTTATGGGGATTATTTATGAAATAGATCAAGTAATGATTAATGGTATATGCTTTTCTATCACATTCAAGGAGGTTATATGGTAGACACCGAATTTTAAAGAAGAGGATCCTAATGGGTCGAGATGGAAAGTGTTCATTTAAGGGATCACGATGATTTTAGCATCCTTCTGAATTTAACTTGCATTCTAGAGGCTCTTCAGACTTATTTTTTTTTCTTTACCTCGTCACTACTGAAACAGTGAATCCACCTACTAAACACTATGACAACCCTTTTTGTAGGCTATAACTCCGGTTCTTGCTGCCGCCGATGTAACATCCAAAATTTTTGGATGTTAAGACAATTAAATAAAAAAACTTAGAACTTGGTAAATTAATTATGTGAAGTGGGATGCATGTATTAAAATGACTTTCAATATTCAATTTCAATAAGATAAATACTGATCATTCTACATGTGAATTATTTAGGTTAACTACAAATCTAGAATACATCTAGTAAGAATATTGAAGAGTATGTAAAGAAACTTAGTGAAACATAGAAGTTTCACAAAAAGGTAAATACCCAAATTTGACAATATGGAAATCAGGTTTAAATGTATCAAAATGGTGAGATAAATTTTCCAATATGTATTTGGGATAAACAAGAAAGTAAAACAAAAATAATTAAGTTATTTGGAGTTAAACTGAAGAAGTTATGGCATTTTGAACATGACATGTTACTAGATTTTGATGATTTTGGTACCCAATGACCTATGTTTAAGGTGGTAGAACTAGGCCTTAAATGCAGCAAAATGGTGGTTTCTAAGATTTGAGATGTAGCCAATACAATAAAGAACACATATAAAAAAGAATCAACCTAATCCGAGTTCATATGAAAGAGTTATGAGTGTTTGAAGTTGGGAAAAATGTTGCATAAGCTTAGAAAAGTAAGTTGCCTAAATGGGAACCTGATGGAAAAACAACTCTTTAAACCGATAGTCATAGTGCATCATCAATTTTTATAAATCATCCTTTGTGAAACTTTAAATTTCAACATCTTCAAAAGGAGTCACTTTACGTTCAAATACTGTTTTAAAACACGTCGATCGAGTTTTGTTAAGAATTTGTTTTAGAGTTTAAGTTGGGTAAAAATCATTTGGTCCCACTTTAAATAAAACATCTTTGTTTGTTCAAGAGCGAGGTTGTTACAATTCGAATACCATTACACAACTTAAATGAAACCACACAACTCATGACCTTCTAAAATGTCCAGATCCTCTAAAGTCAACATATCTCCTCAACCTGAGTACACATCAAAATAGGTTAGGCAATGGAATGCCTAGTGAGCTTACCCGAGGCTGACCCATTTAGAGTGGCAATGTAACCACCACACTCAGGATAGTTTTCACACACTTTGAAATTTGTATAATTTATCATCTAAAAAGTTTTATAAAGACAAAAGTACGTCACAAGGATTAAGCCAAAACATGGATAGTCATGAAATGCAATGCAATGCATGATGCAACTATCTCAACCCATGTCCATCTCACCTCGATGGCACCTACCTAAGTTCTCAAGCAACACGCACACATCATGTCACTTGATCCCCCGATAGGCCAAAGTAAGACTAGTGGCCATCACACTAGCCTCCTGGGGGTAGCTACCCCCTCATGGGGTTCCCTAGTGGCAGGAAAATCATCTCATTTGTCTTCCCTATATGAGGATAAGACTAAAACATCTCCTCCATACTTTTTGGTTGTAACGCCCAGTTTCAACACAGAGTATACCCAGAAAATTTTTCGTATTTATAACATAAATAGTATAATTGGGTACTCGTGTGTTATGGAATCTACAAGAAGTTATCATCGAGAATCGTCTCACGATCCGAGCCGGGCGCTACAACTGCTAACCTGCACACAACATAACACAAACACGTAAGCTACAAAGCTTAGTGAGCAACACTACAACTACATGAATAACTTATTTTAAATGTAATACATCACCCAACTCGTGGGTGTAGTTATTCCCTGCAACAATTTATAAGTACTGGTTAATTTAAACATATCAAACCAGCTATACTTCATTATTAATAACTACAAGTATTCTTTCCGTAGTTACATTGGTATCTACCGATACCTAAGCTACTAATAAACAAGCACGGTGTAATACATGCAACACAAGTATACACCTAACCGACAACTCGATATCACTACTTGATATCACCACACGGTATTTCATCACACTGATTTCCAATATGAAACCTTTTACTCTATAAACTTTTTGATCACAAGCCACAAGGCTTTATATCCGACTCTTCTTTATTCTCTATGGTTTCGAGTCATCAAATCTCACCACTATCCTTATAATAGTATGAGCACAAAAGCTCTATAGGCAATTAAGCCCTATTTATTAGTCACAGAAGCCAACACTGGTTTCACAAAGGTTCTTACCATATGTTAGGTAGTTAAACCCAACCGCATAGCCATAAAGGCTATTATATTTGGATATCAAATCCAAATCTCTATACAAATAAATTCTATGTCTGCTCTACACTTGGGTATCAACCCATCACATGTAAACACAAAAGGCTCACGACATGTCCCGATCTCGTCTAGACTCACGGCTTATCCGGTCTTGTCTTTTCACTGACTCACGGCTTATCCGGTCTTGTCATTTCATTGACTCACGGCTTATCCGGTCTTGTCATTTCATTGACTCACGGGCTTACCCCAATCTTGTCCTTTCATGGACTCAAGGGCTTCCCCGATATTGTCTTTTCCCAAAACTATTACAAGTTATAAGAGTTTAACCAATTTTATATTTGGACGATGAGCCCAATCTCCTAGCCACACAGGCCGTATAGTTGGAACCATACAGGTCCTCACTCGACCAATAAGGTCTACATGAACCGTACAAGTTCCCACATTATATTTTGGGTAATTTAACCCAATCACTTGGCCATACTCAACACCACGACTGTAAGGTACTCATGCCCAATAGTCCCTACATACCTGTAAAATCACAAGTATCGTATATATACTACATCATGCTACATATATTTCACCATATATATATATATATATATATATATATATATATATATATATATATATATATATATATATATATATATATATATATATATATATATATATATATATATATTCATTTTTGCATACTTCTCTATGGTTGCTAAGTACCCTTTAAGCAAACCATTAATATCCTAGTTGTACCTATTCACAAAGTACTCATCTAGTGATATATAAACTTTACTCCAAATGAACATGAGGTTCTCATCTTAATGTCGGTTACTTCACATCGTAACCCCAAACTTCTAACACATATAATCACATAGAATTCTCTATGTGTCTACATAATTTACATGTAATTTACTACATGTATCATCTTGTATATAACTACAAAACTCTCATGTAATAACAAGTGATTTCCAACACTTGATACACCTGATTTACATAGTAATTTTTACATGTTTGTGAATCATCTAGCATCATAAACATATATAACATAGGGAAAATGATTTATAAGGGTAATTATGTTTCAAAATTGTTCAAAAAACACCATCCAAGTTTGGTCTGTTCAAAAAACACCATCCAAGTAAGGTCTTTGTACAAAAAACACCATCCAAGTAAGGCCTTTGTACAAAAAACACCATCGAACTACATGTTTTGTTCAAATTTTACCCGATGGTAACCGGCTCTTGCTGGTTAAAGGATGACTTGGCCTAATACTTGGTGACCGTCCAAGTCATCCTTTAACCTGTAAGAGCCGGTTATCATCTGGTAAAATTTGAACAAAACATGTAGTTCGATGGTGTTTTTTGTACAAAGGCCTTACTTGGATGGTGTTTTTTGTACAAAGGCTTTACTTGGATGGTGTTTTTTGAACAAACCAAACTTGGATGGTGTTTTTTGAACAGTTTTGAAACATAATTACCCTTATAAGTCATTTTTCCTATAACATATTACAACCAACATGTAAGTAGAGTTACTCACCTTGATTAAGTAGCTTCATAGTCCTAGCTACCACCAACGCTAATTACAAGAACTTCTTCAACACTTTCCAGCACCTACACAACCATATACATACCAAATAGAGGTGAATACCTTGTATTTCCACCATCAAAGCTTAAAGCTTGTCCTCATCAGTTAACACTCGTGATTAGGAGTGTTTTAAAACATCCAAGCATGAGTTGTACACTCAATTTCAACTAATCACAGGTTGTTCTTCATAACCACTCGAATCCAACCTAAATCAACCACATCAACCGTTCAAAAGGTTTAAAACAGTAAACCTTACCTTCAAGAAGTGAAATACCGAAGATTACTTCAATCCTTCGAGTTCTAGCCTTCCAATTTGGTTCCTAGACGATTTGGGAACGTTTTCTAGGGTTTAGGAGGTTTTTGGTTCGAGAGTTGTCCAAAAAATGGCTGAAAATCGCAATAAAAAGGGGTGGGGCCTGTACGCAGCACGACCCGTGTCCAAAGTTACACGACCCGTGTAACTTACGGTATACATTTGAAGTTTTAGTATGCAGAACTACACGACCCGTGTCAAAATTACACGACCCGTGTAATTCACTGTATGCCCAACAAGTTTAAAAAACTTCCCTACACGACCCGTGTAATTCCTACACGACCCGTGTAACCTGCTTCTAGCATTTTTCAACTTCAAATTCCTTCCAAATGAAATTCTAACCATCCAAACTCTTGCAATAATCCAACTAATCTTAATTACCTTAAGATTAATATATAAATACTTATCGAAAGTAACGTAGTGTTACATTGGTTGAGAAAAGGAAGAACCTTGGAATCATAGGAAGAACCTCATTCAAACACCAAATCTCAGATTGGGTCCAAACCCCAAACCCTAACTCGAAAATTCAAAGCTAGAAAGGAGTTTTATACCTTAGATTGCTAGGAGACTTCAAGTATATGCATAATCCTTCAAAACCAACAGTGGAAGCCATGAAAATCGCCATATTACTCACTATCTAACCTCAAAAACGTGAATGAGGGCTTAAATGGGAGAACCCCTCCCTAAAATCTTTCTTCTTTCAAGACTTGGCAAGAATGGTCCCTAAAGTTTGATCTTTCTACACTAACACCCATAAAGCCAGCCCTTTAATTAGAAATCTCTAGTTTCACACTTATGCCACAATTATTATGATTTAATTCTCTTAAGTCATTGTCTAGGTCAACCTTAACCTCTAATTTCACAAATTGACAAAAATGGCCCCTTTCACTAAATTCTTTACAATTTGGTCTTTAATATTAACTTAAGGAATTATTTGACTTAACCTAAGTTCCTACATCAATTCCTTCATAATATTTTCTAAATCTTCCAAGTCCTTGACTAGTCAAAGCTCAAGGGTTAAGTTTTGCCAAATTGACAATTTCTGTCTTTATGACAAAACTTCTCATTTTTGGTTTAAAAATAGATTTTGACACTTCATACCGTTCATTAAAACTTTATTTGGCTCATTGATCCACGTTATAAAAATATAATAAATATTAAATTTATTTATTTATTTTTTTCATTTATTTACAAAATAAATTTTATTTTGTCGATTTTAGCCCAAAACGTGGATGTTATAGATGATCCATGCATGTAATAACGTCCCTACACTCTTGGATGTCCTTTCGCTTGGCATAATCATTACTAATTTTTTTACCAAAAGCATTTAGAGTCTTTTGTGTTTCGCCTAGGAGGAATTTATATTATTGTTTTCAAAAAACAAAGAACTTTGAAATATGAGATGGATGCCCCATTCTCGAGTTTTTTAACGAGGGGGATGAGAGAAGAGAGGGGAAATTGAATGGAAAGAAATTAAGAGTAATAAATAATTAATTGTGTTCTTAAGTTATAAGGAAAGGGAAGGAAAATAAAGGAAATTTTGTGTTCTTAAGTTGGAAGTGAAGGAAAAGAATCAATGTTTTTACATTTTGCCCCTTCATTTAAGAGAAAATAGAGTTCTTCGAGGGGTAGAAATGTAATTTCTGCATATTCCCCACACTTCCCCTCCTAATCTGCCAAAAATGGGAGGATACGTTTTGACACTATTTTTCTCTTGTTTCCCCTCCTTAAAAAAACTCAAGAACATTCAACCTCTTGGATTCCTTCACTTTCCTTCCCTTCCCCTTCCAAAATAAAATCGAGAACAAGCCAATAATAAAAATGGGGAGACTTCAATATAAAACTATAGCTTACTATATAGCCAAAAGTAGTTTTGCAAAAAGTGGAATCTTGCACCTTATTTGATAAACCAAAAGTTATTAAGTTTCATTTTCTCTGTCATAAAACAATGTTTCGTGAAATTTAAGAATTTTGCAAACTGTTAATGACATTACTTTTTGTCCGAAAAGGTATTTCACAAAACGGTTAATTTCATAACAAGAATAGTAATTTTGTGATTAATGTAGTTACACATCCTATTTTGGTTGTTTTCACCAATATATTAATTATATCGAACAAAACAATTAATTTTAAGAACAGTAGGGGTGTTTCATAGATAGGAATGGCAACTGGTCGGGTTCGGGCGGGGCAAGGAGACTCATACCCGACCCGAAAAGTTTCGGGTCGGGTTCGGGATGAGTGCCTATCGGGTTTACCAAACACGTTAATAATATAAACATACTATAATAAAACGTAATATCACTAATATATATATATATCGGGTCGGGTCGGGGAAAATGAACACAAACTCGACCCTATACCCTAAATTATCGGGTTTCGGGTTGCCCCATCGGGTTCAGGTTTTTTTGCCATCCTTATTCATAGAAACTAAACCATTAAGAGGCATGGTTGAAAATGACGACGGTGATGGTGGAAGTGGGAAGGAGATGACCTCAACCTCTCTCTCCCTTCTCACTTACTCACTCACTTATTCACACACACACACACACACACACACACACTCTCTCTCTCTCTCCCCCTCTCTCTTATTGATGTTGGAGGTGTTAAAAAGGACGAGCTAAACCTCGATCTCGCTTATTTCTCTCATTTTGTGTCAACGTTGTGGTGCAACAGAGGACAACGACAATGATGGTGGAAAACGACGACCATGATGGAAGGAAGATGACGGGTGCTGGTGGTGAATGTGGCACCTGATAGTGGATTGGGTGTTTGTAGTATTTAATTTATGAAGAGAAGTTGATGAATAGTGTTGTTTAGAGAAAGATGATATGCTCTATTGGCTTAGGTTTAGTTTGTACAAAATCTATTTCTAAATGGATATGATAAATTTGATTAACTGATGGTACAATATACTTCTATACAAAGTCACTTCTCAAATATTATTTGGTATACAACTTCTCAATTAGTAAGTGTAATTATTCAACCCTTTAAAATGATTCGTAGAGTGTTTTGCGTTGAACCATTCAGATGCCTTTGACCGATTTAGAGGCTCAAACTTGACAAATCAAACGCTTAATGACTGAAGTGTTGAGAGTTGTCTCTGAATGTAAACGTCAGGTAGTGTTTGGTACGTAGTATTGGATAGAACAGAACAGAACAAGTCATTTTGAGGTAGTGTTTGACGAGGACGAGACTAGAACAATGACCAAGTCAAATGAGACTAATTCATTAAATTTTAGTCCCACCCAAAGGGTGGAAAAGGAAGTTAAATGACAAAAAGTCCTCTTACTTTTCTCTCATCTACAGTTCATCGCTACTCACACCCACATCCCCACCCCACCCCCACCTTCCCACCGCACCCCACCCAACCCACACCCACACCCACACCCTTCACCTATCCTCACCCCTACCCTTAACCATACCCATGCCCACACCCATGCCGCCACAACCACCCACACCCCACCCCACCTAACCTAACCCTATACACATGCGAGGTTGTTTATTTATAATTATAGTATGATAAAAATATTTAAGAAATATTTTACAAGTTGAAGACAACCTAATAATTTTAAGGTATTTTAAGGTATTTTTATGTCCCATCTCGTCTTGTTCAGTCCAGTCCAACTCATGTATCAAATGCTACATTAAGAAGCTACCAAACAACCCTTTAGACAAAGGTTATTTAGATCAACTCAATCATATAATTATTACCCCGTTTAATTCAACCATATTTATATGAAGGTTAGAAAATTTCTCTATTAACTAAACCATATAATTATTACCCGTTCTAACCTTATGTCCCAATGTATTTTGAATTTAAAGGGCATGCTCGTAATTAAACGGTAAGATAACGCCTGCTTCGATTGCCGGAAGAGAAGGTCACCTTTGTTTTGTCTCCTTTGTTGGGTTCAAATGACTTTTGGCAATTTGCTCATATCAACCTACAAAAAGTCCCGACCTAATCTTTAAGGATTACTTTCTTCAGATAATGTTCAATCATTCAGTGGTTGATAAAATATTAATTCATATAGGTCTTACAAACTTTTATGACGGTCCTTTCTTCGAGCCGAAAAGATTGAATTTGTATGGTTCATGTTGAGATGATATTTTGTATGACATCATAAACAAATTGAATAAAATGTCTCATATTACGTGTTTAATTATTTAAAATATATTATAGTATTATTCTGGCGTTATAAATTGTTCCGAAGAGTATTAAGAGGAATTTAAATATTTGTTTTTAGTAATTGATGAATCTTTTGTAGATTATCGGGAATACATATGGAGACGCATACACCACCTGCACAAGCGTACACGACATGTGTACCCCTTATTTAGTCCTTCAGTCTTATCATTCACAAACTACTGATAATATCTACTTTAATTCAAGATTTTGTTATATTATAAAAAAATTAACCATCTAACCTATGATGAAACAATTGTACAAAATTACAAAGTATACCAGCACCTTATCGTTCTCTTTTTTATTAAAGCTAATAATATTTCATTGTTTCTATATAATATTATAAATTATCTGAATACTTAATAGTTTAAATTTAGCATGTGGAACATATCTATTTCAATCAATATCTTTCTTTAAATTCATTGAACGTGAAAAGTTCCTATCAAATCACACAGTCGTTTTTTATTCTTTTTTGTTTCTCCTTTTTTTTTTAAACATTTTTTATAAGTTCAAAAATCCGATTTTCCTTCTCTTCTTGTCATTTTCAAAATTAGTTTGTTTATTAGTTTTACAAAAGACAACGCGGCGAGTTAAATAGCTGCAGAATAGTATCTATTGAATGTTCTATATTTGTCAATAATTTGAAACTTAAGGCTGGAGGGAGTGGTTAGCATGTGCTGAACATGCTAAACTTGCCACATCAGCTTAGCACATGCTGACCAAATTTGGTGGGAGCAGTCAGCATGTGTTAACCATGCTAAAATGTACAACTCTCATGCTAAAAGGTACAAGTCATGTTGCTATGGTTGTTGATGGCGAGCTCGTCGAAATCTTGGCGAGGGCGAGAGCGATGATGGCGGTGTGGTTTGGCGAGGGGATGGGATGTTTGGCGAGGGGTTTGGCGAGAGCCACTCCCCCAGCCTAACAAACTCAAAGGAAAAATAAAGTATTCCACAAAAAGGGGGCCAAGAAACATTATGTCTTAGACTCTTAGGCTGCAGGGAGTAGGAGTGGCCAAGCCACTCGCCAAACTCCTTGGCCAACCAAACACACTCGCCAGCACCACTCCATCGCCACCCGCCAGCGGCTCGCCAAGATCAAATCGCCAAGGGCTTGGCGAGATGCCAAGCCAGGAAAATGTTTCAGAAATTGTCAAAACACCCCCTGAACGGCTAGAAAATGGCAGTTCATTGGCCATTGGCCACCACTCCCTACAAAATGGTCAAAACCTGCCAATCATTGTCTGGCCCACAAAAACTCCTTGGCCATCCCTTGGCCATTGGCCACCACTCCCTGCAGCCTTAGCCACATCAATAATTGAAGGTAAATTCAACCTTCAATTGGTTAAATGTCGGATGATATCAAGCAAAAATAGGCGAGGTTGTAATATTGTTAGAACAATTAAAGATGCACATGTTATCAAGGCATGCGTTATTAAGTTATTTATTAAGTTAACAATGTATTTACAACACATATGTTCTTTCCTGAAAGAGAAATCTTATATCTTTCTAATTTTTCTTCCTATTCATCCTCCTAACCATTTGAAATGATTACAAGTGTCATGTTCAATAAATTTAATAATATTTTAATCCACTTGTATTTCACATGGTTGGGAGGAAAAATTAGGTGAATATAAGATTTCTCATCCTGAAAACTAGTTATTTTCAATTTCACATAATCTGTCATGGAATTATATGTGATGAAAAATTGTTAACTCCTCCCCATTAATAGTTATATGAGAGAGTCGTTAATCTACCACGACATCGTGCAATGTAATTTCATATAAAACCAAATCTCAGTTAATCGAGTCAGGACTCAGGATCATCGATTGGTTAGGACCTCACTAAGTTATTAGTATGGTGCCGTTCAAAACAAAAGGTAATTATAAATCTAGGGTTATATATTAGAAATAAAAACAAAACACAACTGTACTAATTAGTTTATGTGTTTGGTTTCCGTGACTAAAGATTAGAAAAAGAAAAATAGGGGAAAATAACATTTAGAAGAATGTTGTGGAAAAATAATAGTGAGAAGAATGTTAATTAACGTTATCTATTAGTTATTGAAATAACTAAAATTCACAATCCGTGGAAACAACTTATTATAACTTTAACCATAAGGGTTTCTAAACAACAAATCCCGCGTTATATTATATTAAAATACTGATTATGTGATATCATATAATGGGTATCATGTTGTTTTAACAGTGGACGGCATATGGGTAGCGATACTACGGTTCTGTCGGGTGCAGGTTCAGAAGACTCAAGGTCAGACGGTTTCACCATGTGGCTCTTCCTACTCTAGCCGTTGTTCAATGGCTACAGTTTTAAAAAAATTTAACTAAATTATTTTACCATTATAAATAACCCATCAATTCTTTCAAAAATGACATCATCTTTCTGCATTTTTTTAAATATATTCAAACTTTCTCCAATTTCATTCAAATATTTTTCCTCTTCAAATACAAATTGATGGCGGCTGTGGGTAATATGAAAAACGAATTCTTCTCAAAGAAGAAACCGTCGAGGCGAAGCCAGTGCGCCAATTCCAAAATCCAAAAGCCTAACTTTCCCCAATACCAACAACAAAAAATGCCGATACAACAAGAATATAACCAATTTACGCTCTCTCAAGACTCCCTACCCCGCCCCCCGGTTATAATCCATTCTAACAAAATGTAAGTAAATATTACGTTTCTAATACATCGCATTTTCGTGAACCCAAAAACCAAAACGAAAAATCAAGCAACAAAATTGAAACCCCCTTCTCAAAATCTAAACGATGAATGTGGGGTACACCAATATTCTCCCTTAGAGACGAAGACTTGATGAGCATAAACACGGACATGTAAGGCAACGGGGGTGCGAGACATTGGCTCTGATATCATGTAAGATGTATGTGAAGTCCAACATTGTTACTCCAAAAGAGTCATTATCGAGAATAGGAGACTCCAACATGTATTCACATTTATAAGTCTGTGTTGCATCAATGTAGGATACACTAACATTTATATTCGACACATGATAAGTTTTGAAAACTCAAATCTAAACCTTTTCCACACTTTGCAGCATGGGAAATTCTAAAACAGCATTCGAAATAGCTTACCGTCAAAGAAATGAGAAATTTTAAAACAACATTCCAAATGTATGAGTGTTTGGAGGATTGAGAAAGATAGTTTATTGTGTTTTCTCCTTGTGTGTTAGGAGGGTTGAGAAAAATAAGAATCTTAAAGTATCCACAATAAAAGTTTTTTTCATATAAAAGAAATACTTAAATTTTAAAAAAGCTATAGAGAGTTTTTTCAAAAGCAATTTTTTTTTTCTGGGCTTTATATGATTTTATCCGGTTGTAACTTGACAACTACACAAACAATTTATGAAAAACTATCTGAAAAAGCTATTATATTATGAAAGATTTAATAAGCTTTTTCTTTATGAAATTTCCTATAAAAAACTTCGTCAGAAACTATTTTATGAAAAAGATAAAAAGAGGATGATATAACATCTATATGTAAATATATGTGGAGTCCAAGAGTATCTCTCCAAAAGAGCCCTTGTGGAGAGAGGGGAGACTCAAACATATATACAAACTTATAGGACCGTGTCGCACCGATGTGGGATACACTAACACTCCCCCTCAGAGACGTAGGCTCGATGAGGTTACAGTGGTGCAGGACCCCGGCTCTGATACCATGTAAATATATGTGGAGTCCAAGAGTATCTCTCCAAAAGAGCCCTTGTGGAGAGAGGGGAGACTCAAACATATATACAAACTTATAGGACCGTGTCGCACCGATGTGGGATACACTAACACTATATGTTAAATAGATTGGAATATGAAATGATTAAAAAAATCCTACTTACCCACTCTAAAATAAAATTAAGTTTGTATAGAACATATCCGTACAACCTACTGCCACAATTATATTGAGTGGATTTTAAATGGAGTCATTACTAAGAACTTCATGATGAGATCCATTAGCATCGTAAGTAATCAAAGTTTTATAGGACTCTTTGACATTAGGTCCCTTCGTTATTATTTTAGTCGTCCACTCGGGTATAGGAGGTTGGTTGGTAATTTAGACTCATTTGTGTCAGTGGTTGCGACATAATGAATGATTAATTTCATAGTCGTTATATTGTTGAAAGTCAAGATATCACTTGCGATAAACAAGGTCATCCCGACTCTTTCTTGTAATGTTTGTTCATGAACCACTAGACAGTAGAGTGTAGGGGTGAGCATAATAACCGAAAAACCGAACCATAACCAATATAACCAATATAACCGAACCATTAAAACCAAACCATTAATAAAAAAGGTGGTGCGGTTTGTGATTTTTATTAACCGAATCATAATGGTTCGGTTTTGGTTTTTCTGTAAAACCGAACCGTATATAACCGAACCGAACTAATTAATAAATATATACTTGAAAAATATTATATATATATATATATATATATATATATATATATATATATATATATATATATATATATATATATATATATATATATATATATATATATATATATATATATAAAGTTTTTAATCTAATCCTTAAAAAATTTTAAATCAACGATCGATACATACTCATTAGGAAACTAATAAGTCTATAAAAACTAAAAAAAAAACCTAAAATGCATTAACCGATTGTAAAGTAAATCAAATCTTTTTTTATTGTTTATATGGATTCTAGTTTACAATTGTAAGATATTAAAAATCGATACTAGCTTTAATGGTTATTATTTTTACTTTTGAGACAATTTAACTCTTAAATTCATACAAAGCATAGAAAGTTATAGATAAACGAACTTTAAATTTTTATATAATTATGGTTAACCATTATTAACCATTAACCAAGACCATTAACCGATTAAAACCGTTAACCATAACCAATATTAACCATAACCAATATTAACCATAACCAATGGCTACTAAAATGTATTAACCGATCGTAATAGTTATGGTTCGGTTTAGGCCACTAACCGAACCAAACCGCCCCATTCACACCCCTAGTAGACACTAGCAATGCATCCGTTTTTACCTGTTTCGTTTAAACTTTTCTTTTACGTTTCTCATATTTCTTAATTTTTTGTTACCTTGTAATGTAATGTAATTTTCTTTCTATGGTAACTTCGAAATAGCCCTCTTATTATTTTTTCATTCAGGTGTCCGACATTTCACAAAGCGTATAGATTTTGTGGCTTGTTTTCTCTTGCTTACCGATGAATTTGATGCAAATATGACTCAAATGTGATAATCAAAGAGGGAGACGATCTAGAGGACCTTGTAGGATAGAGGTGCCTCGGAACCATGGCAGAGCTATACATGAGATGTATAGCCGACCTCCGACCTATGTTCATACAATAGTAGATGATTAATAGTAGGTAAGTTCGAGATGGCTAGTCTCTCACGAAGCATAAGAAGAGAATTTTTGGAGCAATTTTCTTGTTAATATCATAAAACAAAATCACATTGCACTTATCTAAATTGATATTAGCTAAGAAAAGAGGGAACATGAAAGCTATGAAACTGAAAACTAGGCATACTGATCATAAGTTGATTAACTAACAAAATATGTAAATAGAAATGGTTTGCGGATAAAACATGGTTGTTCTTGGGTTCGATCATAATTTTGCCTGATTGTTAGCCTAGGTCGAGTAGCATTGAGTACTAGCTACCAGATGTGTCTAGATTATTTTCTTAGGTCATCGTCGTTGGGCTACTGTGGTTCCGTATCAACCCCCATCCCTCTTGAGAATAGACGATAATCTTTCCTTCTGAACCCTAGAAGATCATAATTGATTAGTATAAGATTCTTAAACAATTATCTGAATTAAATCTAAAAAAAATCGTCGTGAATAAAAAAACAGAAAACATGTTTTAAGACCCTAAACGATATCGAATGGCCAAAAACACAACATGTCACGACAGACTGTGACTCTTCTTAATTAGGACATGTTACATGACACGCGCGAATTTCGTCTAATTCCTAGCTGTCGGATCACTTCGGCAGATTTATCGTTGCTGCCATCATATTTTCATTCATACTCATGTTGATATCATCAAATCATACACATGAATGCATCAATGTATTGATGCATATTGACATTTGTACCTTTTTATGTTATTTTCAATAATAAACATGTTGATAAAAACTTAATTTTTTATAAAAATACATACAAATGCATTGATGCATATCGACTTTACTTTATCAAAAAAAAAAAAAACAAATATAAAAACATTTATAATCTTTTATGCTCTATTGAATAATAAACATGTTGATACAAAAACTAAACTTTTTTTTATGAATGCATCAATGTATCACTATGAATGCATCAACGCATATATATAATTACGAAAATGTCATCGCATATGAATGCATCAGTTGATATAATTATGCAAATATCACCGCATCCGTTTTTTTTTTAAATTTTCGCATAATTACAAAAAGTCACAACCTCTTTTTGCTGTATTTTACAAAACATATGGCTGAGAATTGCCCTCACGATTCTCATAAAAATGTGCTCTTAAATAAAAAAAAAAAACACACACACACACAGATATATATATATATATATATATATATATATATATATATATATATATATATATATATATATATATATATATATATATATATATATATATATATATATATATATATATATATATATATATATATATATATATATATATATATATATATATATATATATATATATATATATATATATATATACGCTCGACGGTAGCTTGGCGGTCGAGTGAGGTTAAGGGATTAATCGAGTATTAATCGGAGACCCTAAATTATAAAGGAATTTATTTAAAAATATATAAGTATAACAAAATAGACTAGTTTGATTCATTTTATTCCGAGATACACATCAGAGATTATACATTTGTTTATTTTCATTCTTTAATTTTGATTTTTTTCCAGTTTTCTTCAGTTATTAGAGAGTGTTTGTGTCGTCATTTAAAAAAATAATTAAAAAATAAAAATAAAAAATGACCTCTAAGATCTAATCGTAATCGATTGAAGACCGGCAAGAGACTAATCGCCGATTAATTGGCCGCCAATGCAGATTTCTGCAACACTTATATATATATATATATATATATATATATATATATATATATATATATATATATATATATATATATATATATATATATATATATATATATATATATATATATATATATAATATGTGTCAATTTGTTTATTAATGTGAATACGTGTCAATTTGTTTGTTAATGTACATTCAAGAATGATGATATGATTTTGTGCATTCAAGATGTTCATGTGTTTTTGTTCATATGATTGTGTGTTTGTAGAATGAAGAAGATGAGCATATTCCAGACACTCAAGAAGCAATCAAAGTTGAAAACCCATAAAAGAGAAAATGAGACGCTATGTACGCATGCATCATATTACGTAATATGATATTGGAGGATGAAGGTAGAGCAATATATGTGTATGATCCGAACGAAGTTGTACCAACGTACACGCCACTACCAATTGCTTCGCCATATAGAAAAAAAAGTGCAAAGCAAAGAAACAGATAACAATCTTCGTGCGGATTTGATTGAATATATAAATAGGGCTAGAGTTCATCCGACGCATGTGTCCGACGACAAGGAAAAAAATGAGAGTGATGCTAGTAATTTATTATTATTATTATGTAATTTTATTTTATTTTATTTTTAATGTTTTTTATATTTTTTATGTTTTAGTTTTAATGTAAGTTTTAGGTCTTAATATATCTATTTTAATCAAATATTTTATTTTGAAATTATTAGTTGCATTTTATTTTAAATATAGTTTTTGAATTAAAAAGTGATAGGAAGTGAGAGGCACTGAGGGATAGGGATGCAAACGGGTTGGGGATTCCCCGCTACCCGCGGGTATCCGACCCGAACGGATCAGGGATTCCCCGCCATAACGGGTAACGGGTCGGGGATGGGGATTAGATTTTTCACCCGAAACGGGGATGGGGCGGGGACGGGTATAGTACTATCCGCCCCGTTTAATACCCGATATATATATATATATATATATATATATATATATATATATATATATATATATATATATATATATATATATATTACAAGGAATAATTGGCCAGTGGTGTTAGGTATGGAGGCTTTTCTAGTCAAAGAAGGGCAAAACAAATAAAATACATTTATGCTACCATCCAATGTTGAAGAATTAGTAAATTTGAAGGCTATAAAAAGGGTGGTGCTACACATCAAATAGACACACAACTCAACACACAAAAACACAAGAAACACATAGATAGATATATCACGATTTTGTGAGATAGCCTTTTGTGCAGAGTCCGGTTTGGCAGCCAAAAGTGCGAGTGATATTTTCTTATGAGTGGTCAGATTACAAGTGCAGTTTAGCATTGTATGATTGTAGTGTTTTCTTGGTGTTAATAAAACTTTCTCTCTCGTTTGCCCGTGGACGTAGGTCGTGATCCCGTGACCGAACCACGTTAAATATTGTGTTCCGATTTTACATTTTCGTTTACCGTTTTTTGGTAATTTTATTCCGCTCGTGTCACCGAAATCAAATATCGATTTGTTTGAAGTGCTTAACTCGTTTTGTTGTATCCCAACAAACTGGTATTAGAGCTCTGGGTTTAAAGGAAGTTGTATCTCGCGTATGCTCTGTGGTTGCAGCTTATTCTGATCTTCCACATCAGAAACGAGGTTTCGATTGGCCTTATAAAATATATTTTTTTTAGCTATGGCTGAAGATGGGAGAGTTAAGATCGACAAATTCGATGGTCACGATTTCGGTTTTTGGAAAATGCAAATCGAAGACTATCTTTACCAAAAGGGGTTACATGAACCTCTGTCTGAAGAGAAGCCTTTTCACATGAGGCCGGAGGATTGGGAATTGTTAGACCGGCAGGCTCTTGGTGTGGTGAGGTTGTCATTAGCAAAGAACGTTGCTTACAACATTGTCAATGTAAAGACAACTCATGGGTTGATCAAGGCGCTATCTGACATGTACGAGAAACCCTCGGCGTCGAATAAAGTTTTTCTGATCAGACAGTTGGTAAATTTGAAGATGATGGAGGGTAGTTCAGCAACTGATCATATAAATGAATTCAATTCAATATTGTCGAGGTTAATATCGGTTGATATTAAATTTGAAGATGAAGTTCAGACATTGCTGCTACTATCATCTTTGCCTGAAAGTTGGTCCGGTACGGTCACAACAGTCAGCAGTTCAGTCGGAGGTGCTAAGCTAACGTTCGAAAGCATTCGAAATTTAATCCTTAGTGAGGATGTGCGCAGACGGAGTATCGGGGAATCTTCCAGTAGTCTTCTAAGCGCTGAAGACAGGGGAAGGAAGTCCAACAGAGGAGGCGGTGGTAGAGGAAGATCAAAGTCGAGAAAGAGAGGTCAGTCAAAGAACAGGTCAGATATTACCTGTTGGAACTGCAAGGAGAAAGGTCACTTTAGAAATCAGTGCCCAAAGCCTTCGGCAGACAAAGGCAAGAAGGAAGTCAATATGGCAGTAGATTCTGAAGATGATACGCTCATTTGTTGTGTTGAAAACTCAACAGAATCCTGGATCATGGATTCTGGTGCGTCGTTCCATGCTAGTCATTCCAGAGAACTAATGCAGAATTTTCGGCAGTACAAAGGAAAGGTCAGACTAGCAGATAACAAGAGCCTGGATATTACAGGTGTTGGGATGTGGTCCTCAAAACAACTTTAGGTACAGATTGGACTTTGAAGAATGTCAAGTTCATTCCTGACTTGAAGAGGATGTTAATATCCGTAGGGCAGCTTGATGATGAAGGTCACCATGTTACATTTGGTGATCATCAGTGGAAGGTGACAAAAGAGAATTTAGTTGTTGCTAGAGGACAGAAGCGGGGTACACTTTATATGGTGGAAGTTTCTGATGCCGAAGCACACACTGTTGAAGAAGTTGGGGCATCTACTCTATGGCACCAAAGACTTGGACATATGAGTAAGAAGGGAATGAAAATGCTAGCCTCCAAAGGAAGAATACCAGAGCTGAAGACTGTGAAAGTCAATTTCTGTGAGCCATGTGTTTTTGGTAAACAGAAGAAAGTCACTTTCAAGAAGGTGGGTCATCAGCCCAAGTCCGTGAAGCTGGAGCTAGTTCATTCAGATGTCTACGGTCCCACTTCAGTTTCTTCAGTGGGAGGATCTCGATACTATGTCACATTCATAGACGATTGCACAAGGAAGGTTTGGGTTTATTTCTTGAAGCATAAGTCTGAAGTTTTCAGCACTTTCAAGAAATGGAAAGCTACTGTGGAAAATGAAACAGACTTGAAGATCAAGTGTTTCAGATCAGATAATGGGGGCGAATACAGTAGTAAAGAATTTGTTGATTACTGTGCTGACCAAGGAATCAGAATGCAGAAGACGGTTCCAGAGACACCTCAGCAGAATGGAGTAGCTGAGAGAATGAACCGTACATTGAACGAAAGGGCTAAGAGCATGAGACTGCATGCAGGTTTACCCAAGATATTCTGGGCAGATGCGGTCAACACAGCTGCGTATTTAATCAACAGAGGACCCTCAGTCCCTATAGGGTTCAAGATTCCAGAAGAGGAATGGCAAGGTCGTGAGATTACACTCAAACACTTGAAAGTTTTCGGTTGTGTCTCATATGTGAAGGTGAAAGATTCTGAAAGAGACAAGCTAGAAGCGAAGGCAAGGAAGTGCACTTTTATAGGCTATGGATTGGATGACATGGGGTACCGCTTCTGGGATAACCAAAATAAAAGGGTTATCCGAAGTCGGGATGTTGTGTTCAACGAGAACGTCCTATATAAAGATGAACTTGCAGAGAGCTCAGGCAGAAACAAACAACCAGAGAAAGCAGAAAAACAAGTCGAGTTTGAAGAGATCTCTGAAGATGACGTTGTGAAACCTATCAGTACTCCAGAGATAGGTGAAAGTTCAGGAAGCAGTGGGAGCTCTGATGTATATGGAGATAGTGGGAGCACAGATGACAGTAGTTCTGAAGACGAGGTTGCAGATGATGCAGAGACCTCAACTCATACTGTTCGTAGATCCACTAGAGTACGAAGACCTCCAGTTAGGTATTCTCCTTCAGCTAATTACTTGTTGTTGACTGAGAATGGTGAACCTGAGTCCTATCCAGAGGCCTTAAGGATGAAAGATTCCATACAGTGGAAGAAGGCTATGGAAGACGAATTGAGCTCACTTGACAAGAACCAGACCTGGTCCTTGGTCAAGCTCCCAGCAGGGAAGAAAGCACTGCAGAACAAATGGGTGTTCCAGGTAAAGGATGAGATTGATGGCAGTAAAAGATACAAGGCACGATTAGTGGTCAAGGGGTTCCAACAGAAACGAGGGGTCGATTATAATGAGATCTTTTCCCCAGTTGTGAAGATGACTACAATCAGAATGGTCTTGGGTATTGTAGCCTCTGAAGATCTCCATCTAGAGCAGCTAGATGTGAAAACAGCTTTTCTCCATGGCGACTTGGAAGAAGACATCTACATGGTACAACCAGAAGGTTTTCCCACAGTCGGTAAGGAAAATCTGGTGTGTAAACTGAAGAAAAGTCTGTATGGATTGAAGCAAGCTCCAAGACAGTGGTACTTGAAGTTTGATAGCTTCATGCAGAGGAGTGGGTATCACAGATGTGAGATGGATCACTGTTGCTACTTGAAGAAATTCAACTCCTCTTACATCATCCTGTTATTATATGTTGATGACATGTTGATAGCTGGATCCGACATGCAGGAAATCAACAAGCTTAAGAAGCAGTTGTCCAGAGAGTTCGAGATGAAGGACTTAGGGGCTGCTAAGCAGATATTGGGTATGAGTATAGCCAGGAACAGAGTTACCGGTACATTAAAACTTTCGCAAACAAAGTACATCAAGAAAGTTTTAGAAAAGTTCAGCATGGAAGATGCTAAAGCAAGAAGTACACCTTTGGGAAGTCAGAAACTCTCAAAGAAGCAATCCCCAAAGACGGAAGAAGACAGAGAACAGATGGCTAAAGTTCCTTATGCATCTGCAGTTGGTAGTTTGATGTATACAATGGTATGCACAAGACCAGATATTGCTCATGCAGTGGGAGTAGTAAGCATGTTTATGTCAAATCCAGGAAAAGAGCATTGGGAAGGAGTAAAGTGGCTGTTACGCTACTTGAAAGGAACATCTGAGGTTGCCCTATGTTTCAGAAGAAAGGGGGTAGTCTTAGAAGGGTTTGCCGATGCAGATTTGGGTGGATGTGTGGATTCGAGTAAAAGCACAACGGGATACGTTTTCACAATCGGAGGTACCGCAATCAGTTGGATGTCTAGGTTACAGAAGAGTGTTGCTCTTTCAACCACAGAAGCAGAGTATATGGCTATTGCAGAAGCAGCCAAGGAGCTTATATGGTTGAAAAACTTCTTATCAGAACTTGGATTTCAGCAGGAGGATTGTGTACTGCATTGTGACAACCAAAGTGCAGTTCACCTAGCAAAGAATCCGGTGTTTCATAGTAGAACGAAAAGCATTCAGATGAGGTACCATTTCATTCGAGAGTTAATCAATGATGGAACTCTACATCTGAAGAAAATCCTTGGAACGAAGAATCCAGCAGATATGTTCACCAAGGTAGTTACCACTGACAAATTGAAGTTTTGTATGACTTCAACTGGCCTTCCAGAAGTTTGAAGAGAATGGCGTGGCAGATAACGAGAGAGAGTGTGATTAAGAAATGTTGCAGGAATTGGATGACAGAGAATGACCAAGTTGTTGAAGCCTCCAAGTGGGAGATTGTTAGGTATGGAGGCTTTTCTAGTCAAAGAAGGGCAAAACAAATAAAATACATTTATGCTACCATCCAATGTTGAAGAATTAGTAAATTTGAAGGCTATAAAAAGGGTGGTGCTACACATCAAATAGACACACAACTCAACACACAAAAACACAAGAAACACATAGATAGATATATCACGATTTTGTGAGATAGCCTTTTGTGCAGAGTCCAGTTTGGCAGCCAAAAGTGCGAGTGATATTTTCTTATGAGTGGTCAGATTACAAGTGCAGTTTAGCATTGTATGATTGTAGTGTTTTCTTGGTGTTAATAAAACTTTCTCTCTCGTTTGCCCGTGGACGTAGCTCGTGATCCCGTGACCGAACCACGTTAAATATTGTGTTCCGATTTTACATTTTCGTTTACCGTTTTTTGGTAATTTTATTCCGCTCGTGTCACCGAAATCAAATATCGATTTGTTTGAAGTGCTTAACTCGTTTTGTTGTATCCCAACAAGTGGCATGGAATATTGAACCTTGTGTGTCTCTTCAATTAACATCTCATCTATAATAAAGATGAACACTTTGAAATTTTCAATGAGCCGATATTTCACTTTCATTTCCGGAATTCAAAACATGATGATTTACAATAGAACACATGGCTTCCCTTTGAGTTATTCATGATTTACAATAGAATGTAGTTCTAAAAAACTGTGATCGATAGTTCTAAACTCTATGTTGTAATCAATTTTTTTTTTATTTGTCATGTTTGAGAATGAAGTATTAGTGTGTGAACATTCAAACTTTTTAATTATTGTGAATCTGTGATTATTTATATTTTTAGCTTTATAAAATTTTGGATTTTATTTACTAAACGGGTATCCATCGGGCTCCCCGAACCCGACGGGTACTTTTTCACCCGAACCCGATGGGGATTTGGCGGGGCGGGGGCGGGGACGGGTGTGAGGTTTGGAGGTCGGGGACGGGTACGGGGATTGCAGTCCCCGCCAATATCCGCCCCCGTTTGCATCCCTACTGAGGGATGACCATTTGGTGGGAGGAGTGAGAGATGTTGATTGTGTGAGTGTGACAACCAAAAAAAAAAAAAAGGATGAGAAGCCACACCTAAAGGCCTTAACTCTCGGTATCGCTTTAAAATGCTAAAAAAAACCCTCTTGACCGATGTCTTTTCATTGTCCTCTTTATCATCTTTACCCATATTTGCAACATCAGTATATATAATATGTCACTCTCATATTAAGTGCTACCATTTCCGAATTGTATTATGATATATATAAACCATATATAAAGCGACATTGACTTTATCTTTTAAAAACTAAAAACATAAGTGTCGGTTTAGTAAAGGGTGTAACATCACCTTGGTTTGACTACAGGTTTTATATCATTTTTTAACGTTAGCTTATCATCGATTTCAATTAAGTCATTTCAAAGCTTAATAGTAGCTTTAAGTCATTTCAAAGCTAGCGATCATAGCTTTTTATACAATACATTTAGTGTCCATTCTACCATTACAAGTTCTTCACCTGTGGGGTCAATGAGTACCTTCAAGTTTGTAGCATTTTTCAAAGTCTTGCGAGGATGGTACTTTAAGACGGTCAGTTTTTGGATGTTTAGTTTACTTTGACTAAAAGTAAAAAAAGAAATGCCTTTATCAAGTTTATCTAAGTATTTATATTATTGACAGAAATGCAAAATTAATCAAAATTTCTAATTATTTTTTTTAAAAGACAAATAGTTGGCTCATATAGCTACCGAAACCATAGATGGATCTTCATGGCTGCAATTTTATCATTTAGGCTGCAATTTTGATATTTGTACTATGATTTAATAAAAATATATACATTCTTGTATTTTCTCCATTTTTTTATGACCAAACTATGAAAGATATCTCTAATTATTATTTTTTTCTTCAAGTAAGATAGTATAAGTATCTAATGCGTAACATTATATTTTAAACACTTGTACAATTTAATGTGTGTAAAAATGATGATAAAAGAGATTGCACAAATAGTTAATACATAAGATTATTCATTGTACAAATGTAATGCAATATATATATATATATATATATATATATATATATATATATATATATATATATATATATATATATATATATATATATATATATATATATATATATATATATATAAAATAAAATCTCATCCCATAAAAAGTACAAATGACAAATCGTAGCCATGTAATTTTGATTGCTATTTGGGTTTTTTTTATTTTTTTGGTCATTTCATAACAAATGATTAAAGTGTCAGATTAAATTTGTCTTATTCACTATGTTAAATTATAATTTGAATGTGAGCTGATTAAATTACCTTTTGACTACCTTGCTTATTGGTGGGAGGTAATATGAGTCGGTTGAGCTCATGGAAAAAGGTGGTTGATAAGGTTGATTCTAAACTCTCAAAGTGAAAAGTTAGAACCTTATCTGTTGGGGGTCGACTTACTTTAATTAAGTCGGTCCTGGGCGCGATTCCTACCTTTTTCATGTCCGTTTTTAAGGTACCTGACGATATCTTAAAGAAGTTAGAGGCGATGAGAAACAAATTCTTTATTGGGGCGGATGTTAATGAGAAGAAAATATCCTGGGTTGCTTGGAATAAAGTGCTTGCTTCAAGATCTCGGGGTGGTTTGGGTGTTAATTGTCTGTTTGCTTTTAATCGAGCTCTTCTTTTTAAATGGATCTGGCGTTTCTTGACTGAACCGCAGTCTTTGTGGGCCAAGGTCATTTCTGCGATTCATGGTTCTAGAATTGGAGTTACTTTGCCTAGATCTTCTCATAATTCTATTTGGAAATACTTGGTTGGTTCGGTTGAAGATTTGAGGAAAAGAGGAGTTGATCTCTTTCAATATTGTGTTATTAGGGTGGGTAATGGTAAGCATACTAAGTTTTGGACTGATGTTTGGTGTGGGGATGTTCCATTTCATGTTAGGTTCCAAAGAATTTTTTTCCTTGGAAGATTGCAAGGAGGTTACGGTGTTCGACAAGTTAGCGCAAGAAGGTCGGGTTTCCATTTTTCGGAGATTTCCTGGGGGGAGGGGGGTTGAGGCTTTGCAATGGAGTGAGCTCGTAGATATTGTAAACCAAGTGGTGCTTAGTAATTCTCATGATAGATGGAGGTGGGTGAAGGAGGGGTCGGGATGTTTTTCGGTGGCGTCGGCTAGGGAAGCTATTGATGCGATATGTCTTCCTAGTGGCGATTCGGTGGTTAAATGGTGTTCATTTGCTCCGATTAAGCTGAATGTGCTTGCTTGGAAGATCGCGGTTAATGGGCTTCCTACTAGATGGAATTTGGCGAGAAGAAGGTTTGATATCCCGTCCATTGCGTGTGTTGTGTGTGAGAAAGGTGGTGAATCGATTGATCATCTTTTTTTTGGATGCTCTTTTGTGACGGATATTGTTACGGGTGTTGCTAAGTGGTGGGGGATAAATATTCCTTTTGTTGCGACTCATGCAGATTGGTGCTTTTGGTTTGACAATCTTTGCATGCTGAAACATAGGAAAATTTGTTTTCAAGTGGTTTTTATGACAGTTTGGTGGTGTGTATGGAACTTCAGGAATGCAATTATTTTCTCTTCTGAAAAGCCTAAGAAGTGCATTTGCTAGGATAGTGTTGTTTCTTACTCGTTTTTGTGGATTATGAGCCGTTGCAAAAAGTTGTGTCTTAGATGGGATGTTTGGCTTTTAGATCCCAATTTAGTAATTTTTGTTATGTAATTGTTCATTCGTACTTTTGCCTAGCTTCTTGGTAGCTACGTTTTTTTTGCGTTTGTCTAATATATGGATGCTGTTCTAAAAAATATATATTTTAAAGTTAATGTTTAAATACGTATGTTATAAGCTTATACCTTATTGCATTATTTGTAAAGTGGGCATCGGCGACGGATTAACATATGAATTATGAAGGATAACATAATTCCATTGAACGACTCATTGATCAAATAACATTTTAAGTCTTTATATTTTTAATTTTCTGGAGTTGTATTTTTGGTTTTTATAGTTTTTAATTTACATGAAATATATTTTTGGTCTTTGTAGTTTTAAATGTTGGAACCATATATTTGGAACATGTGCTTTTTAATTTGCAATTAGTGTTACGATTGTCCGTGCGATGCTGTGGAAGTCCGGTATATTGAAAAACGCAGCTTGACAAGAAAACAAATTATATAAGGGGACGAAAAATGTAACTTTAAAAATATAATAAGGGACCGAAATCATAATTTACGAAATATCAATAATATAACTTTATAATAAATAGGGATGAAAACAATTAATTCGACATTAGTTGAGGGGAAAAAACATAAATATAGAATTTTGCTATAAGAATAATCAAAATTGCTATTATTTTGTATCAAATGTTTAATAATTATACTATGATCTTAATTTAGTAGTTATGGTTCGAAAAAAATAAAATGTAATGAATAGTGATTTGTGTGAGTGAAACGGAAGTTGGTAATATATATATATATATATATATATATATATATATATATATATATATATATATATATATATATATATATATATATATATATATATATATATATATATATATATATATATATATATATATATATATATATATATATATATATATATATATATATATATATATATAATAGTAAATAAGCATTATATTTTTTGCTAAAAATTCGGTTTAACCACCAATTTTTAAGATTCGGAAAAAAAAAAACCATTTTAGGTAAAAAAAAAATTCATCGAAATCAATGTTACTGGCTTCTTCAGGTCATATTGGTCGGATTAGAATTTGTTTTTCCAAAAATTAGTTGTTTTATTCGAACAAATGAAAATTTTATGGTTAAACCAAAAAAAATTGATAAAAGAAAAGTGTTTTTTTTTCTTTGTAATTTGCCCTAATATAAAAAAGAGAATGAAACAAACATAAGAGAGATACAAGTCTTTATATATGTCTTAATGACCGTGCTTCAATAAAACAATTAAGACATTATTTGTCCATTATTTAAAAATTCTAATACAATTGTTTTCTAGTTTAAAGACAAGGAATTTAAAGGATGAAGAATCTTTCGTGATACATGCCATATATGAAGGAGACCTTGGCATCGTTTTCAAATTCCTCCATATTCCTTGTGTGGTGAAATTCTGTGTAAATTGACATCATAGTGAATGCATACAAAGTTCGGCATCTTTAGAGTGTATGCTAATACATGTATTTGAGACTTATTTGGATACGTGTATTCAGAAAAGTGAGACAACTTTAACAATTGTTACCACCTTACGATGTTTACCAATGGCTAGCGACAGATAGAGTAGATTGATTCTTTGATTATGCTTACAAACAAGTAAACTTGATTTGACTTAGGATATGTCTTATAAAAATAACTGTGTCTTAATCGGCATCGGCTGCAACCAGAGCTATAGCTATAAGCTGAAAGTTATATGAACAAAAGTATCTGGCAAAAATAATTGTATGTTTTTAAAATATAAAATTATTCAAAAATAACATCCAAAAATAAGATGAAGCCAACAGATTAATTATGTTAACAGGCCAATGCTTTTCTAAACGCTACTTGGTTTTTGCATTGAAAACTTTTTATTTTGAAAATAAACATTTTTAGGTCTTACTCCAAAAAGAAATTTTTAATTCAATATTATTTTGTTAGCTAAAGCCTAAAAGCGCAAGTTCTGAAAATATTGTCAAACATGCATTTGAAAACAAACATTTAACCATATTAAGGGTGGGGGAGTAATATCCACTCAACACACTAAACCCACTCGCCACGTCAGTTTTTCTCTCTCCTCTCACTTCCATCTTTCCCCATCTTTCACCATTCTTTCACCCATGGAACCAGTACCTACTGAACCCACTGAACCCACAATACCACATCAGATTCTTAATATTAAATTAAATAAATAATACCCAAAATAATAATTTAATTTTATATATATATATATATATATATATATATATATATATATATATATATATATATATATAGGGCTAGGATCAAATATAACCATACAAGTATTCTGTAACCTTGAAACTCAATCTGGACCACTCATTTAAAATACATTCTTTTAAGAATTTACAAAATTTAGTTCATTCTTTTAAGAATGGTAAGAACTCATTATGTCAAAAACTTATTCTGTTAAGAATGTGTTTTTTTTTCATTGTTACGAGAATGAAATCCGATGGCCAGGATTTGGTTACAAGGTAACACAATAATTGTCATTCTTATTATAACCTAGCCCTCTATATATATATATATATATATATATATATATATATATATATATATATATATATATATATATATATATATATATATATATATATATATATATATATATATATATATATATAAAACGTGTGTGTATATATATATGTTTGTGTGTGTATGTATATATATTTGCAGGTTTCACACGGCTTCACCATCCCGATCCTCAACCCGCTTGGCTCGAACTTGATGAAACCGCAAGGCAGGGGGCAGCGGTACCGGCGGTACCGGCGGTACCGCCCCATCCCGCTTCCAATCTATCGCGAGCCCGATGACCACTCCGTGTCTCCGTCCCCCCTAACAAAAAAAAAAAAAAACCAAGTGTGAAAAGTAAAAAAAAAAAAAAAAAAAAAAAAAAAAAAAGACCTATCTTTCAGAGGAAACCGTCCTTTTCCGTGTATCAGTTTATTCTTCAAACAGCAGTCGCTGGCAAGATTTTTCTCTCTCTAAACGATGCTATTGATTGTCAAGTTCCTATCATCAAAGACCATATTTGGTGGTCATACCAAATAACGCGTTTTCTTCAATCTTTATAAAATATAAACCATAACAAAACATATTCTAAACAATTCTCATCCACTAACAACAAGATACCCATATCCCACGTAATTATAACATTCTATCTCTTGGATTTTATCATGTGTATCATCTTGTTATTAAAAAAAAAAATGCTAAATGTGGACACCATAAATGCTTGAAGGAAATAGCCTTTAATAAATATCCTGATGCTAACTGAATCAACAGATAATTCCATCTAATTTATCGTGATTAATATCTACAAGCTATACTAAATATAGAAAATAAAAGGTTTATTTACTCATTAAGCCACTCCAGACCAAAGCTCTGATCTGGCACTTTAACACACAGACAAGGCAACTCTTTATCCATCTCTTCCCACTGCCACGCAACCTCTTCATCACAAATCACTCGTCTTAATGATCTCAGCCATTTTATCGATCTTGGCAACCTCTTAATTCTTGGGCATTCCCTCATGTCGATCTCTTTTAAACTCACACAACCACCAATTTCTTCATTCAGACATTCAAGATTCACACACTGAGAAACATCAATATAATCCAACCATATAAGATTCTTGATCCCACATGGCAACATTTTAAGCTTTGGACACGCGTATACCCTCAAAATCTGTAGAAAAATCAGCTTCCCCAGATCAATCGGGAGTTCTTCGAGGCTTTCACAGTTGGTAACACTTAGAACCTTCAGTGTTTTCACTTGGCAGATGCTCGAGGGTAGTTTTGTCATTTCGATACAGTGGTCCATTGTGAGGTGGGAGAGTTTTGGGAATAGGTGAGAGAGGTCTAGTTTTGATTCGTCTTTGAAGTTTATCTTGCAGAGGTGTAAAGAGATTTTATCAAGTTTTTTGAGGGGTATTATCGTCTTTGGAAGTTCGGGAATGGTGACTTTTTCGAACCAGACGCTTCTTAAGTTGGACGATTTACCCAAAACAGATAAGTTATGAAGCTCGGCGGTTTTTGTGTTGTAGTTTATTAAAACTAATGCTTTAAGTCTTGGCATGTTTTCAATGAATGGAGGCAAGAAATAACGAGTCGAATCAAAATTCAAGATCAAGACTTCCACTTTAGGAAATTCCAATTTATCCCAATCCATTTCTCCCATTTCACCTAAAAAGTTCAAGAATTTACTATGAGCATTTATATTCATAAAGAAGAAACGCATTAACCCCATATGATAAAAAAATAAAAATTTAAGGGTTTTTGTTACCTGTATGAACAGAAACAATTCGTGCGAGAAATGGCTGATCAGAATTCCTCTCCCATTCTTTTGGTACCCAATTTTCTCTCCTGGCCATAACAAGTCTCTTTACCTGATTTACACTTCCGATGCTGCTTATATGAATAGCAAGGTCTCTTAACACATCATGTTGAGACACTGAGACCTCATAGTTGCTACTATACATATCTCCAGCCCTGAAATATTTTAAAGATTCATTTCTTAAGCCAAATAACCAGAAATTAATCAACCTTTTTTGTATATAACTATGTGTACCTTGAATCTTTGACAAGGGTGAGAAGATTTTTGTTTGAGAGCTCGAGAATAATGGTAAAAGCTTCTTCTTCATCGATGTCATGAAGCTCAGTCCATATATTGATAAGAACATCTAAAGGGATCGTTTTGTCTTCTGGGAAACAACCCAAATCAAGAAAGCAGTTTCTTACTTTCTCAGAAAGGTAATCGATGCTGAGTTTCATCCTGTTGATCAATTCGGTTTCATGGGAGTCACATATTGGTTGAGCACGTGACAATCTTTTATTGGCCCCTTTCCAATACATTTCAGGTTGGTCTCTTAGTGAAGCTCCGATCACTTTCAGAGCCAATGGGAGCCCTTTGCATTTTTCTACGACCTATTAAAAGAGGTTCACAAATTAATTGGTTTTATACTTTGTAATTTTTGAGTAACTAATTAAAAAACAAGTTATACCTGCTTAATCAGATTCTCATCAGAACCAGGAGGTATTGAGGTTTTCTCGAAAGCACAGTGGCAGAAAAGGGAGATTGCGTCTTCTTCTCTTAGCAATTCTAACTCGTAGGTCGAGTCGAGAACTGAAGATGGAAACTTGATACGCGAAACCACAAGTGTTTTGCAGCCGGGAACTTTGAAGATAAGCTGTTGGAGTACCGGAAGTGACCAGACGTCGTCCAAAACCACCAGGGTAGGTGTCACAGTGTTCCGATTGTTATATTCAAGTGTCCATTGTGGGGATATGTCAGAACATCCATTGAGTTTGGTTTCTGAAATAAACGCCCAAATCTTTTGCCGTAGTTGCTCGACATTCGGAGACTGGGAAACCGTCAAGAAGAGAATCCTTTTGTTAAAGTAACCTGAAACACCACATAAGCATTTAATTAGTCCTACACTTTAAAGACAACAGAAAAGCAAAAGATATTTTTGAGCTTAATTTAAAGTTTAGAAATTAACGTACTTCGTACTTCGTCATCTCTGCTAACTTCTGTAGCTAAAGTAGTTTTACCGCTACCGCCAATCCCATTGATCCCAATAACAACCAAATCATCTCTATCGAGAATCATCTCCTTAACTTTCCTCTTTCCCAACTCCATCCCCACCTTTAGCAAACTACCCTCGTAGCGCTGGTCCTCGTCCATCTTATTTACCGCCTCCTGCAACCACCAACCTTCACCGCCTCCTCCGATGCTCATTGACTCAAGCTGCTGCTCCAGCCGCCGAGTGGATCCGTCGAGTCGATCAAACCGCTCGGTGGACTCGAATCTCGCGTGATGCACGTCAGCGAGTACGTGAGCTTGAAGGGGGCCCTGCAAGAACCTTGATATCTTCTTCTCAACCTTGTCCATCTTCCGCGACAACTGAAGGTTCTTGTACATGTTCCATCGGCTGGAGGCGAGGACTTTCACGGCGAGCTCGTGGCCGTCTCGGAGAGCTCTGGAGATAGTATCGAGCTGCATCTGACGTGTCTGGGTCAACTCAACTCCGGAGTACTTGATTTCTTCTATGATGGGAAGGAGTTCCTCGATGGAAAGTCTAAGCTGCTCGGCGCTGGGCTTGCAGAGGCAGGCCTTTCTTGTTATGGTTATTAGCATTTTGAGAAGTTCGGTGGCAATCTCTCCGGCGAAAAAGTCAGTGACCGCCATCTTATTTGTCCGCTGGAGACGGTATATTTTGCACAGAAGGAAGAGCTTGGGTGATCGTGTTGTTATAGTAGCGAGAGTGGAGACTAAACGCTCATGTTTTAAGGGTAGGACGGGGTCTTGGCGAGTCCATCTCTCCGACACTTTCAAGTTTCAACTCAATATCACGTCATAAAAAAAGTTGTTTTATTTTTATATTTTTTAAGACTATCTTCATTGCATTTTTTATTTTTTTATTGTATTTTTAAGTAAAAAACACCTTAAAAAATAGGCTATTTTTTATTGTATTTTTTATTATCTTTTTCTTTTTCTTTTTTATTTCTTTTATTAATAGTTTTTGATTTATTATTATTATTATTAGAAAAACAATAATAATAAATTTACTTTTTATAACATTTACGTTTTAAAATAAACAATAGTTTTTTTAAGTAATTACGATACAACGAACAACGTTTATAATTTTATAAAATTATGTCAGATTATATCAAAACGGTTATGTCATATTCGAACGAATGTCAAATTAATAAATTTAGCTTTTATAATTTTTACGTTTTATTATCAATAAACAATAGTTTTTTAAAGTAATTACGACACAACAAATGACGTTTATAATTTTAATGTTTTTTGTCAAATCATATCAAAAATGTTATGTCAAATTCGAACGAATGTCAAATTAATGAATTTAGATTTTTATAATTTTTACGTTTTAGTAACAATAAATAATAGTTTTTTTAAGTAACTACGACACAACAAACAACGTTTATAATTTTATAAAATTTTGTCAAATTATATCAAAACGGTTATGTCAAATTCGAACGAATGTCAAATTAATGCTTTTATAATTTTTACATTTTAGTAACAATAAACAATATTTTTTTAAAGTAATTACGACACAACGAACGATGTTTATAATTTTATAAAGTTAGGTCAAATTATATCAAAACGATTATGTTAAATTCGAACGAATGTATAAAAAATATCAATATAAATAATAATAACAATGCAAAGTTTGGTCCAATATTACAATTACACGATGCATTATCTGGATAGCGAAGATAAACATTTAGTCGAACACTATACAATGTTTCCCATTCAGCAGAATATTCTTATCAGTACGCACGCACAAGCCTGGACAAACAAAGATGGTGTACAACTGGGTCGACGAATCAAGAATGACGGTTTTCGGCTAATAATAACGTGAATTCTGATTACCTACAAATGGTATAAACCTGAAGGATTTTATAAATAATAAATTATACATACAACCGCTTGTTTTATAAACGACTGAATAACTTTGACGACAAAAAATGAGGCATTAGATTATCAATAAACACAAATGGTTATAATTTTATAAAAATTATTAATAATAAATAAAATTTAATAATAATAATAACAATAAACCTAATAATAATAATAATAATAATAATAATAAAAGAAAAGACAACAAAAGACAAAAAGAAAACAAAACAAATCAATTAGTCAAATTAATAAGGGTTTACAGATTAAAAACTAATATAATTAAAACTCATTTTGCTTTTTGATGGGTGTCTAGGCCCTAGGGGGAGTATGGGCATTCTGCTTTGATGAAAGAAGGTTTCTAGTCTAATCTGAAATAAACCTATAGACAAAGGCCTTCAGAAGAGACACGATGGAGTAAGACAGGAGGTTGGACTTGGATAGCTAGAGCTAGGAGGAAGGGGCGTGAGATAGGCTTCTAGTCAACCGATTATGTCTACTACTTCTTTCTAGTAGACACTAGAGCGATGGACTCTGAGAGGAAGCAAGTGAAAGTTACTACACAAGGAAGTCAAGTGAAGGCGCCTACCTTCCACTAACCTATCTTCTATGTGAACTGGGGGTTGAGCCCATGCATTTAGACATAACCGTATTCCCCCTTTTCCGACCATCCTATCTGCTAAGTGTAAGGTCTCGTCTTTATTCGAATACGCCATTCCACCATTCCATATTTAAATTGAACCTCTCACTTTCCTAACAGTTGAGTGGCTTTGCACCTTGCGGTCGAGTGGAAAAGTACACCTATATAGGTGTACTTTTTACGGGGCATAGAGAGTCAGCTACATGCACAGGTAGGCCCTTTTGACCCTTTAGGAGGAAAGCGAGTTAGCTGGAACGGGCGGACCGAGAAAGAATAGAGGAGGGTTCACCAATTGGGGAGTATTTATAGAACAACCCTTCTATTTTTCACATTATTTTTATTTTTTAAAATGTATATTTCTAGTATTCTTTTTATTTACAAAAACTGTCAAAATTTCTCATTCGATTTATTATGCGTAAATTTTTATTTGTATTCGATTTATAAATATTCAATTTTGATAATTATAAATAATTAGTATAATTTAATATAAATATAGCTATAAATATCTGTTATTACATTTAAATTAAACTACAAATATATAGAAATAAAAAAAACTAAAAATAACAAGTGAAATATTAACTATATTTTTTGTGTAAATAAACAGTATTACTGTATATTTGGAATTATTCATATACCCAAAAATAAAGTGAGTTATAAATATGGATTGGAGAAAAAATAGTTTAAAAATAAGTGTAAATTCATTTATAGATGTGAGTATGAGATGTCCCGAATTTTAATTTCTTTTACATTTTTTTTAAAATTTTCCCTAACATTTTTATAAATTTGGTTTTCTATATTTAAAAAAAAAAATTGAGACATTTTGTTTTACAACTTCTTTTATATATTGTTACAACTTTGTTTTTCATTTATAAAAATTATTTGTTGCAACATTATTTTTTTTACAATATTTTTATTTTGGGTAAATTTCACAAAAGACACTAAGTTTTCAAAAAAGTTTGATTTTGACAATGTGTTATTTTTTTTAATTAAGTCCTAACTTTTTTATTTTTCTCAATTAAGTCAGTATGTTTGCAATTTTGTTTCAATTTTGACCACTTAACCGGTCAACCCGGTTGTCAGCGGACGTGACATGGTGACGTGTCAGTCTTGAAGATGTGGAGCTGACATGTCATGCAGACGTGTCACCAAGGTGTCAAAATTGAAAACATAGTGACTTAATTGGGGAAAATTAAAAATTTAGTGACTTAATTGAAAAAAAAATAACAAAGTGTCAAAACCGAATTTTTTTTGAAAACTTAATGTTTTTTTAATTAACAAATAAATATTAACTAGACTTAATGTTTTTTTTAATTGGGAAAAATTAAAAATTTAGTGACTTAATTGAAAAAAAAATAACAATGTGTCAAAACCGAATTTTTTTTGAAAACTTAATGTTTTTTTAATTAACAAATAAATATTAACTAGACTTATATAAACAAAATTAGTTCGGTTCCAATGATTTTTTGCTCACTTAAGATGAGTTTGGTTAATGAACCAAAATAACAAAAACCGATAATAGGTTTTTAAAGAAACCAAGAACCAAACCGTCACACATATTTGGTTGTGACGGTTTGGTTCGGTTCTGTTGGAACGAAAATCAAACGGTTACATTTATTACTAAAATAATCGAAAATAAACTATTACATTTACTTTTAGAAGCTAGAAAATAATTACTAACTTAATAATATTGAAAAAATAATTGAAATTATGTTTTTGAAGAACCGAGAACCAAACCGTTATATATAATCGGTTCCGATTTGGTTCAGTTTTAACGATTTTTTGCTTACTTAATATGATATTGGTTAATGAACCAAAATAACAAAAACCAATAATAGGTTTACAAAGAAGCCAATAACGAAACCGTCACACATAATTGGTTTCGATTCCGTTGGAACGAAAAATAAACTGTTACATTTATTACTAAAATAATCGAAAATAAACAGTTGGATTTACTTTCAAAAGCTAGAAAACAATTAGTAATTTAATATTATTGACAAGATAACTGAAAATTATGTTTTTAAAGAACCGAGAACCAAACCGTTATATATAATTGGTTCCAATATTGTTCAGATCTAACGATTTTTTGCTTACTTAAGATGAACTTCGTTAAAGAACCAAAATAACCGAAACCAATAATGAATTTAAAAAAACAAGAACCAAACCATCACACATAATTTGTTTCAGTTCCGTTAGAACGAAAAATAAATCGTTATAATTATTACTAATATAATAAAAATAAATCGACACATTTGGTTATTATAAATATTCAAATTATAACTTATATCTCACCATTTCATAAGACAAATCATTATTGTTATTTTATTTATTTTTTTATTTCTCATCAATTAAGTATTTTGAAATGTTTATAATTAGTTTTTGGCAAATTTTAAAAAAAGACACTAAGTTTTCAGAAAATTTCGGTTTTGACACTCTGTTATTTTTTCAATTAAGTCACTAAGTTTTTAATTTTTTCCAATTAAGTACCTATGTTTTCAATTTTGACACCTTGGTGCCATGTCAGCATTCCATGTTAGCGCCACATCATCAAGACTGACATGTCATCATGTCACGTCAGCTGACAACCGGGTTGACCGGTCAAGTGGTCAAAATTGAAACAAATTTGAAACAAAATTGAAAACATAGTGACTTAATTGAGAAAAGTTAAAAAGTTGCTGACTTAATTGAAAAAAAAACAGAGAGATAAAATTATAAAACATATAAATATTTCGCTCTAAAAGTCGAAAATACATTATTATATATAATTAACCTTATTTATCGATAAATTATAGAGTAAATTACAGAATTGGTCCCCGTGGGTTATCCTATTTTTCAGTCTAGATCCACGTTTTTTCATGGTGGAGGTCCTTGTGGTGGCAAAAAACTTACACTATTGGTCCCAGGTACATGTAAAAAGACTAAATTATCCTTTTTAATTTCTTCTTATTTTTTCTTTTAATCTATTATTTATTTTATTAATTAAAAAAAGAAAACACACCCCACCCGCACCCTCTACCCCATCACACACACACACACATGAGTGATACATTGATCCAACCAGATTAACAACAACTCAAGAACCATTGGATATGATGACTCCACCGTTTTGAATAAGGATAAGGAAACATCTTGTTAGTAACTTCCGCTTCTACAATGGTAGCAATCTTTCAAAAAACGCAGGTCAACCTGTTTAAAGATAACGCAAGTTTTTTGCCACCGGAACCTTCACTGTGAAAAAAAAACGTGGACCAAGACTGAAAAATGGAGTAAAACCACAGGCACCAATTCTGTACTTTACTCTAAATTATATGTCATCAATATAAATTTTAGGCATACCATGGTTAATAAAACTTTGGGTAAATTACATAATTGGTCCCTATGTTTGTCACCATTATACATTTTGGGTCCAAGTTTCAAAATTTCATTTCAGGGGTCCTTGTGAATACATTTTCGTTACATTGACCATCCCTCCTGGGGTTACCGTCTGTTTTGCTCCGTTAAATGCCAGTAAAAAGACGGAAATGCCCCACCTTTTGTTCATTTGTTATATTTGTTATTTTCTAAAATCTAAGGACTAAAACTGCAATTTACACAAACACCTAACCTAAATCAACGTTGATCATGTAGCCGGAACTGGAGGCGTATTTTTTATGAGATGCGAATTCTCCTCCTGGTAAAAACATAAACACACACCCAAAATTAGAAACGAAAGAACCGCATTGGGTCTCTTTCGTTCGCGATTTGCAGCAGAGAGACGTGAAAGAGAGATTCAACTGAGGAGAGACAACGAGGAAAGGAAGCAACAACGGCGAGCTGTTGCTGTAGAGAAGACGGACGACAACGACCACCACCAGAACCACAGTGGGCGACTGGAGATGATTTGCGGCGGTGTTGGTGGTCGCAAACAAGCCTTTTAGTCCGATTTCAAGTTCAAGGCCTCTTAAATTTCAGACCAATTATCGTGAGCCAATGAGAAGCGGCAGGAGGCGTTGGTGGCGTCAGAACACCTGAACTTGATGTGGTGGAACCTTCTGATGAGCTTCCGGTGATGATACAGTGGACTTTCTGTTTAAAAGTAATGGCGGTGATGGTGTTGCTCACGGTGTCGTTGGTGTTTCTTTCATTGGTATTATCGTCACTTCTACCACCTCCGTTGTTGCTTATCTTCATCACAATGCTGATCATGTATATACTTCTTTTCTTGGCTTGTGCACTGTCTTAGAACAAATGCGATGACTTGAAACCCACACCACACTTATGATACAGTTCTGATATTCCTAATGGATTTGTGGTGTTTTTAAAAATTTCTTATAATTGACGGTGGTTGTGGTGGGGAAGGGGACGGTGAATGTTGCTTCGAACACCTCTATACCTCCACTGCCAACTCCGGTGAAGATTTGTATGATACGAGAGAGAGAGAGAGAGAGAGAGAGAGAGAGAGAGAGAGAGAGAGAGAGAGAGAGAGAGAGAGAGAGAGAGAGAGAGAGAGAGGGGGGGGGGTATAAGTAAAATACAGTTTTGGTCCCTGATGGCATTTTAGACATTTTACCTCTACTTAACCGAGCAAAATAGAAGGTAATCCTAAGAGGGATCGTCAGTGTAGCGATAATATAACCATAGGGACCCCTAAAGTGAAATTTCGAAACTTGAACCCAGTGTATATAATCGTGACAAACACCGGGACCAATTGTCTAATTTACTCTCAAACTTTTAAATGGCTATGTGAATATCCCAAGCATGCTTCTAGATAACGGAGGTAGTAGAATAATACGGGCATCAGTAGTTGACTCTAAAGTTCCATCGGCACTCTCGCTAAAACGATTACTCAAGTACTCAACCTCTTCCTTCTCTGCAAAACTCGCCGGCTCCGTTGGACAAAAAGATGTTGTTCCAAGACTTCTTTGCCGGAGAGATTGTCACCGAACTTCTCAAAATGCTAATAACCATAACAAGAGAGGCCTGTCTCTGCAAGCCCAGCGCCGAGCAACTTAAGCTTTCCATTGACGAACTCCTCCCCATCATCGACGAAATCAAGTGCTCCGGTGTAGATTTGACCGAGACACGCCAGATACAGCTCGATATTCTCTCCAGAGCACTCCGCGACGGCTACGACCTCGCCGGCCAAGTCCTCGCCTCCAGCCGATGGAACGTCTACAAGAATCTACAATTGTCGAGGAAGATGGAGAAGGTGGAGAAGAAGATCTCGAGGTTCTTGCAGTTCCCCCTTCAGGCACACGTCCTCGCGGATGTGCATCGCGTGAGAATCGAGATCGCCGAGCGGTTTGATCGACTTGACGGATCCGCTCGGCAGCTGGAGCAGCGCCTCGGGTCAATGAACAACGGAGGAGGCGGTGAAGGGTGGTGGTTGCAGGAGGCGGTCAATAAGATGGAAGAGGAGGATCGCTTCGAGGGTAGTTTGGCAAAGATGGGAATGGAGTCGGGGAAGAGGAAAGTTAAGGATATGATTCTTGATAGAGATGATTTGGTTGTTATTGGGATCAATGGACTTGGCGGCAGCGGTAAAACTACTTTAGCCAGAGAAATTTGCAGAGACGATGAAGTTCAAAGTAGGTTTATTTCTAAAATTTTCTAAGCTCATAATTTATTTTCTTCTTCTGCTGCCTTTAAAGTGTTAACGAAATGCTTCTGTTGGTGTTTCAGGTTACTTCAACAAAAGAATTCTCTTCCTGACGGTGTCCCAGTCACCGAATGTGGAGCAACTAAGGCAAGAAATTAGGGGGTTTCTTTCAAGAAGCAAACTCAATGGATCTTCCGACATAACTCCCCTATGGCCACTTCGATATAACAATAACACAGCGACACCTTCCCTGGTGGTTTTGGACGACGTCTGGTCACCTGCGGTACTCCAACAGCTTATCTTCAAAGTTCCCGACTGCAAAACACTTGTGGTTTCGCGTATGAAGTTTCAACCTACAGTTATCGATTCAACCTACGAGTTGGAATTGCTAAGAGAAGAAGACGCAATCTCTCTTTTCTGTCACGCGGCTTTCGGAACGACTTCAATACCTCCTGGTTCTGACGAGAATCTGATCAAGCATGTAAGACTTGTCTCTAATTTTTGTTAATACAAAATCATAAAGTATAAAATCAATGAATTTGTGAACCTTGTTATAGATTGTGGAGAAATGTAAAGGGCTTCCGTTGGCGCTGAAAGTGATTGGAGCTTCACTAAGAGACCAGCCTGAAATGTATTGGAGAGGGGCCAACAACAGACTGTCACGTGCCCAACCAATATGCGACTCCCATGAAATCGAATTGCTCAACAGGATGAAAATCAGCATCGATTACCTTAATGAGAAAGTAAGAAACTGCTTTCTTGATTTGGGTTGTTTCCCGGAAGATAAAACGATGCCGTTAGATGTTCTCATCAATATATGGACCGAGCTTCATGACATCGATGAAGAAGAAACTTTTGCCATTATTCACGAGCTCTCAGACAAGAATCTTCTCACTCTTGTGAGAGACGCAAGGTAAATATCCCGGTCCACAAAAGTTCATTAATTTCTGGTTATTGAGTTGATCTTTGATTCAAAAAACAAATCGTTGAAATCTTTCAGGGGTGGAGATATGTATGGTAGCAACTACGAGATCTCAGTGTGTCAACATGATGTGTTAAGAGACCTTGCCATTCATATAAGCAGCGTAGAAAGTGTTAACCAAAGAAGCCGGCTTGTTATGGCGAGAAGAGAAAATGGGTTACCCAAAGAGTGGAAAAGGAACGTCGATCAGCCATTTCTTGCAAAAATTGTTTCTATTTATACAGGTAATCCCAATAAATGCATCTTAAGGTTTTAAGTTAATATTTAGGTATGTACAATGGATGCTCATAGCAAATTCTTTAACTTTTTAGGTGAAATGAGAGAAACGGATTGGGATAAATTGGAATTTCCCAAAGCTGAAGTCTTGATCTTGAATTTTGATTCGAACAAGTATTTCCTGCCTCCATTCATAAAAAACATGCCAAAACTTAGAGCTTTAGTTTTAATAAACTACAACACAAAAACAGCGGAGCTTCTCAACTTATCGGTTTTAGGTAAATCGTCCAACTTAAGAAGCCTATGGTTTGAAAAGGTGACCATTCCCCAACTACCAAAGATGATATTACCCTTCACGAATCTGGAAAAAATATCTTTGCTACTATGCAAGATAAACTTCAAAGACGAATCACAACTAGACCTCTCTCACCTATTCCCAAAACTATCCCACCTCACAATGGACCACTGTATTGAAATGACGAAACTACCCTCGAGCATCTGCCAAGTGAAAACACTAAAGGTTCTAAGTGTTACAAACTGTGAAAGCCTCGAAGAACTCCCGATTGATCTTGGGAAGCTGATTTTTTTAGAGATTTTGAGGGTGTACGCGTGTCCAAAGCTGAAAACGTTGCCATGTGGGATAAAGAATCTTGTATGGTTGGATTATATTGATGTTTCTCAATGTGTGAATCTTGAATGTCTGAATGAAGAAATTGGTGGCTGTGTGAGTTTAAAAGAGATCGACATGAGGGAATGTCCAAGAATTAAGAGGTTGCCAAGATCGATAAAATGGCTGAGATCATTAAGACGAGTGATTTGTGATGAAGAGGTTTCATGGCAGTGGAATGAAATGGGTAAAGAGTTGCCTGGTTTGTGTGTTAAAGTGCCAGATCAGAGCTTTGGTCTAGAGTGGCTAAATGAGTAAATAAACTACTATTATTTTCTATGTTTAGTATAGCTTGTAGATAGAGCTAGGTTATAAAATAGATGAAATGATAGAGCAAGGTTATAATAAAAATGATAATTACTGTGTAACCTTGTAACCAGATCATAGTCATTAGATTTTCAAAATCAAGGGTTATGATTAGCATTCCATATTTGTAAGTGTTAATTTTATAAACGTCCAAAAGTTTACACCTCAATTGTAAATTTATTCTAATATCATATTTGTTACTTATCATTAATTTTGAGACAACGTTTCACATTTGAACTTTTTAGAATGTCACAAACACGTTACTGCTGACGTGATAGTTTTCTTTGACTTGACATTCTATAAAAATCAATGAGTTTACACCTTAATTTCTAATTTACCTAAGATTTTTTTTAATGATTTGTCACTAAATGCGTATTTTTGTAAAAATATGTTTTTAATATATTTATGTGTATTAAATGGCTGACTTGACATGTTATGCGAGATTGAATGACTGACAATGTTTGTTGTCTGGATAGTCACATCAATGTGTCCATTTAAAACATAAAGCAAAAAAATGAGAATATGCAAGACTCAGAACTCGAGAACTGTTCCTTCTAGGGCGTAAATATACATATTTAGACTTCTAAAAAATATATTTTATAATTCTAAAAACTTAAATATACATATTTTTACTTCTGAAAACGTAAAAGTATGTATTTTCTTCATTAATGCGTATAATATAATAAGAAATATTTAGGGTAAAAACGTAAAAGAATTACAAACTTAAAGGTTTTCTTGCGAATTTCATTCTATAGTAATTGAGACTGTGATAGCGGGTAAAATGGGCAAGAGTATTAAAAAAACTTGCAAATCTAAGGACATTAATAAACAAGAAATCATATTAGGGATTAAAAAAGGTTAAAATTTGACAAATTTAAGAACTTTCATGTCAAAAGCCCTCTGTAAAAATTGTAGTAAAAATTATAAAAAATATAAATGAAATAACTTTTAGAAATCACAATAAAACAGACTTTAAAAAAATTTGATCAAATTTGTAGAACAAAATAGAACTTCCACCCTAAAAAGGACGTTTTCGGCCTCTAGGCAGCAAGCAAAAAAAATTAATATGTTGCATAAGAATCGAACTGTTGTCCTCCTTTTCACAAGGTGGTATAGAAACCAACAATCTATGCATTATTTAGATTTAAAATCCTCAATGAGTAAATATAAAATTTTCTAACCTGATTAGTTTTTTAATATTACTGTTCAAAAGATGTTGTAAATTTATAAGAATGCATGACGTGTTTATTATATGAACATTGAAGAAAATACGGTATTTGGTATGAACACAAAGTGTGATCTTAAACTAGTTTGTGTGATCTTAAACTACAGAAACAAAAGAATTGATAATGAATAGGACAGTTTGGTTTCTTATAAAGATATAATTCTTTTGTCACACTTGGGTTTGTCAATATATTGATTCCCTTCTTTCAAAGTCCTACTTTACATGCCTTGGAAAATATTAGGTGTAATTAGTTTTTAGCTAATGTCACGACAAGTTTACTTGTAATTTGTAAACATAAGCAAAGAAGCAATTGATTTTTTAGAACCGGCTGGATCAACTGGAAGCCTCTCCACACATTCAAGGTGGAGACCCGAGTTCGAGTCATCCCGAGGGGCAGATCGAAACCCAAGGGGGCTCAGGGGAAAATTCCTCCACGCGGGTACTTCGCGAGGGCTGGGATTCGAACACATATCCTCTGCCTCATACACCACAGGGGTAGAAAACCCAACGCCTCACCCAGCTAGGCTGGAGATCACTGGCTAGAAGCAATTGATGATGGCCAATGTTAAAGATCATAAAATAATAACAGTTATTTTAAAAAAAAATAAAATCATTTCTCTCAAGGCCATCTCTACTAGGCCGATAAAAAAAATTATTTTAAAGGTTATTTCCACTCCAACAAACCTTCATATTCTCACTAATTTTATTAAGATGAATAGTGGCGGGCTGGCGGCCATATATGATTGTATGGCGATCCACTATTCCAACACTAAAATCACTTTCTCATTTAAATGCTATTATTTAATCATCCATTAGCATTCATAATTTTTATAATTATAACAATTAGTAGGTGATGTCGCATTTTGTAATTATTATATTGTACCAGATTTTTTTTTTTTTTTGGTAAAGAGGACGGTACATCAGGCAAATTTTATTGTACCAGATTTTGATCATTATGGTACAATAGAAATTTTTTTTAAGGATAATACAATATTGTTTTAACAAACCTAAACATATATAAAATTTTTAATTTGGATAAACATAATGCAGGTAATGAATAAAAATTATATCTAAGCCACGATTTAGAAATTGCTCAAAATCGTCCTCGTTCCACCAATGTAATAAAAATGTTGGTTATAATTTTGAGATTATTGGTGTTAATCTTGAACTCTTTCTTCTTCATAGGATCCAATATTTGATATTTGATAATGATGTCGTTGATATTAAGACACTCGATGATGAAGTTAGGTCCATTGACAAGACCCACACAACAGAAACAACATAGTTGTAGTGCATTCCTACGGTACTGCAGCACAACAGAGCTGCACTACAAATCAATAAGACAACACAACACATTGCTAGCTGGACTTGCACTGGGTTGGCCCTAGTAACAAAGTCTGACTAATTGTCCTTCCACTAACCCTATAAATAGAATGCATTCTTGAAATTTTAAGAGTTACATTTAAATTCATAATGGATGTATATGTTGCTAGTTATACTCATGCTAGAGATTTTAATATGCATGATGAAATTAGATTCCTACTATTTGAAATGCTTTGTCTTAAGGGTCTTTTGCTTGGTAATAAACTGGAATTATGAAAGATTCAAGAGCATGAAACTTGGTATTTAGAAAATTGGAAATCTTTGACTTTTCTGTCAAAGTCAAACATGAAGTGTAAAGCGGAATTACTTGAGATTCATTGGACATATGTTGAAATTGAGTTAGGATATACAAAATCCCATTAGTAATGAGTCATTAACACCAAAGAATGAAGAAAATGAATTTAGTTAGCTTGGTGATAATCGATTGGCAAAAGAAGGACACAAATTGACTTTCGGTAAAAATCTAACAAATCAAGAATTTGTAATTCCATGTTTATGAGTAGGAAGCTAAATGATATTGCTATTTAGGACAAAATATCACGCTACATAATAAGGACAACTATAAACCACAAACATGTTTTGGTGAGATAAGAATGGAATGAAATCATGAATTCCATCATATAAAGAAAATACTAAAATGGGACAATTTTAGTAAATTGCCAAATTAGTCAAGACAAGCAAATGATAAAAATTTAATATGTAATATGACACAAGTGAACTTGGAAATGGTTGAGTAGAACTCAAGAATATTAATACTAGTGATTAATCAAGTTTGGTCAAAATGCTAAAATGGGTAAAAATGGCAATTAAGCTGTCATTTAAAATGTTAAAAAATGAAAAGTTGAAAAATGACCTCAAACTTGAATACTATAATACATTATGATGAGAATATACATATAAGAAAGAAATAACCAAGTTTGAGTAAAAAAAAGAGATGTTTTGGTTAAGTCTAAAAATGAATCAAGATACTCGGTGCCAACTAAAAAGTTATTGTTTTAGCATATACGAGCTCATATGAGTGTGGAATGAAATTATATTTTTTATTTTTTATAATATTAAGGGAAAGATTGCCAAAAATGGCACAAAAGAGAAAAACAATAGATGTTTTGCCATCTAAGCATTGGTATTGCTTATAAACATGTTTAAACCAGAAAGTTGTTAAAATGACATGCTAAACTTAAGAAATACACACTTAGGCAAAGTACGATGCCTAAATGAAAAACGATCAAGAAGTATCAGTGTTCTAAAAGGCGCGCCATGGCACGTCTCAAGACGTGCCATGGCGTGAGGCATGACTCTGCCGTCCCGAAAACCCTCATGGCGGCCATGGCGTGAGGCGTGGCACAGGATAAGGCTAGCCATGGCACGCTAAGGCGCGAGTTTTTACTATTTGCGGCCAGTTTTTTCTTCTTTTTCTTGCATTTCTTGATTGCGCATAAAACATTTGAGTTTTAGTTAACTTTTGGTTATTAGTTATTGATAAAACACCTCTAAAAACATGATATGTGTGATATAATCTATATTTACAAATAATATAATTATACATTTATATAAAATTACCGTCTTACATCACGCCTTGAAAAACGAAATGGCTCGCAAAGGCTCGTAAAACTTGAGACTTGACATTGCCGCCTCGTCACGCCTTGCGCCATTTAGAACCTTGAGAAGTATCGAAACAAAAAGTGGTTTAAAAGGTCCAATGAAGCTTCATGCATGTTTTAAACAATATTTGTTCATTGCTGGGCTACAATACTTGAAGTTTGGTTGAAGTTGTCAAAATGAGACAATAAGAGTAAAAATATACAAAATGATTACCATGCTTTTATAAAGCATATCCAATTATTCGAATGGAATTGGAATATGAGTAGAAGGAATAAATTAACATAGTTATTGCTTGATTATTTAATATGTTGAAAGTGGATGGAATTATGTATTCCAAAGTTTAATGGGACAACTTTTGGTATATTAAGATATATGATGCTATTATGAGTTTAGGGTTAGTAGACATGTAGTATGTTTTTAATTTCTTATTAAATTAATGGAGATTGAACGATGCGTAGAAGCAATTAAAGTCAAGAGTTAGTGGATTCGTGTAACTAGACATACCTAGTTACTAAGGTGAGAAACGTGATACATAATTTGAAAATCGTCAACAGCATGGGCTCCGACAAAAATAGAGTGGCGTAATATATGCTTGTATCATAATACATAATATAATAGCAGAAGACAAACATCAAGTCATTTCTATTTATAACATAGAAGAACCACTTCCACCATTTAAAGTACCACATGATCCCCAACTATATTTATCGAGAGTATTTTAGCTTCAAAACCGAAATACGTATTACTATCTTCATTGTGATTTGGTAGAATGTACATACACCAATTGACAATCCAACTATGACAATGACAGGTAGATTTAATTTTATTATGTATTACTATCTTAATTCACATGGTCTTAGAGCATCCGCTATAGGATAGTTCTTTCACAAAGTTTTTTTTTGTTTTTTTGGTGTCATGTCATCCCAAATCACAAATCAAAAAGCTTTTATATAGAAGAGTTTTTTCACACAGTTTTTTTATGGTTCTACAAAGACAATATATAAATGCAATAGATTTATCAATATAATAATGTTTTTTGCGAAAAAATTTTAACTAGTAGAGTTTGCTAATTAACAAGCTATTTGAAAAAACTTGATTTTAAAAAAAAAATGTTTCATATAGCATGTTATAATTATGAAAGCTTTTTATTTAAAAAAAGCTCTCAAGTCCTATTGTGGATGCTCAAATATGAGAGTTTTTTCACAAAGTTTTTAGGCCCTTTTTGGTACAATGTCATCGTCACGTCACAAACGACGAAAAGCTTTTATAAATACCCACTATAAAAGAGTTTTTTAACATAATTTTTTCAAAGACAATATATATAAACCCAATGTATGTATCAATACAATAATATTATTTTGTGAAAAAGCTTTAACTTTTCATAAAACTTGCTAATTAACAAACTCTTTGAATAAACTTGGCTTTAAAAATTCTATTATAATTTGTTAAAATTATAAGAATATTTTATTTATATAAAAAACTTTTAAAAAATAAAATAACTAAATACTTTTTTTTTTGAACGACAAATTTATCCTACTTCTACTCCTACTCTAATCACCTTAAATCCACCTAGTCCTCTTAGTGGGGATTGAACCCTCAACCTCAAAATTGGAGGACAACGCCTTACCACTTGACCAAGAAGTAATTGACATAAAATAACTAAATAAACATCACGTTATATTTGATAGACACCTTTATTTAAAGCTAATTTTATTTAATTTGTTTAAACTATATTATTTTATAGAAAAATAAAATATAAATAATTAAAAATAATTTGACTTGTTGTCAAGGAAGAGTGTATATGATATAGGGCCACCCTTAAAAAAACTCTAAAAAGAACTCTCTAAAATGATGCTCTTATATTGACACGAACACCCAAGCTCTTGCTGCTATAACAACACGATCAGCCAAGCTCTACCTTCTGTGCAGAACATACCGTCTCCAGCGGACAAATAAGATGGCGGTCACGGACCTTTTTGCCGGAGAAATTGCTACCGAACTTCTCAAAATGCTAATATCTATAACAAGAAAGGCCTGCCTCTGCAAGCCCAGCGCCGAGCAGCTTAGACTTTCCATCGAAGAACTCCTTCCAATCATAGAAGAAATCAAGTACTCCGGCATTGAGTTGACCCAGACACGTCAGTTGCAGCTCGATACTGTCTCCAGAGCTCTCCGAGAAGGCCACGAGCTCGCCGGGAAAGTCCTCGCCTCCAGCCGGTGGAACATGTACAAGAATCTTCAGTTGTCGCGGAAGATAGAGAAGGTCGAGAAGAAGATATCAAGGTTCTTGCAGGGCCCCCTTCAAGCTCACGTGCTCGCTGACGTACATCACGCGAGATTCGAGACCACCGAGCGGTTTGATCAACTTGACGGATCCACTCGGCGGTTGGAGCAGCGGCTTGAGTCAATGAGCATCGGAGGAGGCGGTGAAGGCTGGTGGTTGCAGGAGGCGGTGAATAAGATGGACGAGGAGCAGCGTTACGAGGGTACTTTGGTAAAGGTAGGGATGGAGTTGGGGAAGAGGAAAATCAAGGAGATGATTCTCAATAGAGATGATTTGGTTGTTATTGGGATCAATGGTATTGGCGGTAGCGGTAAAACTACTTTAGCTACTGAAGTTTGTAGAGATGACGAAGTACGAAGTACGTTAATTTCTAAACTTTAAAGCTCAAAACTTCTTTTCCTTTTTATATTGCCTTTAAAGTGTAGGACTAATTAAATGCTTATGTGGTGTTTCAGGTTACTTTAACAAAAGTATTCTTTTCCTGACGGTTTCCCAGTCTCCGAATGTCGAGCAACTACGGCAAAAGATTTGGGCGTTTATTTCAGAAACCAAATTAAATGGGTGTTCCGACATATCCCCACAATGGACACTTGAATATAACAATCGGAACACTGTCAAACCTACCCTGGTGATTTTGGACGATGTTTGGTCACTTCCAGTACTCCAACAGCTTATCTTCAAAGTTCCCGGTTGTAAAACACTTGTGGTTTCGCGTATCAAGTTTCCATCTTTAGTTCTCGACTCAACCTACGAGTTGGAATTGCTAAGAGAAGAAGACGCGATCTCCCTTTTCTGCCACTGTGCTTTCGAGAAAACCTCAATACCTCCTGGTTCTGATGAAAATCTGATTAAGCAGGTATAACTTGTTTATAATTTTTGTTAATACAAAATCATAAAGTATAAAACCAATGAATTCGTGAACCCGTTTAATAGGTCGTAGAAAAATGCAAAGGGCTTCCATTGGCTCTGAAAGTGATTGGAGCTTCACTAAGAGACCAGCCAGAAATGTATTGGAGAGGGGCCAACAACAGATTGTCAAGAGCCCAACCAATATGCGAATCCCATGAAACCGAATTGATTAACAGGATGAAACTCAGCATCGATTACCTTAATGAGAAAGTAAGAAACTGCTTTCTTGATTTGGGTTGTTTCCCAGAAGACAAAACGATCCCGTTAGATATTCTCATCAATATATGGACGGAACTCCATGACATCGATGAAGAAGAAGCTTTTACCATTATTCTCGAGCTCTCAAACAAAAATCTTCTCACCCTTGTCAAAGATTCAAGGTATACAAAAAAAAGTTAATTAATTTCTGGTTATTTGGTTCAAGAAATGAATCTTTAAAACATTTCAGGGCTGGAGATATGTATGGTAGCAACTATGAGGTCTCAGTGTCTCAACATGACGTGTTAAGAGACCTTGCTATTCATATAAGCAGCAGTGGAAGTGTAAATCAACGAAAGAGACTTGTTATGGCCAGGAGAGAAAATGGGATACCAAAAGAATGGGAGAGGAATTCTGATCAGCCATTTCTTGCACGAATTGTTTCTGTTCATACAGGTAACAATAACCCATAAATTTTTATTTTTTATCATATGGGTTTACCGGCCTTTTTCTTTTTGAATATAAAGTCTCATAGCAAATTCTTCAACTTTTTAGGTGAAATGGGAGAAATGGATTGGGATAAATTGGAATTTCCTAAAGCAGAAGTCTTGATCTTGAATTTTGATTCGACTCGTTATTTCTTGCCTCCATTTATTCAAAACATGCCAAGACTTAAAGCTTTAGTTTTAATAAACTACAACACCAAAACAGCAGAGCTTCATAACTTATCTGTTTTGGGTAAATCGTCCAACTTAAGAAGCGTCTGGTTCGAAAAAGTCACCATTCCTGAATTACCAAAGACGATATTACCCTTCCCAAAACTTGATAAAATCTCGTTACACCTCTGCAAGATAAACTTTATAGACGAGTCAAAACTAGACCTCTCTCACCTATTCCCAAAACTCTCCCACCTCACAATGGACCACTGTATTGAAATGACGAAACTACCCTCGAGCATCTGCCAAGTGAAAACACTAAAGGTTCTTAGCGTTACAAACTGCGAAAGCGTCGAAGAACTCCCGATTGATCTTGGGAAGCTGATTTTTTTACAGATTTTGAGGGTGTATGCGTGTCCAAAGCTGAAAACGTTGCCATGTGGGATCAAGAATCTTATATGGTTGGATTATATTGATGTTTCTCAATGTGTGAATCTTGAATGTCTGAATGAAGAAATTGGTGGCTGTGTGAGTTTAAAAGAGATCGACATGAGAGAGTGTCCAAGAATTAAGAGGTTGCCAAGATCGATAAAATGGCTGAGATCATTAAGACGAGTGATTTGTGATGAAGAGGTTGCGTGGCAGTGGGAAGAGATGTATAAAGAGTTGCCTGGTCTGTGTGTTAAAGTGCCAGATCAGAGCTTTGGTCTGGAGTGGCTTGATGAGTAAATAAACTATTTTTATTTTCTTTGTTTTTTCTTAGATTGTAAATATTAAGTAGATGAAATTATTATTGTAAATATTAAGTAGATGAAATTATTAGTTGGTGGTCCATAGTATCCAGATTTTAATCAATGGCTATTTCTTTCAAGCATTATTGGTATCCAAATTTAGATTTTCTTTGTAACACGATTGATACACATGATCAGTTCGAAGAGAAAAAATGTTTAAATTATGTCGGATGTGGTTTTCAGTTTTCTTGTTAATAGTGGATGAAGATTTCATAGAATATGTTTCTGTTATGGTCTTGGTCTTGAATGATAGGAACGTGACAATCGATAATATCCTCTAGAGAGAAAAATATACATATATATTGCAATTGACTGCTCTTTGGAAAATATATAAAATGAAAAGGACTGTTTGGTTTCTTGTAAGGTATAACTCTGTTTTCACACTTGGGTTTGGGTTTGTCAATGAGTTAATTATTTGATTCAAAGTTCTATTTTCCATGCATGCTTTTCGAAATATGATGGGTGTATTTCGCTATTAGCTATTGTGACATCAAAATTATTATAAGCATAAGCAAGGAATCAATCAATGTTGACCACCGGCAAACATCGTTAGGCAGTAACAATCGTTTAAGTTCCCTTTTCTTAATACACGTATTCAAAGTCCAAGATACTCTTAACGTTTAAGATTCGTTGTCCATTACACAATAACATATGAATATAAATACAGCAAAACCCTAACAGACATTGGGCCAAGCCCAAACCCAATACACACACTAACATCCCCCACAGTTTTATCGGGAGGGACGATGAAACTGAAAAACAACTAAAACAAAAACACTCTCAAATGGAAAAAGAAATATAACTCATCCCTCTATTCCTATGAAATTTACCATCTATTTATAAATGAAATCCTCGCTTCATATAAACCGTCTTTCAGCTAATAGCAAAAATTAAAATCTATTTCTTTCTGGCATTTTGTTAACATTTACGATTTCCGTAATAACACGCGGAGAGAGATATTTAAAGTTGGGTTTTGTATAACGTAGTCATATTATAATGATAAATAGGTGAGAGAGATTTTATTAGCATATGTTTCTCTATGCTTTTGAAGAAAACGCGTTACTCCGTAGGGCCATGATGTGTGGTTTTAAACGATAGCAACATTTCATTGGATAATATCCTCTAGAGAGTAAAAATCTATTAAACAGACAAATGAAAAGGACACATTGGTACCTCGTAATGATATAATAGTTCTATTTTTCATACTTTTATTCATCAATGCGTTAATTATCTGTTTCCTAGTCCAATTTTTCAAGCCTTTGGAATAATGTGACGTTACTTGGTTATCAGCTATGTTACATGAAAATTATTTATAAGCACCTACGTTGTGATGGAAATTTGACCAACTGCATTGAAGATGGAGGTTTTTTGAAAATGATCCCAAGGTCTTCATATATGGCACGTCTCATAAAAAATTCCTCATCATTCGATTCCTTTCTATTTAAGCAATAGAAAGCAACTGTATTAAATTTTCTATAGAAGAATGGTAAAATATCAGAACCAGATCCACAAATAAGTAGATAAATATAAGACTCTTAGGATCCGTTTGATTGTTGAAAATTGTTTTCGGTTTTCTGGAAAATGTTTTAATAAAATAGTGTGGAGTTTTTATTTTCAGTTTTCAATGAAAATTTTAAAAAACACGTTTGGTTGAAACCGGTGGAATTTTAATTTTCCATTTTAAAAAATTAAAAAACGCTTTTGCTTGTGTGTGGAATGTGGTGGGAATGAGGGTAGGGGTAAGGCTAAGGTTGGATGGGTGCTTGGTGTGGGTGTAGGTGTGGATATGGGTGGTTGTGATCAGGCCTGTTCCTGAACAAGTGCAGGGTGTGCGACTGCTCAGGGCCCGTATCGTCTAGGGGGGCCGAAATTTTCATATGTATACCGTATTAGTAGTATATGTATATTAAATGACATAATTGATTCACGAAAAGTAAGCTAGTTAATTGGAAAGGTGCTGGAGTTTGTAGCCAAGTGATCAAGGTTTGACTCTTGGCAGTTACAAATATAATGGGTATTTTTTTTTGGTATTCTAGCCCGTTCAAGAAATATTAATTCTAAGTCCATCAGACACTCATCATATTAAAAGATTTACTAATGAATTATGATTATAGGTAAAAAAACATGGCTGTAAAAATCGCTTGACAGTAGCTTGGCGATCGAGTAGGGTTAGGGGATTAGTCGGAGATTAATCGGAGACCCTAAATTATAAATAAATTCATTTAAAAATATATAAATATAACAAAATAACAAAGTTTGATTCATTTTATTCATCGGAAGATCTCCACATATATCTATTTCGTTATCTTTTCTTGTATTGTTCTCAACTTTTAACTATTTATCCATTTACGCCGTACTGTTAATAGTGTTTTAATCACAAGAGGTATTTGGTACATCATCCTTCTATCCTATGCAGTATTACCACCATCTACTAAATGTAATCCTTCTCCATATAAACCGTCTTTAATAAACTAATAGCAGAAACTAAAAACCCTACGCAATTGAGCTGCGTTTGTTAAATCAGAGTGGACAAATTACATAAAGCTAATAATCCCATTTTTCACATAGATTATAGATATAATTGTTTCATCTTCTTCGGGTGGAACAAAAAGTTGTAATTATTTCCCACAAACATCAATCGATGTTTCAGATCAATACATAACAAACGCACAATATAGCATTTTATGTCATGACCTTCATAACAAACACTTCACTATAAACAAAGCCTTAGTATTGGAACAAATAGAAATTTCAGCATCAAAGTTCTACTAAATTATCTACAAAAACTACAAGAATGATTGGTTTCTTTTCATCTTACTCAATCTCATAATCAACATACATCAACAGTTAAAGAAATGAACAAACAAATACAAATCCTAAAGCAGCCAAAATCGGCCATCAACAGGGTTATCCAAACATATAGGAATTATAAAAACAACTGCAAACAGGGAGGAAATCTATTCACAATGTGTGGGGATAATAAACCAAAAGTTAACAAAAAAAAGAGGGACAAAAACCAAATTGTCAAAAAAAGGAGTCATTCAAGATTCACCCTCTGCCAAGTTTGGGGTGACAAGTGTCAAGAATGTGCAACACCTCTTCTTGCTTCATAAATTGTGTCTGAAATCTTCGTGGGTGGCCAATACCTAAACACAGACCTACCCACAATGTTTTCTACCGGAAGCGGGCCCCTACAAAATCACATTTCATCACATCATTAATACGTTGTATTCTTAACATGTGACAGACTGGACTGGATAAGACGGGACTTGACTGACATGACAAAAATGTTATCAGTCAGTCTTAAATCAAATGCATGTCAAACACAGTATAAAAGTCGCGAGAATTACCAGTTGTGTGAGTCAAAACTGTTGTTACGGTTGTCACCCATCACAAAGACATAGCCTTCTGGGACAAGCTGAATAAAACAAAAAATAAAAAATGTTATTTAAGATAAAGTATTGGGTCTAATAAACATAATGAAGAAATGATCGAGTTGAAGTAAAAGAAGGTTACCCTAGGTTTCATTTCATATTCTAATGGCTCTAAAATGAATTCTTCATCTTGTGCAACGCCATTCACCAATAGTTTGCCTCCTCGTACCTAAATATGGACCGAATTGTTTAATATCGTGGGGTTTTAAGATAAGTGATTAAAGCTTTCAAAAATGGAGGGTAATCTTACCTCAACCCAATCTCCAGCCTTTGCTACAATTCTTTTTATAAATACATCCCCAGAACTGTAACCATATTCCTGCATGGTCAATATCAAGAACAATGAGCAAACAACAAAAACATAGAAACAATCAAAAGACAGAAAAATAAAGAACTACAGTCTCACCTGAAGAATGGGAGGAGCCTTAAATATCACAATATCAGAAACTTCTGGCTTCCGAAAGATGTATGAAACCTAAATCAATAATGGGAAAAAGCTCAGAATCTTGTATGCGATTAGTTGGTGTAAGGTTTTAGTTGAATGGTGTAGTTCGTTTATCATTTAGTATGCGATAATGTAAGAATTGGGATTATACCTTTTCGGCCATGATACGATCACCAACATCAAGGGTAGGGCTCATGGATGCTGAGGGGATCGATCGTGGTTCTGCCAATTGCGATCGGAATAAGATACTGACACTCAAAGCGGTGAAGGCGGCCTTGGCATCATCGGAGCAAACATTCAATAGTTTTGAAAGCCAACTGTTCCTCTCAACGATTATTTTCGTACTTGCAACATCGCGGGTTTTCACGCAATCACTTGTAGTCTGATTGCTATTCATCGTGCTAGTACCGCCTTTATCCACCTCCGTACTGTTAATCTCGTTACAAGGGAGCCACTTTGATCCTTGTAAAAACGGAATCATGGAAGACGCCTTCAACGGCGAAATCCCAAGAACACTAGAACCGCCACCAGTGCCACCACCGGCGGCCGTTGACTTTAACAACGAGATCAATCCAACAACAAGGGGAGAAGGTTTGCTGGAGGTCTCAACGCCAAGGAAATCACATGCGAGGGTCGCATACGCCGAAACCGAAGACCTTGAAGACGCCGTTGCTGCCGGACGGTAACCGGGGACGGGATCTCGGTCGGGGTTCTGGAATATACGAGGACGAGAGAAAACCTCGTGAAAAATACGGCATGTATTGGATTTTCCGGTGGCGGTGGCTAGGTTTTGGGCCACGTAGCCGGAGTAAGAAACGGTGAATCGGATCGCCATAAACGCAATTTTGATTAACAACAAAAAGATTTGGAAAATTGCTTCTTCGGTGATCAACTGGTGTGATGTAAAGAGAAAGCTTACAAAGAAAGAGATCCCATTGAAATTGAAGGAATCAGTGAATTGAGGAGGGTGGGGTTGAATCGAAGGTTGAGATTAGAACACGGGAAAAATTGGGGGCTCAAAATTGGAGAATATGATGCAATTAGAAAGCCCCAGACCTGAAAACAACCTGAGATTTTCTCCGGGATTAGACGGAGATGACTCTGGGTGTGGTGTCGAAAGAGAGGAGAAGAAAGTAGGAAAGCGGTGGCTCATGAGAAGTGCGTTTGGTTTATACAGGGCGGCTGAGCGGCTCATATCTGTAACCTAATCACCCATCTTTTTCTCCATAATTACAATAATACCATTCTGACTTTTATTAGTCTGGTTTATAATATTGCCAATAATTGTTTCTATAGTTCTTGGACTAAGCTTATTTTGATTTTGGTTCTTTTAAATTAAAACAATCGTATATAAGAGAATAAGTATGCCACTGTTATAATAAAATTAATCATGATTTCTATATTTAAAGTTGTAATAATCAATTTATACATTCGAATATTACAAACGATGCATGGATACCAATAAAATATATAAATCAGTATATCGTTATTAAAAACAAAAGGTTGTTATAAACTTGTTATGTTTTTGTAATGATATAAAATAATTTATATTCTTTATTTGAAAAAGAGGCAAATTTTGACTTGGCACTATAGCTTTTTTGGTTAGCATAATCAAACGTATATAATGTTTTGGTACTATTTTTTTTTTAATTATAATACAAATAAAATAACTTCCATTGTCAGATCAACGAATTTAAAATACAAATCCTAATCAACCAAAAATTAGTATATTACATGATAACAAAAATGGAAAAGTTTGCATTGTTTTAAAATATGAAGTATTCACAAATGTAATATGAAAAATAGTCTTGGTATTTCTCATCCCCAAAGGCCCAAAGCCCCAAAGAATAAACTATGAAAGCTTTTGGGGTTATTTGTAAAGGTTTGAAAGTGAAGGGCACATCCATAAATAGACAAAAGATAAAAGGGTGGAAATTAAAATGTCATGTACGAAGCATCATCAAAGAATGACGACGTAAGCGCATACGGTATCATCCCTTTTTGACTGGATCTGGTGGGATGTTCCCAGCGACAACGTTAAATCCTCATCCACTCCAGCATGAAGGTTCACGAAACTTTTTTCTAAAAGTAATAAAATGTCAAAACAATCCAATAGAAAAGTAAATGTTGGTGACGGAATAGACCTAAAACTAAAATAAAGTATACTGACTGAGTTAATGACTGCTATACATGTATATTGTTCGGTATGTTATTCTTTAATAATAAATCACATGTATTTAAATATTTGAAACGTATTTACGTATGGTAAATGTATAAAAGTTATTAGGAAATAAATTTTTTTAACAACTTAAAGCTTCAAAAAGAGTTGATAGAAAGTTATTTATAACAATAAGAAACTTTTTAATGTTAAATTTATATAAAACTAGACTTAATTGCAATTATATAGTTAAAATAGTAATCAAGATTAAAAGAAAGTTCCATGGATTAAAAAGAAATTCCGTGTAAAAAATTAAGACACCATTCATGGACTTGTGTCATAGACCGATTATATATCAACTACTATTTATATCATAACGTTAAACAATCATATAAAAATTATATTGTATTACATTTATTTATGTTTCATTCCGTAACAAATATTCATATATTGCATTACATTAATAAATATTCATATTGCAACATTTACAACACATGTAAGTATTAATATTGTATTATGTAAAACAGTAAAACAAAAAAGTTTCCACACAATACTAAAATCTCAGTCAAGTAGTATTAAAATTAATTCATTTAATTCTAAAATATGTTGAAAGCATGTAAAAGAATTTTACCGAAAGGCAACAAAGATATTTGCATTCTCGTTGCAATTTATCCGATAGCTTTTTTATATTTCAAAATTCATATTTCATATAAATTTTTGACAAAGCTTATCACGAAAATACCTTAGATGAGATATTGTTAAAAGTCGTTCTACTCGTATACGAGATGCCATAGAAATATGGGATTTAGCAAGAGCTACTATGCAATAAGGATTTTGAAATTTACAAAGTGAAATATTTGTTACTTGTGAAGTTTGATCTACTACGCACAATCTATTTTTATAAGGACAAAACATCCGACACATTTATTGAAAATGAAGAGACTATACAAACAAGAGAGCAAACTCTCAAGAAACGAAAGAAAAACACTAAAATATGTGGAGTGATAGATCAGCCAGACATCACAAAATAGGAGGGCTTCACTCTTCAGGTGGCATACTGGGCCTTGGAGAAGCTCCAATAGCCCACCACGCGGGATCCACAAAGTAGCCCATCATCTCTATATAAAATCCATTCGTATTTAACAACACGCCCAATACAAGGAGCCCAATATCGCATTTAAACAGACCATAGTGAACTCTCCACAAAATGAAGCATTAATGTGTTTTTTCAGGATTCTTTTTTGGGAATCATGTTTTTTTCCGGTATTAGTAATTCATTTTGTTGGTTTATCAAAAAAACATATAAATGATTCACTTCTTACCTTTTCTACAAAAGTTTTCTTTCTTATTTGATCCCAAATATTATATATATATATATATATATATATATATATATATATATATATATATATATATATATATATATATATATATATATATATATATAGTAACACCCGGCTTTTAAAAACAAAAACACCCCTGAAAATTTTTCATTTGGAACAAAAGTTTCAATACGTAAAACCATAACAAGAGGGGTATATTTTATTAAAAACGGGTACAAGTGTATCAAGGAGAGTATAAAATACCATAGTCTCCTCTGAAGCCGGGCTGCTACTGACAGCATCTATAAGTCTCACTTGTTTAGTCACGGACTCTATCTTTTCCCTTATCAGGATCATGCTAACCTGCAGGGACATTTAACAGATAACGTGAGCTATAAAGCTCAGTGAGTAATCATATCTGCAAATAACATGTATAAGAAATACATTCAAATATAATTCCCAATATATGATGAATCTCTTTGGACTCATCTTTTCAATACAAGGTCCCATTTTATAGCCTCTTCCGGCTAACAGTATATATGTTAGGATATCGGATCCAAACTTCTAGCGTTACTGGCTGATTGTATACCTCTTAGGATTTCACATCCTACTTCATAGCCTTACAGGCTAAACTGTAATTTCATCTGATTATCAAATCACATTGGCTATCTAAACATTTTATCATATTTAACCTGTTATTTGCATATTGATCAAACCAAATCTGTTGGCCACGTAAAGCCACATGTATACAAGAGAAAATAAACATATAAATTCTCAATTACTATTTCTGTCCCATAATTCATAGTCATAATTGACCGCACCATAAATCATGGCTATATAAGCCGCACCTTGTGTCATAGCTATATAAGCCGCACCAAAACATTTTCAATATACGAATCATAGCCCTAAGGCCGCACCATACAGTTTCATCATTTATTTCATAGCCCAAAGGCCGCACCAGCTGGGTTCAATAACCCGATATCATGGTCAAAAGACCGCACCATTTGGATTCAAAGTCCAATATCATAGCCATAAGGCCGCACCATTTCCATATAACAATATCATAGCTATATAGGACGCACCAGTTGGATATAACATCCAATATCATAATCATTTATGGCTCACGGCTCCGTTCTTATCATTTCATTGACTCACGGCTTATCTGGTATTGCCTTTTCATTATATCTTTAAAATTATCATTTTCGTCCCCCAAAGCTGTTTCAATTTGTAACAGTCCAATCAACACATATCATATGTGATATAAGTGAGATTACTCACCTGGATACTTGCTGCATTTAATTCCGGTTGTTTCTTGCCTTTGCATACACCACAACCATTTGTCTCGTACCTATATATATTCATTTATATACCAAATGATCATAGGTTAATTACCATTTCAGTTAACTCTACTACATAAGAGTCCTATATAATACAATTAGGGACCATTTCCAATCATTTTCGAGCAATAACCATCATTATAAAAATTTAATACACTCCCCGAAATACGCGTATTCTACTACAGTACCTTCGGGAGGTCGTATTCTCATTTTAATAATTTTCCATGAAGTTTCGTACCATTTTAGACCTATGTTTAAAATTTCAGGTCAAACGGATAAGCCTAGCATCAAAATCAAACATGGAAATTGCTCAAAAATTTAACAGAGAGCTGCAGGTGTTCTGCCGCGACTACGTGTCGCGACCTACATGGTCGTCGCGTCGCGACTGCTGAACAGCAGACCAGAACTCCCGATTTTTATGCTACAAAATTTCATTTTCTCATATTAAGTGCTTAATCGATAGGGGTTTGTTCCAAGACCAAAACCCTTCATTTACTTCAAGTTTTTAGCCATGGAAATCATAGATTTCAACCATTTCCAAAAATTCCCGTTTTTGCATTTTTGATCCAAAAACCGAAATTATCAAAGATTAATCACTTCTATTGATTTATTTCAACAAATATAGCATTTGGAATTCATTATAACCCATTAGAATCAAGTTGATCATAAAAACTTGTATTCTAGGGATCTTGAACAAATTCTCAAATCTTCAATAATAGCAACATACTTTCAATTTAATGTGTGTTCTTACAACACAAACATGTTTGCTACTTATAATCATACAAAACCACTTGGATTACAACTGGAATTCAGTTTCCAGTTCATCCCAAGAAAACCCACCAAGAACACCTTCAAGAACTTAGTTAAAAGTCAAATTTACTAACCTCAATTGCTTGAATCTTCCAATTCCAAGCTAGGTCTATGATTTCTTGCTTCAATCACCAAAGATTTCCAGAAGTCATCTTCAAGAAAAACCTCCCGTCGCTTCTAAAACGTTCAGCTACACATAGGAGAGTCAACTCTCCTATTTATACTTCCAAAGTTTACATTTTTAGTCCCTAAGTTCACTTTCTTGAACTTTTGGCACTTTTCTCACATTTTATCACATATAACTTTCATTCCTTATACTTTTGCCACAAGCAAACAATATTTTTACATAATTGGTCATTCACATGGTCAAATGACCAAATAACCCTTTTATGGTAAAATGACCAAATTACCCTTTTTCTAGTATTAACTTTCTAATACTTAGAACTGTTGGAATACGATAACATAAAACAAACGCAGCGGAAACAGAAATCTAAATCGTATTCAACCAGGATCACAGAATTATGCACACTTTTGTAACTGTAAAATCAAGAGGGTTCAAGACATACCTTTTAAATCTCAGATCTGATTTTGTTAGGATGACGAGAGCCCAAAGTAGAACTCCTCTAATGTAATCGCACCCAAGACAACGATCCAGCACCCGTTGATGTAGTATATACCTTTGCTTGAAGTTTTAGCACGTAATACCTAGGGTTTTGAAAGAAATCGGCCGTATACCGAGGGGTGGGAGGAGGGTGACGAAAATTAGGGTTTTGGCAGCTCTTACAACTCAGATCTAGGGTTGTATTTATAGTGCTCCTCATCCTTATCCCCTTCCTTGTGGATATTTCACTTTGGTCCTTTATCCTTATTAAGTTTCTAATTAATATACCTTTACTTTGGTATATTAATAAACTTAACTATTAAGTTTCTAATTAATATACCTTTACTTTGGTATATTAATAAACTTAACCCCTCAAGTTTATTTTCGATCTCTTTTAGCTAAATCGTCTCTTGCGTGTAACCCAAAAGGACCCTACTATTTATAGTAATATTACCAACTTGTTATAACGATGGGCATATAACCAACAGTCTCCCACTTGCACTTGTTATAACAACTGTATGGTCTAATATTCCCTAACCTAGTAAGGTGTATGTCATCCATGACAAGTGCCGTGTTCATCTAATAAAACAGCCCTTAAGCAAGTGATCAAATATTCATTTGTTCTAAAAAATATCCTTATGAACGTCTGACATGGAATCATGTCAGTCTCAGACATTCAAATAAACTTTGACTACACGGATCTCGCCTACTCATCATGTCATACCTGGACATTCCCTGTATGGCTGCCAGTTATGGACAACGTTGGAGAAAACCAAGGCACAACAGACTGCAGGACAAAGAATCAATGCATCTCCGCTTGAAGAATGTAAGATATTACCATCTTAGAATTACTCGTGACAGATTCCATGAAGTAATCTCTAAGTGCAGGTTACTCCAATACTTAATCCCTATTAAGTACACATGAGAATTAGTGCATCTCCATGCTATGTCCATCTCTATGGACAGTTTACCAATTCCTCATGTCAGTCTTGAATCAATACTTACTCCCAAAAGTATGACCGACTGTGGACAGTTTGAATAATAATTAAATTATTTAGGAAGTCAATAAAACACGCAAAATCGGAACACAATGATAAACTAATGAAATGACTGCCTTTATGCATATATTATGTTCTCCACATAATAATCTTCATATCAGATAGAGTTTTTCATTGCTTAAGTTCCCAATACAAATCAAACTATACTAACCTCACTCAAAGTCAATTCATTTGCAAATCTAATGCGTATGGACTTAGCATGAACGATCTTGCTTAGTCCGAGACATTGACTTAGTGATCAGATCAGCTATGTTGCCTAATCCGATATAGCTCTATTAACTGAGATGTCTCTTTTGGTAAGAACTCGGATCCTGACTGCGTACAAGAACCGTTTCTATTAGTTTTGGAAGCTAGTATCAGTGTGCTTCTTTACACTGAGTTCTCCCATACTATAATGGATCAAGAATATCTTAAACATTTAAGATAATTCGTGACTTCCATCCATTTGACTTTTGCCAAGATTAGCCTAATGTCAAATCATCATGCTCAAGGCATATGATACATTAGGTCTCGTACATTATGCGATTGATCCATATGCAAGTGCATACGGGGCTCAACTCATTTCATCCAGGATCTTAATGGAACTAGGACTCTGAGTTTCACTCAGTCCTAAACCTGATACAGAAACTTGAATCCCTTATAGGAGTCTTGTATCTCTAGATCCGTCTGCTCATGTACTCTAGCTTATCCTTATGAAGCACTTAGTTCTATCTCCATAGATCATGATGCTTCATATGCAATAGGTCACTCCTATGTCATTTGTAGCACAGCAATTCTCATTTATTTATGATTTCTCGATATAGGGACGTTTACATGAGAACTTTGCTATCTGCATACAACATAGGTTGGACTTCAGTGCTCCCACTAGCACTGACATTTACATAGTTCACTTTTATTTCCAAAATCCCTATGAAGCACTTAATTCTATCTCCATAGATCAAAATGCTTCATGCGCTTTAAGTCTCTCATGTGTCATTTATAGCATAGCAATTCTCATTTATTTCATATTTCTCGAGATAGGGACATTTACATAAGAACTTTGCTATCTGTGTACGACATAGGGTAGACTTCAATGCTCCCACTAGCTCTGACATATACACATGACTCATCTTTACTTCTCGAAAATCCAAACTCTTTGATTTTCTCATCGAAGCAGAGATTCCAGCTACGAGATGCTTGTTTGAGTCCATAAATCGACTTCACAAGTTTACACACTCTATTAGGATATTTGGACTGTACAAAACCCTCTAGTTGTGTCATATACACATCCTCTGAAAGTTTTCCGTTAAGGAAAGCGGTTTTTACATCCATTTGCCATATTTCGTAGTCATAAAATGCTGCGATGACAAACAATATCCTAATAGATTTAATCATCACCACTGGTGAAAAAAAAGTTTCCTCATAATCAATCCCTTGGGTTTGAGTATAACCCTTTGCCACCAGTCTGGCTTTGTTTGTGTATACCTTTCTATCCACGTCTATCTTCTTCTTGAAGACCCATTTACACCAACTGTTTTAAGGTCAGGTGTTTGATCAACCAGGTTCCAAACTTGGTTATCATACATGGATTTCATCTCGCTCTCCATCATCTCTTTCCTTAAGGCAACCCAAGGGGCCTGCCACGACTTCCGATAATTGGTAGGGTCACAATGATCCACCAGACATTCATCACCTTCGTCAACATGTAATTCATGAAAACCAGGTGTATGACGTCCTTTATCAGTTTCTCAAACAGGAGATGGAGTTATGTCAGATTACTCAGCAAACTCTTACTGAGTCTCAACAGGTTTTACTACCTCTGGTTGAGTGCTAGTGCCAACATCAGGCTCTTTGATCATTTGAGTCTCATCAAGATCAGTCAGGCTCCCACTGATTTTTTGAATACCAGCTTCCTATCATAGAAGACTGCCATTTATACAACATCATACTGTTGTCAAAATGCTTATTATATCCAAGTACTCTAATGGAATAACACTTCTGTTAATCGGCGTCCTCTGAGCTACACGGTAAACCGTAAGTCTCAAGACCCCAAATTTCTAAATATGCTAGTGAAGAAACATCTACACTCCATATTTCTCAGACAGTGTTTATAGAACCTTTTGTGTTGGTGCAAGGGTTAGGACTATATTGTCTCTAAGGTTTAACATCAGACATAGATTGGAAGCATAATACAATCCATCATAAGTCGAACCTTTATGTTCGATTATAACTCAGACACACCATACGATGCTCGTAGCGTTCTAAGTGGATTTGACTGTTGAAACAATTTTCACAGTCCTTTAGATGATTGTATAATCTTTGACTAAGAAACTCTTTATCCGCACTTGGATTTAGAATTCTCATCCTTTGCTCATTTGATTCAATACTCTGTTCTTGAAGTACTGATCACCATATAGGTTTCAAACTCAATAGAGTATTTTAGACGGTTTAGTGGAAAACTGAACGGTCCAAATACATTAGATGTACAAGGTCCAACAGATTCTCAGCCTTTGCCCGCAATAACTTGTGAGCAGTGCATAGTTATCTCTCTATGTAGACAATAATAGCAGTTATCATAAGACTTTCAGTCAAATGATCTCCAGAATCCTATCCATCTGGAGTTCTGGCAGCTTCTTTCAAGTTTACAAAACCAGACAATTCCACTCATACCATTAATCCAAACATTTGGATTCTCTTGAATCAATATTTTCGAACTATTGTTGTGAACCAGTTCTCATAGATGTAATGACCATAAATTTGTTCCCAAATAACTTTTAAAATAACTTTTATTTAAAACAACCTTTATTTAAACCAAGTCAAAACCATCTGATGAAACAATGTTCACATCAACAATCTTCAAAATTGCAAAACCATAAACTAAAACACTATAGAGAAATTGGTTCCTAATCCTATGGATGAAAGCAAGCTGCTTGTAGTCCATGATTCGATCCAGCTCTCCATGGTTTGTACCTCTGCTTTATTCCAGTCTCTGCCCATTAAAATGGCAATACTGGTCATAAGCAAAGCACTTATGGAATTACAAATATACCTGAAGTGCCATACTCTTTGGCTTGCAACTACTTCTATTGCGTCAGATATCTTGAGCATTTATGCCTTTCATGTCCCACATCCTTTCAGTGGAAACAAAAATCTTCCTCAGGATTTCAGTATTGAGGTTTCTTTAGAAAAATCATTCCCTTGGTAGGGTTTGTCCTTTTCCTTTTTGTAACGCCCGGTTTTCAGCCTGGAATTTACAAGATAATATCACCAGGGATCGTCCCATGATCCAAGCCAAGCGTTACCTATCCTGCAAAACCACATAAGATAAAGGGTAAGCTATAAAGCTTAGTGAGTAATCTAATCACAGTATGACCTATATGGTCACACACGTTACAGGATCACCATTCCTGCCAGCTTCACAGTCCTATCCGACTCGTACTTCTTGTAACACCCGGCTTTTAAAACAAAAACACCCCTGAAATTTTTTCATTTTAAACAAAGGTTTCAATACATAAAACCATAACAAAGGGGTATATTTTAATAAAAACGGGTACAAGTGTATCAAGGAGAGTATAAAATACCATGTCTCCTTTAAAGCCGGGCTGCTACTGACAGCATCTATGAGTCCCACTTCAAAGTCACGGACTCTATCTTGTCCCCTATCAGTATCATGCTAACCTGCAGGGACAGTAACAAATATCGTGAGCTATAAAGCTCAGTGAGTAATCAAATCTGCAAATAACATGTATCAAAATACAATCATATAACTGTCTGGATTTCGAATCCAAACTCCTAGCCTTACTGGCTGACCATATATACTCTAGGATTTCACATCCTATTCTGTAGCCCTACAGGCTGAATCATAGTGACCTGTAATTAACAAGCCACGTTAGTTATTTGCATCTATAATCATGTCTAACCATTTCTGTCCCATATTTCTTAGTCACAATGGAGTGCATTATATATCATGGCTAAATAAGCCGCACCCTATGTCATAGCTATATAAGCTGCACCAAAACATTATCAGTATATAATTCATAGCCCGCAGGCCGCACCAGCTGGGTTTAATAACCCGATATCATAGCCAAAAGGCCGCACCATGTACCTGTAACAAAATCATAGCCAAAAAGGCCGCACCAAATATCATAGCCCGAAGGCCGCATCGGAGACATAGCCCGAAGGCCGTACCGGAGTCATAGCCCGAAGGCCGCATCGGAGACATAGCCCGAAGGCCGCACCGGAGTCATAGCCCGAAGGCCGCATCGGAGACATAGCCCGAAGGCCGCACCGGAGTCATAGCCCGAAGGCCGCATCGGAGACATAGCCCGAAGGCCGCACCGGAGTCATAGCCCGAAGGCCCCATCGGAGACATAGCCCGAAGGCCGCACCGGAGTCATAGCCCGAAGGCCGCACCCATTGGATATAAAATCCAGAATTAGTTATGGCTCACGGGTTAGCCCGCTGTTGCCTAGACTCACGGCTCCGTTCTTGTCATCGCAATGACTCACGGCTTATCCGGTCTTGTCTATATAGGTTTGACTCACGGCTTATCCGGTCTTAGCCGTGAGTCATTGCGATGACAAGAACGGAGCCGTGAGTCTAGGCAACAGCGGGATAACCCGTGAGCCAAGGCAACAGCGGGCTAACCCGTGAGCCATAACTAATTCTGGATTTTATATCCAATGGGTGCGGCCTTCGGGCTATGACTCCGGTGCGGCCTTCGGGCTATGTCTCCGATGCGGCCTTCGGGCTATGACTCTGGTGCGGCCTTCGGGCTATGTCTCCGATGCGGCCTTTGGGCTATGACTCCGGTGCGGCCTTCGGGCTATGTCTCCGATGCGGCCTTCGGGCTATGATATTTGGTGCGGCCTTTTTGGCTATGATTTTGTTACAGGTACATGGTGCGGCCTTTTGGCTATGATATCGGGTTATTAAACCCAGCTGGTGCGGCCTGCGGGCTATGAATTATATACTGATAATGTTTTGGTGCAGCTTATATAGCTATGACACAGGGTGCGGCTTATTTAGCCATGATATATAATGCAGTCCATTGTGACTAAGAAATATGGGACAGAAATGGTTAGACATGATTATAGATGCAAATAACTAACGTGGCTTGTTAATTACAGGTCACTATGATTCAGCCTGTAGGGCTACATAATAGGATGTGAAATCCTAGAGTATATATGGTCAGCCAGTAAGGCTAGGAGTTTGGATTCGAAATCCAGACAGTTATATGATTGTATTTTGATACATGTTATTTGCAGATTTGATTACTCACTGAGCTTTATAGCTCACGATATTTGTTACTGTCCCTGCAGGTTAGCATGATACTGATAGGGGACAAGATAGAGTCCGTGACTTTGAAGTGGGACTCATAGATGCTGTCAGTAGCAGCCCGGCTTTAAAGGAGACATGGTATTTTATACTCTTCTTGATACACTTGTACCCGTTTTTATTAAAATATACCCCTTTGTTATGGTTTTATGTATTGAAACCTTTGTTTAAAATGAAAAAATTTCAGGGGTGTTTTTGTTTTAAAAGCCGGGTGTTACAAGTTGGTATCAGAGCCGTGGTTTAAGTGAACTAGGTGTCTATAGAGTAGATTCCTGGACTTAAACCTTGAGATAGTAGACATGATGCATAGTTAGGTGTATATAGTTGTTATTATACATATATAACCTAATTGTTGCTAACTTCTGACATATAAGAAGTATGAACCGTGAATCTTCTTGGAAGACATTTAGGGCACGAAGCTCTAGGAAATGGACCAGCTCTTTCTTGAGACTCCGTTGGATGAGGAGCAATAAGGGGACGAATAGCAGAAATCCACATGTTGGGCGATATTAGCTGATGTGGTCAGAAAAAGAAATCGGTTGCTCACCCTGATTGATATTCAAGGTGAAAGAACAGTAGTTGAGACTACAAGAAAAGCAGAAAATATTAGTGGACTTCTCAGAAGAAGTTAACACGATTCAGGTCTAGCCTTTAAGGGAAGAGACCAAAACGAAAAGATGATGTGATGTAAGAAGTGCAGGAAAAGCACTCAGAACATTGTAGAGTTGAGACTCTACTGTTGCATAGATGGAATTACAGAAAACGGGAGCATATTGCTCGAGTTTGTTGCATGGGACGGAAGTGGTTCCAGCGTGGAACTACAGATCACTTTCTTATGAAATACTCACATGCTAAATGTGGAGTAACGGGTGATGAACCCAGGAAAGAAAGAAAAAAAATGAATGGTTAAAAAGGACCAGTGGTACCCTGAGCATTCCAGCAGATTTTGGAATGAGCTCGTGAGGAGACAGATATGATCTCCGATGTAAATGTTTTGAATATAACTTCGTGTATGTTATATTTGATCCATGAAGCTATGCTTTGGATCGGTGACACTGAAGTCTTGATTGGATATTTCATCAACGATTATGGATGAAATTTTGGAAGTAGCTATAGTAAATAGCAAATATGTTCTAGATATTGAACACCTGGAAGGTAGTCTGCCTAGGATTTACGGGACCCTTTTCCCTATGAATCTGAAGCCGATGACTACCTTTAAAACTGAAGCAATTGTGCTTATATATTGGTTAGCAACGAATGATGCTAACATGAATTGTAGAAACAAGAACAGTATGGTTCTTAAAACAGAAATGAGCGGATGAACATCCATGGTAAATGACCGTTGTTGAGAATACCGGTTATTTTCCTTTGTTTAAACTCGGAAAAGAGTTAGTAAAGGAATGATGTTGTAGTTGGCATACGTAGTATGGGTCCAGCTAAATAAAGCGGTGATAGTAGTGTACTACTTTAAATAAATGCTCGGATGTTTCTTTTGAAAAGAACTTCCAAGATTTCTGCCAGATTGGCGAGAAGAGCTTATGATTAAGCTGGTCTTGGGAGCCGTTCCTGTTATCTAGGCTCTGTGTTGATTGGCCTCTGCAGAGATGGCAGAGTGGTAAAACAATTGAAAGAAATTGTTTTGAATTGGGGCTCATATGGCCGAATGTGTCATCGTGTGGGGCCCTATCTGTTTGAAAAGAAGAAAGATAAGTTCATGTGTATGTACATTGACTACTGAGAATCTGATATTCTCGAAACCAGACTGAATATGAAGTACATTTGTACCAGATATTGGAGTTACTTCACTGAGTTAAGTGATTTGTAAAATTCTCTAAGTATAAAAATTTGGCAAAAAGAAGTTTCAATTCTTTGGGCATGATAATAGTGCCAAAGATGATAAAATAAATCCAGTAGAATTGATGATGTGATAAAACTGGAACCGCCTGAGGAATCGGACTGAAATTGTAGTTCATTGGATTGGCGGTTTATTATAGGAGAGTTGTAGAAAACTGCTCCTCGATTGCTGGTTAGCTGACTAAAGTTGACCAAGAAAAGTGAAAAAGTTTGGGGTGGTAGAAAGACCACAAATATCTTTTCAAAGGTTGAAATAAACCTTGTGTGAAGCTCCGGTGGTAGCATTATTGCTAAGCGGAGAAGATAAACTGGATTATAGAAATGCATCCAGAGTTGACTTTGGATACATGATATTGCAGTAGCAATTATGACTTTGACATTGAAGCTTTGGAGACACTACTGATGTGGTGTAAAGCTTACTGTTTATATGGATCATATAAGTTTGAAGTACTTAGTTGATCAAAAGAAGCTAAACATGAGATAGCAAAGATAGATGGGTTACTTAAAAATTTCGGTTATGAAATCTTGTACCATCTCGGAAAGGCGGATGTGATTATAGATGCCTTGAATTAGAAATAGTATCTTTTGAAAGATACAACCACATGCGTGAGTGTGGCGAATTGATTTCCTGAGTTGATTCAGGTAGCACAAGAAGAAGTGTGCAAGTCTGAAAACGTGAAAAATGAATGATTAGCTATTGAAAGAAGCTAGTTAGAAATTCACAGCGATTGAAAACCCTTGGTGGTTGTGTATGTGAGTTCCAAAGCAATGCGAGATATGAAAATTTACCCTTAAAAGATGTATATTTGGGTAGATATGCAGAATGCCTGTGGCAATACCAAACTGTGTAGGGTGATATAACCTATGTATTGGTGGTCGGGGATAAAGAAAGACATTGAAAGATATGTGAAAGGTATTTGACTTGTATAAAAGTAAAGCCAAACCATCAGAAACATACGAAATTATCATAGACTTTGTAATAAAGTCTTTGCAAGTACCGCATGGGTATGACACCATATGGGTAATTGCAAGTTGATTGATGAAATCAGTGTAGATTTATACTGACAAAAGAAGAATTAAGAGCGGAAAGTAGTGAAAAACTACATAGAAAAAGAAAATTGTTGACGTGCACTACAGGTGGCGACTGTATCGGATCGAGACACTAGAATTATTTGATGAATTTAGCAGTAATTCCTAAAATTGATAGTTCAAAAGTACTGGTAAGTACTGTATAGGAATGGCAAAAATGATAGACGATGCGAGAAAATGATGCAAACTCTAAAAGATGTGCTTGAAAATTGCACAGCAGACCCTAGTGGAAGATGAGAAGATCGCCTATTTTTTGGTAGAACACGTAGATGATAATAGTTTTAGTACCAGCATTTAGATGACTCGTATAATGCATAGTATAGAATATCGTGTTATCCTTCGATTTATAGGATTGAAGATGTGGAACAGCCGTTGGCTAGATCCTAGACGGTGATACAAGTTAAAAAGAAGACTTGATAAATACGAGAAAATTAGAAAATGGCTAAGAAGCAGTAACGGTAGTACAGGAACCATAGAGTAAAACCGTTGCAATTCCAGATGAGGGATGTCGGGGTAATCAAAAGATCCATTGGAAAGACTAGAAATTGAGGTGGGACAAAAAGGAAAGTTGAGTCCTTGTATATTGGACCTTTCCAGGTATCCCAAAAAGTAAGAATTGTGATGTATTAATTGAAGTTTCTTGATGAACTTCAAGATATTTATAAAGTTTTCTATGGGTCTCATGGTTCTGAGAACATAGATTGATAAATTCTAACGAATCCCTCATGTTGAAATGAGGAAGATAAGTGATTAAGGTGCCCGGGACAATCGGAGGAGTGATATGCGAGTGGTGATATAACCACGAGATAAGAAGACTAGTATGGTTAAGTGCTTAGGCAATACCATATAGTTTCCGACATGATGTGGAAGACCGAAAGCGAAACGAGGAAGACGTACCCTCAACTCCTTGTATGATTTCGGGGACGAAATCTTTTGAAGGAGGGGAGAATTTGTAACGCCAAGATATGTTTTATTATATAATTATAATAAAAGGGCAAATTGGTCATTTTACCTTAGAAGGGTAAATTGGTCTTTTGGAAAGAAAAGTATTTAGTTTGATATAATATTTTGAGTTTTGGACTTAAAATGTTATAAAAACGGATTTTTGGTCGTTTTACCACAAAAGGGTATTTTGGTCATTTGACCATGCGAGGGACCAAAAATGAAAAATTTTTCAGGGGTGTTTTTGAGTTAAAAGTCGGGTGTTACACTTCACACTGCGAAACTACCGTATTACCCGACGTCACTCGCTATACAGTATCATCCACTGATACTCACTATTAGACTGTCCCACACAGTCTTATCTTACATTGTCACGACTCACATCTTTAGCTACTGTCACCTCTTTTTATTTATTATTTGGTATTAGTTTTCACGAATTCTTATACCGTCACACGGTATACCCACTCACTTAACGGCTTTCTCATACAGGTATGGTCATAGTACATCTATGATTACCCCGTGTTTTATTAGTATATGGTAAATCTTGCAGTCCCCTGACATGCATTATATACCATTACTTAATCACTCTGCTCAGTATCATCTTGTGATACTTTCGGATTTATAACTTGGACTTTATCCTCACGATAACATGCCTGTTTCCCACATAAGTATTATTATAATACTTTATAGCTTTATATTTCCTTCAATAATTCCAATACGGCACTCCATGATTTATCAAGTAAAGAACGGCCATGTAGAAGATTAATTGGGGTGGCAGGATCCTTTCAGCATTTTAGCCTTTCGGAAAATCCAACAACCAGATCCCAAGTAATCGGCCTAGACACCGTCCTCGTAAGTAAATCAATCTGCATTACTTTTGGAATTATGAATTATAGGAAATAGTTTATTACATCCCTCGTATTTTATAGTTTAACACATATAAACTATTAGAGAGATACGGTAGCGATTACTCACCTGAGGTTGGAGTTTTCTCGGAGTCCTGTCGTATTTCCCGTTCCGAACCGCTGACAGTTCCCGAGCACCTCGTTGTTAGCTACCACTCGTTTCTCACCTCCCATCATCCTCCCTCAACATATTTTCCTTACCAAAACACTCCTCTATATCGTATATGTGTTTGGTGTGTGTTGTGTCTCAAAATGAGGCTGAGAACTCGTATTTATAGGCCTCCTGGACCCCTGTCACGACGCGATCCAACCCCATATCGCGTCCCGATCTCATACGTAAGCGCTTACTTCATCACGCACTCAACTGGCACTGCCGACAAAGATCGCGTCGCGATCCCATACCCCGTCGCGTCGCGATCTACAAAATTTTTATCACTTAAACTAGACTCAATTTGCAAACTTTGTGCACTGGTTTGAGGTCAATCCGATTTTTATAGAATTAATTATGATTTTTCTAAAATCGGCATACAATGCTGATTTTTATATGAGATTGTAACTAATGTTTTTATTTTTGATCTGAAACATTATCCGGAACACGGGTGTTACACTTTTGATACCTTCTTTAGGAACTGTGGTGTTGGATTCCCTAGCCATGTAAAGTTCTACTTTCCTCAACATGCTATGTAATCTCTCGAAGGGTCCTTTTAAGTTCTATATAATGAAGTCCAGTATGAACTAATCATAAGAACTAGTCAGCTAGTTAAGGACAATGTCCGTGACTAACTCCTGACTTGTTGGAAATCCCAACCTCCACATTTGGTCAACGTACCCTCTTATGCTAAACATATGGGTATTGACTCTCCATCCTAGTAACAACCTACATCCAAATATTGCTTTCATGACTTTGAATCGTTCCCATTTAACCTGCTCTTGGATCATGTCCTTAAGCCGGTTAATCATGTCAAAGCACCAAGACCCCACAATCTTCTTTGAAGCTCGGGAATCATAGTGTCTAACATGAAACAAGCAACCTTATTCGAATCATTTAGACGTCTAAGATGATTGACCGTCTATTTCAGCTCTAATGGATCTGGCTGGATAATCTATAGGAACTTGTTCCTCAATCATATAAAATTTTCCCTCGACATTGAGTACTCTTCTCAAGTTGTGGAACCAACACGCATAATCTATGCCGTTGAACTTACTTTGATTGAGGAAGCCACGTAGTAAAAAAACTTGTAACTTTCAAACTTTCTTTAGTTGACATCTAAAATAGAGTTTTGTTTAGTTTGATTAACCCTTAATAAATTAATTACCCATAAAATTATTTTACTTAAGGCTAGAATCCATATTTCGCTTTTGGTGGTGAAGAGGTATGCCGTAGTCACCCCCAGAAGTTATTTAGGTAGGCAATACTCTTTTGCCAACTTCAATCTCTATGAAGCTTCTAGATCTTTTGGGATTCATTGAATCTGATCAATGACATGTTTAATCCCATCATGCTCATCCTCTCTCTCGTGACGGGTATGCCGCGGATCACGAGTTTGGATGGTAAATCGACCACGAAGACCCACGTGACACCCGTCCCATTATTCATGAGTTATCGCGAGTATCACATCATTTTGGCCGAGTCCAATCCGACGCGTTGGCTATAGCACTTCCCACGCCGGAAGGGCCCGGTTAAATGTGTGGTTCTTTGTGGGTAGCATGAGATTCACATTTTCATAAAACAGGATTTCGTTTCGTTAAGTTAAAACATTTTAACTTTCTTTTTGGCAAAAAGGTATTCTAAACTTTTAAAATCCGTCTTACAATTGCCAATAATTTTTAAAACATGTCAACAACTTTTAACAATCTAGTTTTGCATATATCATTCTTGTTAAAACACTTTAACCTTTTAATTGGCAAAAAAGGGTCAATTTAAACATTTTAAAACCAATTTGAAATGCCAATTCACTTTTGAAAAATTCTATTAACTTTTAACAATTTTTCTTACTTGTGTATTTTCAGTAATACTTTTATCTTGAAACACTGTTCTATCAAACCCTTTCGGTAACTCCACTCGATAAAATGTGACAGGCGGTGAGGGTGGTAAGCAATGAATGCTATTTAAAAACCGACCTCATTAGGAATCAAAGAGACCTCCTTCAACCTTCTACACATTTAGAGTAGGTGAGCCTAGTCACGGTCTGACCAATGTTTTTATTTTAAGTTATACATATAGATACAATTCTAATATATATATCATTTAAAATTTTAAGTATTCTTTGAAAATTATGTTTAACTATTAATTCTATTAAACACGCAAGGATGCAGTGTTAATAATTAATTTAAACAATCATCCATTAAATTTTGAAGCATTTTAAACTTTGTGTTTAGCTATTAATCCTATTGAGCAAGCAAACATTCTATGTCAATGATTAATCTAAACAATCATACAATACTAAAATCACCATTTTATAACAAGAAATCTGATTTCAGAAAATAAAACATCACGACCGCCGCGACGCGAAACACGAGAAAACGCGACGCGGTAATCAAAAGAAACCGATCATGACAAGAACGACGCGGCGCGGAACACTAGAAAACGCGACGCGGCAAAACCCTAATGATCGTAACTCTAGAAAAACCTGCGACGCGATATTTCAAGTACCGCGGCGCGGACGTCGATCAGATTCGATAAATCAGAAAAAAACGATTTTTAACAATTTTAATCGAATCAAAACAGTACAAAGTCATGATAAAGCCGCTCTGATACCACTGTTGGAATACGATAACATAAAACAAACGCAGCGGAAACAGAAATCTAAATCGTATTCAACCAGGATCACAGAATCATGCACACTTTTGTAACTGTAAAATCAAGAGGGTTCAAGACATACCTTTTAAATCTCAGATCTGATTTTGTTATGATGACGAGAGCCCAAAGTAGAACTCCTCTAATGTAATCGCACCCAAGACAACGATCCAGCACCCGTTTATGTAGTATATACCTTTGCTTGAAGTTTTAGCACGTAATACCTAGGGTTTTGAAAGAAATTGGCCGTATACCGAGGGGTGGGAGGAGGGTGACGAAAATTAGGGTTTTGGCAGCTCTTACAACTCAGATCTAGGGTTGTATTTATAGTGCTCCTCATCCTTATCCCCTCCCTTATGGATATTTCACTTTGGTCCTTTATCCTTATTAAGTTTCTAATTAATATACCTTTACTTTGGTATATTAATAAACTTAACCCCTCAAGTTTATTTTCGATCTCTTTTAGCTAAATCGTCTCTTGCGTGTAACCCAAAAGGACCCTACTATTTATAGTAATATTACCAACTTGTTATAACGATGCGCATATAACCAACAAGAACACCATATTAAATCATAAATACACTATGATTAACATATTAATACTTAACAAAAGTATCGTGGTGTTACATATATATATATATATATATATATATATATATATATATATATATATATATATATATATATATATATATATATATATATAGTGTTCTTGACGGCTGAATATGGAGATTCGATAAAGAGATTCGCCATGATATGACACATGCTTTACATGTTGAAGACATAATTTATAGATTTTAGAGTTCTAAATCACTTAAATTGGTCAACCATTTTATTGGTGGATTTGTATATGTTGGCTTTGCATAGACATATTAAGAATCATAAGCCACCGATTTATTTTCTAAGTAATGAGGTTGTATGCATGGCTACAGTTAGGCGAATGAGTTTGTAGCTTAGGTTATAAGATTTGCATGAAATCTAGATATGCATGTGTTCCAAAATTTAGTATATCTACACCATTTTAACCCATATTACACATATACACATTTGTTACAAGATATGTCTTCGAATAACTTTCGGAAAATATGCTAAAACCAACGATGTTTACATACGTGGGAAAATATATATCGTACAAAATAGATTTTAGCTTCTTTAGCTCCTGAAATTATTATGGACAGCTACGCTTCCAAATTTCAGTCCCCTTATAGTGGATGCATACGGCTTCTTGAGGATTCTTTGATGGATGTATATCATATTGATCATTTCCTATCTACTGGCTTGTCCTCATTGTTTTGATACCTCTCTCCCTTATTGCTAGCATCTGAATAGTTAGGCTAAAGTGCTTTTGTTTTGGCCATGTTAGACTCAAGGGTCTTAAGCATTCCATACAACTATATAATAGAATTTTCTAGATTATTTGTAGCAAATTCTTACATAACAGGAAACCTAGGTGCTCCAATTGGTCAATGTACGTCTTTATTATACATATACATAAAAATACATTGAACATTTGTTTTTATCATGGCCAAAAGTATAATCACAATTGAATCTCCATATTCATCTATCAATAACACAATAACCAGTACAAATATGATTTTTTTTTCTAGAAAAGAAAATTTTAGGGCCCACACAAAATTTTTTGTCAAATATGAGATTTTTTTTGGGGAAAACTGGGGTATTTTTAGAAAAATATTTTTGGGTCTTTTCTGGAAAAAAAAAAAAAAGTATTACCAGAAGATGACATGCAAAAAACGGGTAATGAAGCTGAATTAAAAAGTTCATCCAAAATTTAAGTATTTTTTAAAAAAACTCTATATTTTTTTTGAAAAAACTACAAAATATAATGTATTTTATAAAATAAATCCTTATTTTTATTTTTATGAAGAGTATTTGGAAATCAAATAGTTAGTTAAATACATTTTAGATTAAATCAAATATTACATTTGTGTAATTATGATTCTTTTTCCACATGGGCTATCTAAATAATCATGATTTTCCTTTTTTTTTTAATTGTAACACATAAAAGTCTATAACCACTTGAGAGGTTCAACTTACTTTTTGTCATTTGATTCATTTTAAGCATATTTAATGGACCCATCATCATTAGTTTAATGTATTTGATATCCTTTTCTTGGAATTTTAGTTTCAAATTTAATTATTTTTGTTTCTAGAAATTTATCCGAGGCAGGCGGAGTACTCAAAGCTGCTTTTGTAGGAAACAAAAAGTGTAAAATCAGAAGGTGAGTAAGAGCATCTTCAAAGTGCAATGCACAAACATTTTAACATATTTTTATGACCTTAATACCATATGCAACATCATGAATTTATAAATAACTCTTTTTATATATTTACTTTCTATCAATAAATCTTTCTAGGTTTTATAACTTGATTTTACTTTATTTTTATTAATTATTCATATATACTGAATAATAATTTTAATTCATCGTGATATAGTATGTAAGCTGTTGTCTAATGTAAATAAATCTGCTAATTTTTTAAAAAATAAAAATAAATTAATATTCCATATTATTTTTCAACAAAATTTATGTATGATCGTAAAATAAACAAGTATAAAGATAATGTCAATAATTATCTAAAATTAAATTACTTAAAACATTACAAACTCATAACTTGATTATTAATGAATATTGGTAAAAAAAAAATCTTCTGATGGGTCATGTGTGTATATAAAGTCAAACACACACCTACACACATATATAATGTGATATGAGATTTATTTAAGATTACCCTTAGCAAACTATAATTTGCCATCCATGGTCATATATAGATCCGTAGAGTCTGCCATCCTCCAAAACATGCAAAATTAGGACACCCATTCACATGCCTATATTTTTTTCCTCTGCACATATCAATACATGCCTCAACGTTATATGGGTATGATGATCGTTTAATTTGCATTTCTTTTAGCTAATACAAGCGTTTCTAAAATCAATTGATATTTAATACGTGTTGCTAGATACTCTCTAAAATATCATAATATAATAAATTTAGAAAAGAAAAAACCACTTTCATTTGTTCTACTGATTCTCGTACACACATACTAATTCCATATCATGACTTGGAGTACATTTCACATATTTACCGCTCCCATTTTCGAGCTTTTCCCGACACACACTTATTCCTCATTATCACCGGTCTCGAGATCCGTCGCAATTAACCCCCCACTTTCCACGGTCAAGATCTTCCCTTCACAGACTTTCACACCAACCCCCTTACAAAAACATTCTTTATGCTCCTTCTGCCACCAGATATATTTAACTTTGACTACCACTCACTCAAAGCAAACACCAAAAAGCGCGACTCCCATGGAAGAAAGACCGGAAACGGAGCTCATTTCCATACCCGCCACGCCACGGGACTCTACGCCTGAGATACTGACGCCGTCGGGACAGAGGTCGCCGAGACCACAGTCTAAGGAGGGTGGGAAGTCGTCGACAGCATGGACTCCGACGTCGTTCATATCACCGAGGTTTTTGAGTCCCATCGGTACGCCGATGAAGAAGGTGCTGGTGAACATGAAAGGGTACTTGGAGGAAGTCGGTCATCTGACGAAACTCAACCCACAAGACGCCTGGCTTCCGATCACCGAGTCCCGGAACGGCAATGCGCATTACGCCGCTTTTCATAATCTTAACGCCGGCGTCGGATTCCAAGCTCTGGTTTTGCCCGTCGCTTTCTCCTTCCTCGGCTGGTAAATCTAAACCATTATAACCTCGCAATAATTCTTAAAGTTCGTATAGATTATCTTTATATTATTTAAATAATTAGTTTAAAAATAATATTAATGTGTTTTAACAAAATTAGTTCTTGATAATGAAAATAAAAATAAAGACAAAAGATTTCACAAGATTTTAGGAGTATATTACATTACACTCATGCACTTTTTTCTATTTTTGGCGTATTTGCGGTTGATGATATTATTTTGACAACTTTTAAAGTTTTGTACTTTGTGCATCAAAAGTCGTTCCTTGCTTATTTGTCTCCTTCGTGACGGGAAACATCCCGTGTTGTTTTGACCATTTTTTGTCGAAAAACATCATGGTTTTGACAATGGTAAACTTCTATCTTTAATAAAAGAACGAATTTTTCATTTTTTATATATTTATATTGGAATTTGTTCAAGTTTTATTTTGAAATTTACTTTTGGATGTCCATTTAATAGTAAGTGAACTAAATTTTGAATGTGGGGGTTATGTGTGTAGGAGTTGGGGGATCATATCATTAACCATAGCCTACATCTGGCAACTATACACCTTATGGATCTTGGTACAACTTCATGAAGCAGTACCCGGCAAAAGGTACAACCGCTATGTCGAACTCGCCGAAGCAGCATTTGGTAAGAATTCTCGCCGACGAGACAATATCTAACTCTTTTTGCGCCTAAAATCGATCAATTTGAACTCAAGCGTGTTGTTTCTTTCTACAGGGAACCGATTGGGTGCATGGCTGTCGCTCTTTCCGACAGCTTATTTATCTGCAGGGACAGCGACGGCGCTGATTCTAGTCGGAGGGGAAACCATGAAACTCTTCTTCGAGATCGTCTGCGGGCCTCTTTGTACGTCAAATCCGTTAACGACGGTTGAATGGTATCTGGTTTTCACGTCGTTATGCATCGTGTTGTCACAGCTTCCGAACCTCAACTCAATTGCCGGACTCTCTCTGGTAGGGGCTGTGACTGCCATTGTTTACTCCACCATGGTCTGGGTCCTCTCCGTCGGCCAACCAAGACCACCCAACATCTCTTATGAACCTATCGCGTTACCGACGTTCACGTCTTCCATATTTTCCGTTTTTAATGCACTTGGGATCATAGCATTTGCATTCAGAGGCCACAACCTAGTCCTCGAGATTCAGGTAAGTCAAACGTTTATTATTTGACTTCAATCGGATTTGGATTTTTCAAAACTTATAGAAACAATTTGATTCCAGATGAAAGATTTGTAGTTTCATAGTAACTGCTTTGACCTCAAAACGTCAAACTAAACGTTTTCTGCCTTTCTGGTATCTTTTGATCAGTCCACGATGCCGTCAACGTTCAAGCACCCCGCCCACGTCCCGATGTGGAAAGGAGCCAAGGTTGCTTACTTCTTCATCGCCATGTGTTTGTTCCCAGTAGCCATCGGCGGTTTCTGGGCCTACGGAAATCTCGTAAGTACATGGTTTTCAACATTCTTCAAAACTCCGACGTTTTCTAATCCCAATTTTCTATCTTTTAGATGCCGCCAGGAGGGATTCTGAACGCACTATTCGGCTTCCATGAACACGACATATCAAGATGGCTTCTTGCAACCACCTTCCTCCTAGTCGTCTTCAGTTGCCTGAGCAGTTTTCAGATATACTCCATGCCTGTTTTTGACAACTTCGAAGCCAGCTACACACACCGCACAAACCGGCCGTGCTCGGTTTGGGTCCGGTCAGGTTTCCGAGTGGTTTATGGGTTCATTAACTTCTTCATAGGAGTAGCACTGCCGTTCCTTTCCAGTCTAGCCGGACTGTTGGGAGGGTTAACTCTTCCGGTGACATTTGCATACCCGTGCTTCATGTGGGTGTTGATCAAGAAGCCCACGAAGTATAGTTTCAACTGGTACTTCAATTGGTCGCTTGGGTGGCTAGGTGTTGCGTTTAGTGTGGCGTTTACAATTGGTGGGATTTGGAGTATTGTTGACAATGGGCTGAAGTTGAAGTTCTTCAAGCCTAATTGATCGAAGATATGGTTGTGGTTTGATTTTTGATCATGCATAATTCGATATATATACAGTTTCTCATATATGTAATATATGTTGGAATGGAAGTGTTTTAACATTATTTGAGAACATTATCAAGATTTAATTATCGAATACAGATATGTTTATCAATGTTTAATCTTATGTGAGTACCCTTGGATATGGTTCAATTCATGTGTATTTATTTGATAATAGTATTATGTTTTACAGCATTAAGTTTAAGCATCTCTAATGTAATGTTATTTTATTGGATCAATTATATTATACTATATTATTAATTCCCGTCTTTTTTGGGTTGTCCATGTACATTTTTTTTCGTCGGTTTTTTTTTTGTGTCACACGTAAATTTGTGGATCCGTTTTGGTGGTTGTCGGATTCGGGTCACCGCTTCCATCTAACTCTATCAGTCTATCTCCATCCCCGTCTTTCTCTACAAACACATTCTCTCAACCATCCCACCGCTTCACCTTCATCCTCTTCGATTCCTCCTTCCGATTCCTCCTTCTCTGTCGGTGTCGGTGGGAACTGGGACGAACTGGGTCGACGCTTCCGACTCCTTCTGAAGTTAGCGATGCCGTAACAAATCGCTCACTGATTTTCAATTTTCCCTTGGGGTATAATCTCGTCGAAGCCCAATCGACGAAGGTAGGGTTCGTGAACTTCCCGGCTACGTCGCTAAATTGTCGTCGGAACTTAACGTCAACGTCGACGAACTTGCTGCCTATCAAAGCAAAAGAGGCTTCGTGCACGTCGTCGTTAAAATCCGGTATTGAAGTCAATTCGAACGAACGTGGTATCATCAGCAATCCGGATGATTCGAATGGTACCAAATTGTAACAGATGCGAATTCTCAATTCTAAAGTTGATTATCTCGAATATTCTGTAACTGTTTCATTAAAAGTGGTATCATCATGAAATCTCATTAAAAGTAGGTCAGATTCGTCATGAAATCTTAAGTTGGATAATCCCAACTTAAGATTTTTGTTAATGAAAACAACACCACATTTGTATATCGTCTCCTCGTTTTTGACAGGTCGCCCCATATCCTGAGAGACCGCCCCGGGCCTGAAATGCGAAAGGCTATTATTTTCTAATTAGGGAAAATTTCATATATACCCTAAAATAACTACATAATATTATAATTACCCTATGCAAACTCTAAATATCAAAAATACCCGCTTTAAACCTATAAAATATCTAATTTACCCAAATTCTATTTTTTAATTTAGGGTATATATGAAATTTTCCCTATTTCATTTGCAACACAGCTAGTTAACACCAATCTCGACACATTATGTTACCATTAATAGGAGTTAAGAGCATGTTTGGTTTACCATTTAAAAACTGCTTATTGGCTTTTTAGCTTTTTAAAAAGCTAATAAGTTAAAAGATGTGTTTGGATACTCAAAAGCACTTTTAATTCTAGCTTTTCATAATACTTGGAAAAGCCATTTTCAAAAAGCCAAGAATTCCTGGCTTTTTAAAAAGAAACGTGCTTTTTGGTTATTTTACATATATAAAAGCTAAAACAAACACTTTTTAAATCTCCTTATCAACTTATTAACTTCTCCCACCACATAAGCTTATCCAAACACTTTTTTAAAAACTCATTTTTAAAAAGTCATAAGCTCATAAGCACTTTTGTCCAAAATTGCTTATGAACTAAATAAGCTTATCCAAACAGCCCCTAAGTTATTCCAATGGGTAGATTTCATGTAAGATCTAAAGAGTACTGATAAGCGTACTAAAAGAGTTAAATTGTAAAAAATGGAAAACATAAGGGTTTTTTTAATAGAAAATAGGTTTAAACAAAAGATCGTAAAATGTAATATCTTGTATACAATTAACTATTTTAAAAAAAAAAATAAAACACGAGGGATTTGCAAAACTGATTGAAATTAAGTTTTCTAAATTGACTATTCTATATTTTTATTCTGTTATTATTATATTATCATATTTTTTTTATCTTTACTATATCTTTTTTTGTTTGATCAGATAACTCACATTATCAACTTATTATAACTTTTATTTATTCTTATCGTAATTCGGATTACATACTCTTTGTTTGGTTCTAAAATCTGGAACAAACACATTAGTGTAATCTTATTTTACATTGTATTATCGGGATGGACGGAGTCATAGTGTATATGCCAAAAGATGAGGGGCGGTACCATCGGGACTGACAGAACCAAGGGTCCACCGATCGACGTGTTCGGGGATGGGTGTGGAGAGGCTTCACCGTCAGCATGATCCCACAAAGAAACTAGTCGTTCAACGACTATTTTTAAAAAATAATTAAATTAATTTATCCTTATAAATACAATCCTCAACCATTTCAAAATCACACCACCCTTCTACACTATTTCTCAATATTCAAACTCTCTTCAATCCCTTTTCTCTTCAAATGCAAATGGATTTTGGTCGAGGCAAATCCAAACAAACGATTTCTTATCAAAAAAGAAACCAGCAAGCAAAGATGATTCGTCAGATCTTGAAACTCAAATGCCTAATTTTACCTAATACAAACGATATACATACCAACAACAAATGTCGATGCTAAAAGTATACAACCAATTTGCATTCTCAATATTTACCCCACGGATAACTTATAGTCCCTTCCAACAAAGTTCATATCAATATGACATTCCATACACATCCCATTTTCGTGAACTCAAATTAAGCAACGAAACCGACCCCCTAACAAACCACAACCCAACAAAGACATATACCCACCGGGTGAAACGAAGGTCATGGACCGAAAGAGAAGAAGTGACATTGACCAAGGCGCATATTAGTTTTCAGAAGACGACGAACGTGGAAATCATCAACGATTCAACTCGTTTTAGGAGCTAGTGTTGGAGCACTTTAAAACACAACTTCGTGGTAGCGATTGTACTAAGCATCATGTTTACTCCAAAATGGAGGGATATGCAAGGGAAAGTCAACAAGTCCAACTTATTTACAACAACAAGAACAACATGTGTGCTAACAGGAGAGTAAACATCGATGTTTTACATTCAACGCATAGTAAATTTCGCAAACCCAACCATAAACATTTTCTACAACCAACAGCATGTAAAACACCATTCCAACTTGCTTACTGTCAAAGAAATGGGTAATAATCCCCCCTCCTTCTCATTCATCATAAAAGAGCAAACATCTGACTCCAACACGTACAACACAACTTCTTCGAATGTCTACTTTTTAGCTCACGATACTGATGTTGAAGAGTTTCATGACGACGAACCACATCCACCACCACAACTGCGACAATGAAAAAGGGGAAAGGGCGGTAGACATATACTCATCACATGATGAAGTCAAAAGCCTCGTCAATCAAATCGATCATCTCGTCCAAACTAACGAGACAGATATGGAAAACAATATGAACTACCGAACAATAAAATTACATTAACAGGAGGAGTCAAAGAAGAAAGCATCAATCTTAGAGAATGAGTTACTGGCAATCAAAGCAATACAGTTTGGAAATAATTTGTATTTCTTTTTTCGGCCGCATGGCCATTTGATTGGAGGGTAGTTGAATATGGTTCTCACTCTCAAGCAGGAACTAGTATAGATTCGTGGTTGAGAGTTTTAGATGATCGTTTTAGGATTTTAGCTATTACTTTAGAATTTTAGCTATCGGTTTTAAGATTTAAATTATCGTTTTAATATTTTAATTTTAATTATCAATTTTAGTAATGTCCTGTTTGATCGACAACACATGTCATATATCCACTTTTAGAGTAAGGTCATGTCTGGTAGTCTATTAATTGAAAAATTAAGATGTAGTCTTTAAAATTTTTAAATTTTAATGTGTTTGGTAGTATCTGGATAAAAGTCTTTTAATTTCTCAGAAGCCTCTTAAAAATTAAATGGTAGAACTATGTTTGGAAAAAAAAGGAAAATTTTATTTTTTTTCCTACTTTATCCTCCTAATTCATCTTCCTACCCACTAAATTATGACATGTGGAATCCATTATTTTTCTCTCTTAATTTCTTCTCTTGATTTTGACACTTGTCTTGATCATGTGATTAGAAAGATTTTTTAGAAGGATATAGAACCTCTCAAAAAAAAAAAAAAAAAAATTAAAAGTCATCCACATCCACACCTACTGCATCCCACCGCACACACCCCGCCCTACCAAACCCCACCCATCCACCCCTACCACTACCTAGCCCACCCCACCCGACCCCTACCCTAATAATTCAAAAATTTCAATCAAACAGCATGTTAAAATTCAAACTCTCTTAAAAGGTCAGACATCTTTTTTTTTTATGATATTGAAGTTATACAAAGTCATTAAAAGACGACCTTTAGTCTTTATTTTTATTTATTTTTTCCCAAAAAGGCCGCTGAAATCTCCTTTGCTTCGTAAAACCCACTAAAGTTCCTTTTCTTCGTAAAACCCACTACAGCTGCCTGGAAAAATTTTACCGTCTAAAATCCCATTTTAGAAATGTTTCAGCTAGTATGATATGATCCTTGAATTATTAAGAACAATATACATAAAAATCATTATAATATATTTTGACAATTTCTACGGTTTAACCACTTATATTATTTTTTGGCCAATATTAGCGACACAATTTTGGAAGACACTTCCATTGTAACCCCTCATTTTTGCTTTAACAAATCTTAAATCTTTACATGGCTTCTCATTTTAAATACATGTCATCATATGTACTTTCTGAAATAGCTTCTCATTTATACCAACATAGTATGTGTATTAACCTCCTAAACCGGCAAATAAGAAGTCATTTGAAGAAGTAAGATGTTATTTTGATGACATACATATGATTCAATGTAGGTACACGAGAAGTCATGTCAGTTTTTAACACTTGTTAAACCAGAAATATGGGGTCACGGGACAAATATAGTGGCTTTTATGTACAAAATAGATTGAGTATTTATCCGTTGTTCAAACTTTTGATCACACGTAAAGGAAGGATACTCTAATGTCACCCTTTTACTAAATAGCAAAGAATTTTTTTTTTTTCTTTATTTGTGAGAACAGATCTGCAGTGACCGAATCAAGGAAACTAAAGGTTTGTTCCCAAGTTAAAGGTTTATGTACAAAATCCAGGAGAGGTTGTTAGTTGTTACAGCAACAAGCAATTTCACGACTAATACCATGATTTTGTGCAAAACGGTTGGCATACACAAAACAGATACCATCAAAGTCTTCCCATCATTATATTTATATACCGACATCACCTCACATAATCAAACCTCTCCATAGAATAAACCCCAACCTACAAAAAAAAAATAATAATAAATAAAAAAATCATAAGTCAAAGCCATAACAAAACATATTCATGAATCATGTAATCATGACACTAACCAGGATACGATGATTGATGCCTAATTGGCTAATTATCAACTGCCTAATTCATTCGAAGGTCCGTTTCCAGATGGATAATCAAGCACGTTATTTCCCACACGCGATATGTGCACACGCATTTCACAGCTCCCGACAAGTTCGAAAATACAAATATCTCCCATTTGGATCCCGTTTTCACGCACAAAACCCATCCACCCTCCACAAAACGTATGCAATGTATGCATTGTTTCTACTTTTAGAGTTGGAATTGAATTCACTGTCCAACATTCTCCTTTTAAATTGTGAAGAATAATCTCTGTTCTACAGCTTGGAAGATGCTCCATTGAAAACTGATACGGAACTTTCTGTTCACCAAAAAAAATATGTTACATTTTAAAAATACGAAACAATTAAACATTTCATAAAAAATAAAAAATAAAAAACTCACCAGAGTGTACGATCCACTGACGTTAAACTTCTTCATGACTCTAACAAAATAAGGAAAACTAGAAACGAATGATTCAGCTGCTATTTTTTCTTCAGGTGCTGACTTCATTGACATACAACCAGCTCTTTTTTCTTTCCCTATAAGTCTTTCGATTTTTAGCATTTTTTTAATTAATTAAAAATAATAATAATAATAATAATAATACCTGGTTTTCCAATTGTGGTTCGGGAATGGGACCCGAGAACAGACCCTTTAGCTGCGATACCGAGTTTGACTTTTTCAATGGAGAAAGCAACCTTTTGAGTTTCTATCATTGAGAGTTTCTGTGTTTTGCGTGTTTTTCCTTTGACTTTTTTTGGTAACCTTACGGAAGGTTTTTGAGAAGAGGTGAGAATCAGTCCTTTAACATCACCATGTTCATAGTCAACTGGTTCTTGTTTGACTCTAAGAATATTCACACGCATTTCACAGTCTCCAACAAGTTCAAATATGCAGACGTCTTTCACATTAATGTTGTTACCACGAACAAAACTCAACCAACCACCACAAAATGTATGTGATGTTTGAACACGTGTGGTTGGAATTGAATTAACTGTCCATGATTCTCCTTTTAGGTTTTGAAGAACAATCTTTACTTTGCAGTTTGGAAGGTACGCCATGGCAAATTGATACGGAACATTCTGGATCATAAAAAGAATTATTTTTTATGACATTGAATATGTGAAAGATAGTAAGATAGTGAGATAGTGAGATACTGACCAAAGTATATGAACCACTTATGTTGAATCTTTTCATAACTTGTGAAAAATGAGGAAAACTTGAAGTGAATGATTCAGCTATCTTTTGAGCTTCTGAAGATGATATTCGGACAAAATCTTCTTCATTAGGGCGTACCGCTGTATAAAAAGTGAAAAAAATAATAATTATAAAATGTAAATGAGATGATAAATTTAACAGAAAGTGAGCATTTTTTACCTGATAAAGGTAAAGCGGGAGTGATGGAGTTTTTTAAACCACTGGTACAAAACTCTGAAGCATTTAAAAAGTGTGAAACTTCACATCTTCCATCCATGGTTTCTTGATTAGTTATGTTTGTTTGTTCATGGTGTGATTGAGAAGTTCTTGGTTTCTTTGGGACACCATCAACCATATTTGACAACAAAGATGCGTATTCTCGATCCCTTTTTTTGCCAAAATGTTGATCAAAGATGCTTAGATCTTGATGGCATTCGGCTGAAAATGCAGTTTCTTTCTCACAAGAACTTTGATCAAAGATTTGTACTGTAAAATGCAAATTACCATCGTATCTGAAAACTAAAGAGTCACCGTTTTCTAAGAAGTGATCTCTCACAAAAGCTGCCCATCCGTCCAAGATATATAAACCATCACTTTGCTGTGCCAAGTCAGCATGCCAGGTGTTCCCACTGGGACCCGTTAATGAAACTGTTCCTGATGTTTTCCCTTCCACATGTTTGCTGAATTTTGAAGGTATTTTCTGTAACAGAGAGAAGTTAGTTCTTAGTTTATCCAATTTTGACATGGATTCTAAATCAATAGTGAATAGAACATTTGATTTCATCTGCGGGCTTCTGAATCTGAATAAATCAGGATAAATCTAGCGAAAATGGTGAATAAGAATCCGATCAAAACAAATTCACATCGGAAGTACAATGTACTTTCTGCAACTTTGTTACTCGGCTTACTAACGATTGAACATTGATGATATCCTTAAAAGCCCCAACCTATACTATTGCCTCGCTGCAAATCTGTAAATGTGAGTCTTATGATAACAATCAAAGCACAAAAGATTTTTTATGTTTGAACTTCGATCAGTAACTAAGAAAAAATAAAATGCAGATGTTTATAACACACTCCTTTATAAGTTTTGGGATTGTTTACATATATGTATCCATGCGTCTAAGAATGCAAATGTAACATGACTTAGGAATTTTTTTACCAGTTTATCGAAGCTTATATTAGGGTTAAAACCCTTGATAAAATGAGGTCTTCTCGCATCCATCATCTCTCGTTGTATCAGCTAATTTTCTGTAAAACCCTAGAAACAGCTCAAGAAAATTGCAGACATTAAATCAACCTTCCCTTCGTATACAGTGAAATTTTCAAGGAAGATATAGTGAATCGAACACGAGAGAGAGAATAAGAGAAGAGGGGAGAGAGAGAGAGAGAGAGAGAGAGAGAGAGAGTCTACGGTAACCCAAAATACAGCCTTGTGTAGAGGAGTAGACCCCGGGCAGGAAAAGGATGGGGCCACGAAAAGAGTGGGACAGAGTGACGGTTGTTTTTACCTAAATGACCCTGTGAAAGATGACAGTGATCAAAACAAACCATATTCAACTAGTCTACCGCAAGTCAAGCCTAGCCTAGCTGGGTGGATGCACCTGGGTTATATACTCATGTGGTGAGAGGTCTGGAGTTCGACTCTAACTAACCCCATGTGGGGGATTTTCCCTGGGCGGCGAATAAACAGGTGGAGGGAAAAGGCTTTGCACCATAGGTATAGGTAATCGTAAACCGCCCTCGGTGCAAGGCTAAATACCCTCAAGGTGTTAAAATTGCCGTTTCCAAAAAAAAAAAACTAGTCTACCATCAAGATTTAACTAGAGAAGTCAAACTTTTATATTTACATTTCACGAACAACAACATAATACATTGTATTTTAATATATAATCGAAACAGATTTAACTAGTGTATCAACAAAACTAACACGTAGAAACACATAAGAACTAATTACTCTTATATGGAAAAAATAGAAACTAATGTTTTAACCATCTTTCACACATTTTAATGGTTTCTGGATCAGTCACAATTTCCTAATCGTTCACACGAACTTTGTGAATTCAAAAGTATTGCACGAAATTGCAATTTCAACGTTTATTTCATGTATTTTCTGGTGACATTTTTATTGTTTGAGTTGATATTAGATAAGATCCGTATATTTTCTTGATACTCTTAAATAAAGTAGATTTTGAAACTTAAGTTTAACAAAACAAGGACCGTTTCTCATACTTACAAATTGTTTTCCAAAATGATCATGTTTACGCTTTTCGCGTATTTTTAATGAGATTATAGTTGTTTGAGTAAATATAGACAAAATAGTGTATTTGCTTGTTATCGTATGCTAAAATATAATACGTTTAAATTTATGTTTCGAAAAAGAAGAATCATTTTGCGAAATTCAATGTCTTTTATGTATTTTCTACTGACATTGTACATGTTTGAGTAAATGTATGTACTTTTTACTTACATAATGTTAAAATAGAAACAATCATTGAAAACTTAGGTTTCTTGAAACAAGAGCTTTTATATAGTTTCACAAAGTTAATACAAGCTGTATTTAAAATAAAATAAAATGTAGTTCATGAATATATCTTTGATATTTTGTTGAGCATTAACCCGATATCAACGTGAAGGACTTAACTCTCATTTACCTATCATCCATTGTATTTAGACAATGGTAATTATTAGTGTCACGTGAACCCGCATCATAAAAAGCTTACAACACAAGACCGATGGGTTTTTTTGTTCAAGAAATCTCATTTCTCAACAAGAGTTATGGAAAGTAAATTGAGAGACAGAATGATGAACTTAATGTCTAAATTTCTACAAGAATATAAAAAGGCTATAAAATTAAAATCCGAATTCTCTCTCTGTTGTAAATCAAGCGGATGATGGTTTTTGACAGGCTGCAAAGAGTTGCCAGCTGACTAAAGCCATGGTCAACGAGGTCAACAGTTGAAAACCTACAACTTCCGGAAGATGCCATTTTAATCCCCACCTCAAATAACTGCAACAACAACATACGATTAAATTACATAACAATCCACTTTTTTTTTTTTTTTTTTTTTTTAAAGATTGATAAAAAAAAAAAAAAAAGACCTTGTAATGGAAGGCATTGTTGCCACAATTACTGCACATGCGTATATGATGGGAATCAAAGTCTTGGGCTTGTTCTTCCTTAACCACATCAAAGATCCCAATGCAGCAAGTGATAGACTCAACATCTGGATATTATTCATTAATTAATTAATTATAAATAAACTCATTAAATCTTAAAAACGTTTTATTAATTTATAATACCAGATTTGCATTTGCTTCAAGGCCTTGAAGAATGTATTCCCAAGTGAATTCAAGTCCTCTAGCACCCACCCAAAGTGGTGCCAGCCTATGCAAAACAGAATCAGCAAATGCCCATCCTGTCATTAAAAAATTATTTCATAAATCAAACAAGATATAATATTATAATTATTAAATGATTAAATGACTCACCGAGTCCAACGGCTTGGAACTTGTGATTTTGAGAGATGTTTCTGTGAGTTAACTGAGTCAAGGCAAAGTAAAGTCCCGCAACATCGATAAAACCAATCAAAGCTTTCAAAAGTTCCTAAAAATTTCAAGAATAAAAAAGTTAACATTTTACTACCTGCTTAGTTTTTTTTTAGTAAAAAAAGAATGTTACCTGAGAGGGATCAAAGTTGTCGCTTTCCGAAACTTTAAGGAATGTTGCGAGGCAAACAAGCTGTGGTAATATAATTAAATATATAAAATGAAAGAATTAGTTAAAAGGAGGATGGATATAATGTATAAATGCATGAGTTGTGTACATAATTTTAAAGGGTTACTTACCTTGACTAATGCTGTGCCAAGATAAACAACAGCGGTTTTCACAGAAGTGCCAAGTGTATCATATTCAGATCTACAATGGAAAAAAAAACACCATCATAAGCTTATGATGTATTTATAATAGATTATAAATTTCTAGATGTTTATCTTTATGATTTGAATGTATCCAAAATACCATATTATATACTTTAATATCCTGAGAGTTAACCGATTATGAAAGTTATTCCAAATTGACATGCCATGTTATAACAGGTTTACAGGTTACCCGATTTTTTTTTTCACAATTTTGGATCAAGTTGCCAATTTTTGTTATGAATTTGGTCTCAACTTTTTTACAGATTTCTTTTTACATGTTTTATAGAAATTGGTTTTTTTTTACAAATTCGTTTCTTATTACCAATTTATTTTTTCTAAATTTTTTACATATTCGTTTTTATGCATGTTTTCTAAGAATTTTTAGAAATTTTACATGTTTTTTTACGACTTTCTGTCACAAACTATCTTTTGTAAAAAAGAACTAATGCATGTATGTTAACAATTTTTGCATGGTTTTAGTGTTTTACAACCTTTACATGCTTTTTACAATTATATTAAAAAAAGATGTAAAACAAACAAATATATAAAAAACAATTTTTTACAGCCTTTACATGCATAGTAAAGGATATGTTAAAATGTTAGAAAACAAACTTGTAAAAGATCAAATTTGTAAAAACGAAAAAATCTTAAAGAACATGCATAAAAGCGAATCTGTAAAAAGTTTAGAAAAATATTTGTAAAGTCAAATTCGAGAAGGAAAACTAATTCAAAAAAACCAACTTGTATTAAAAATTTAAAAAATATGTATAAAAAAAGTTGTAAAAAATAGTTGGGGAAAATTTGTAAAAAAAGTTGGGACCAAAATCCTAACAAAAGTTAAAACTTGAGCGAAAATTGAAAAAAGAAAAAGTTAGTACATAGCTAGTGAGCAGGTCACATTGACCAATTTGGAGCATCTTTCAAGATAAGTTACCTCTCAGGATATTAAAATGTGTAAAATGAGGTTATATGTTATTTGTATTATATTTTCCCTCCTTTACATCAACTCACTATTATCATTCTGCATATTTAAATACATCCTTTTTCTTTACAGTTTATATAAACTATGCAATAATAACATTCTTATGTTATTCACTAGAAGTAGCAACATAAGTTAGTCTAAAGAAACCATAAAGCACGATGGTTCTCAAGTCAGGTGAAGTTAGATAAACAAATAAAAGCCTTATACACTCCTGTATGTCTTTGTGTGAGACTTTATACAAAAACCAGAACCAAGATGCCTATAATCTACTTACTACCCATGATCCATCACAAACAAATGAAGACCTTCCCAAGAAACAATGAGTTTAAAGTCTAATAATACAAAGCACCCTATAGTTTTCCAAGCTAAAGATCAGCAAATTCTTGACTATTTGGTCAATTGAACAAGATCTTCTGAGACAATGATTCTTGATGTCGCAGGGCTGAATATAAACAAGGTTCTAGGAAACTAGTTTAATTTGATTCTCAAAATTCCCTAAGAACAAGGAACCAAAATCCTAAAGTATTCATATAGAAATAGGAGCTAAAGAAGTACCAGTTTCTCAGCAATCTCAGTTGTTCAATTGATCTATAAAAGCTTCAACGAACATAAACTAAATGTGAACAAATCCAATCTAAAGCTATCACCAGAAGTTACAACTACAACATTTAGCACAAAACCAGATCTTCATCAGAATAAAATCATACGTGACAGCAGTAGCAACTAGCAACAATTTACATAGGTATTTACGACAAAAAAAAAAAAAAAAAAAAAAAAATCCCTCTAGATAGTTAGAGTTGTAGCATACGATAAATGAAATCTAAAATTCTTAATTGTTTAAGTAAATATCAAGCTCAAACTATGACATGAAAATCAGTAAATCCAAAGTAAAGTGCCACAAATTAGGTCATATATTCGAGAACTGAGACTAACAGAGGAGTAGCGGAATAGTATACTGCGTGAGGGCCAAACGTTAAGATTGCACAGTTGAAGAAGTGAAACATCGTCATCGTTCTCTCTCGCTTGTAGAATCGAAATCGGAGAGAGATCCAGAGACGAAAAACGCGATAAATGCTTGATCGATTAGTGTTGTACTTCCATCTGCGTGATCACGGTCGTATGGGTGAGGATGATCACACTGAATCCGGTCATAGTGGGCTGATAAAAATTTATTGGGCTAAGTTTAGGGTTTTACTAATGGGCCACAAGACAAAGCCCTCGAAACGTTGGGCTCTATTAAATTAAATCGGCTTTTAAAACCAGTCCGACGACCGTCTTGAAAACAAGATTGGATTTCTTAAACGGCTTTTTAGCAAATTGATTCGGGTTAAAAAAAATCGATCCTATAGAACCGGTTATAGATCAGATAAAAATCGGACCGGATCCAAACTTTTTTTAAGGAGAATTTTGTTTATGTCTTTATAAACCTTTAAAATTAAGTATATATATTTATAAACTAGGTTAGAAACCCGTGTAATACACGGGTTGACAAATTAAAATAGCAAAAATAAAAAACTAAATACAAATATATCGGTTTAAATACTAACATAACAATTATTTCAATTTATATTACATTGAACATCATCTCATAATTTGTACAAATTTATGTATATTGTTCTTAATGAGTAATTAATTCACGTATGTGCTATTATTAGTAAACAACTAATTATGATGCTTCGTATTGCTAGAATGAAAGTACATTGCCATGGACTTGAAATTCATTGTTATATCGGGCAAAAACAGAAAGTATACTGTCGATATTTTGTAAAAAGAGTAAAGTACGCTGCTTACATAGCTTTTCTATTCCTTGGAAAAAAACTGTCAAAAAATAGAACAAAAATTGTCTTGAATTGAATTCAAGCTTTATAATCTAATAGATGCTTATATAATTTCTAACAATGGAAATGGAAGAACCTTTTTGGTATCATGGACTTCTTTGAAAGTAGTGGATTAATTTACGTAATTTATTATAAAGGGGGACCATTTAGATAAACGACACTATTTCTTGTATTTTAATTGAGCAAAATGCCTGATGGGAAAGGTGATTGATACAGAGGCAATTAAAAATTTATCTACTTATTATCACTTGACATGAATTAAAACACATTTGCATAATAAGTTTAAATTCAAATTTTCTATTATTATTATTATTATTATTATTATTATTATTATTATTATTATTATTTGAACAACAGACTTTCATTAGAATAAAAAGCAACAAACCAGCAGGAGCTGGCCCAATACATAAAATAAAAAAAGAAATTTAAACTATGACTTATGTTAAAGGCAATGTACTTTAGACGCCTACTACAAAAGAATAATAAAAAGGAAAGATCTAAAATATACTTCTACTCCAAGCCTGTAAGAAAATATGATTACATCCAAGGGTATATTGTGTTGGGGATAAGAATTGAAGATTCAAAGGTTTAAGATAAAAGGAGGATAAATACGTAGGATAAATACAACAAACTTTTCTTATCTATATATGTCAATTGAAACGTACAACAACACCCTAATAAATATACAACATAAATAACTGTCAAATGACAGTTAATGATCCAACCAAGGTAACGGTTCATTAAACCATCACAATGGTTCATACTACGAAATCAATTAACTAATATTTCTATATCTAATAAATACTATTAAATGAATCTAGCTTAACATCTAACATATTGGACCTTTCTCCATTAAACTGAATAAATCATCGGTCTTCAACTTAGCTCGAGGGTAATTTCGACCAAACCTACCCCAAAATGTCAGTACCAACACGTATATGTTAGATCAAAACCTAAACCCAACCCAGGGTAAATCCGTCAATAATCCACAAATAGAGGAATACATATCCCAAATACCGAATATTTGGACATCAATTTTTAGCAGAGAACCTCTGAAGCATGTAAATCTCCTAAATATCACCAGAGTCGTGTAACTGTCTAGAAAACAACCGATTCAAACCAATTTTCACAAAGAACATATACCGACCAGGATCACGGAAGCAAACAGGCCTTGACTTCAGATCATGAACCTTACACCTTAATACCTGCTCGAACTTTCTCAACCAATCAGAATAAGCCACACATAAACACACCATTAGCCGAAATCTAGCAAGTTTGTTGCTACTTATTGAATATTATAATGATTAGTTTTACTTTTCTAGCACTCGGTTAAACCAGAACCATCAGCCTGCATCAAAAACATATAACAAAATCTTTAGAGCCAGGAACAATAAAGTAATAACGATTATATATGTAATGATGTAATTAATACTGGTATTTTGTAGTAGAAAACAGTTGATTCTCCAGCAAACGAAGATGGAATCAGATGCTCATCAAGAAAGTTGGTTGTTGATTGTAGGTGACATATAAGATTACAGATTATGATAACCAAATTACCTGGTTTTTGTCAGGCACCTTCGATAGAAAACGTGGAGTGGTGTGATGTGATGATCGCTTCGGTGTCAGTTATAGTTTGTATAGCGAGGTTTTCAAATAAAATCTTTAAACCTACTCAGAAGACAATGAATCCAACAAAATTGACTCGGTTTAACATCTGTTAGCTCCACTAAACTTGCTGGAATAATCAAATTTGATACCAACCATCAATTAAGACATGATAATTCAAAGAAGTAAATCATAAATTAAAATAAAAGGTAACCAAGCAGGAACTGCACAATCTCAATCGCATATTAGCACTGGAAGTAGAAGAATGTTGATGCATCATCTAATGATTGTTGCAAGAATTCTTTTTGATTTATTGTGTTAATAAAAAGCATAAATCGGATCAACATGTATAGACATAAGAAAGCCTAAGCTCCTGTGAATCGATGGTGAATATAGATCTGGTTAATTGAAGTTGAATATTTGTTTGTAGAGACGGAAACGATATGAAATAGAGGGATGGAGGAAGGAATACCTACATAAGACAATGGCGATGCAGCTGATGAGACTTTCCGGTACCCGCTTTTTTCGCCGTTCACTTGCCCTACGGATGTGCGTTTTGTAGTTGAAATTGGATCAAAGATTGTAATTAAGCAATTAATCAAGTGTAGATCTGGGATATGTGGAAAACGGAATAAAATTTTGAAATTAAAATTGAAGTTTACCTTGGACGGAATCATGACATCGGATATGATCAAATGGGGGGACGCTAAGATCAAGTCGGACCACATGTCGGGATTCGATTGGAAGTACATAAGCATGGTGATTAGTCCGCCCATCGATTGCGTTGGTGAAGGAAGGTAATTTTAACCTAGAATTAAGCTATTGAAGAACTTCATCTAGATCTAGATCTGACAACCGCAAGCAATTTTCATCTGACGTTGTTCCATGAACATAAATTGGTGTGTGTGTGTGAACGAAAATTAGAAAATAGGAGAAAGACAGACAACGGAGAAATCAAAATATCCATAGCCAAAAGATTCAAGATTACCTCGAATTCGAAAAAATTCATAGCCGAAAAGTGAATGAATAGAAATCATATGCTTGTCTTTCACGAAATTAATAGGTTCCATATAGAAACATTTTTTTAATAACTCATCAGCTTTAGAGATAAAGAGATAGCTGATTTAGTTATTGATTTTTAGGGATTAAATTGGAGCGATCGCTGATTTTATGCATATCATTCCCTCAATATTGGTTTTATGAGAGGCGGCTTTTAAAATTTAAACAACTCTTTGTTTTCTAATTATAGGAGAAAGCCACGTGTCAGTAGGAGGATACTTCTTATAAAAAGGACATGTGGCAAAACTTATTTTTATTTATTAGGTATAGTAGATTTGAAATCACATATATATCATTACAAACCCAAAAAAATCACATATAAATACCCAAAGATTAATTTAATAATAACTAATCTTTAAAAAAATAAAAAATATTTTTAAATTAGATTATACCCAAATTACTAAAATATCCCTATGTAATAATTTCATAATCGACAACTCCTTCACGCTTAAACAATTGATCACGACAGATTCAACTATGATCGCATATTTCATATCAAATGATAAGAAATTGTAACGACTGATATGTTTGGAAAATTTTCGACAACGGTAGTACGATAATGTGACAATTTAATTAGTTTTTAAAACTATAAAAATAGAATTAAAAATATTCTTTTTAATTTTTAAAATGTTTAATATTATTAAATTAATCTTTTGGATATATATGTGAATTTTTAGGGTTTGTATATATACGTAATTTCAAATTTTATAACGATATATAAGTAGTTATAGAGGTCTGTAAGGACGTAAACCAAATTCTTCATTTTTTTAAGTTTACGAATTAAAAAAATTGAAATTAAAACACCTCTTTAACTTCTAAAAGAAACACATCAATTAGAAATAAGAGCCATCGTTAAATCGTTGTTTTTTATCGTCTTCATCTAGTAGTTGTTTATTTCGTTGTTAGCGATATTTTTCACGGTAAGAGGTGTTGTTGTCGCGTTGCTATTTATTCATCGTGTATTTTTTGTCAGATGTTTAGGATTTTCTCCTTCAAATCATTTCGTGCTAGATGCATACTTCCACAGTTTAGAGTTTTTTTGTCTTTTTAGTGATGTTACTTTGTGACTAAGAGAAAAAGCCCTATAAAAATTAGATTGTTAGTAAATCATTGGTCATAACGGTTATAATTGCAAATTGAGATTCCTTTTTTTCCCAGGGAGACAAAATATTTAAATTTTATATTTTTTTCAATACTCATATGTGCTAAAATTCAATATGGTTTCCTAAATCGCTACCAGAGGTTCTAGTATGTGCTCTTTTAGTAGATTCATTTCGTAAATTATTTTAAAGTCTAATATATCGTTATTACCAGAGCTAGATAATGTCTCCACTGTGTTTCTCAAAAGGTTATGTACTGCAATATTGCTTGAACCAACTTCTGTTTGACAAACTTTGAATAAATTGTAAAAATATTGTTCAGATTATGTTGTTTATTTATAGAAAAATTATCGTTGTCGTCAAGTAAACACAAATCAATTGCTCTATTTTCAAGTAAATTTTCTATCCCATCATGTAACACCCATCTTTCATACACCTAATTTATATTTTATTTGCAATTGTCAGATTATGGTGTGTGCAATTGTCCAATGGTGACGGCATTATGCGACACATTATCAAAAGAAATGGAAAAACTTTATTTTGTAATCTATTAGTGGTTACGTAATCAGAGAAGTTCTACATAAATTGTCTCAAGAATGCGGATAATGAATAGAATATCGCACCGCTAACTACAAATTTCAGCATTTCCCCTTTTTGTCTTAATTTTATTCCAACTTCCATTTTTTTCACTTAATTGTCCACAAATCCTGTACAAAGTCAATTTCCAAGTATAGTGTGTATTTTTAGCCCATTTTGCATTAGTTTATACTCAAAATGACCCTGATATCGCAAAAAAAAAAAAATCAATAATAACGCGATATCAGAGAGCCCTCAACTGTGTTGCTGGGCAGTCGGCAGCCCAAGCCTGTGATTATCGAGAATATGGGGAGCATACCAATACTTTCCAGTCTATCTTCTTAGGACCGAGTCTTTCTATCGTCATGGAGGAACCAGATTAAGGACCGCGAGACGACGTTTTCTTTGCCGATTGCATAATTTTTTGGGGGATGCAGCTTCAACCGATAACAGAAACTTTAAACAGAACATCAACAGGACTGCCAAAGGGCTTGTAACGTATCAGATTTGTTGGAAATATGCCTAATAGATTAAAGATTCAAGACATATTTTAGACAAAGAAAAAAATGTAAAATTAGGCATAAATTAAGGGTGTCTAAGTTAGTTGTTCTAAAAAATAGTTTGTTTGCTTGCAAAATCTAATTTTGCCTATGTAATTTTGTTTTCAAACTTTTTGTTAATTTTTTAGTTATAATCTTCCTCTTTCAAAAAAGAAGTCTCGTTAACTTGTATTAATGTTAAATAAGATAAATAGAATATAAATGTTTGGTCATTGAAATTTAATATTAATTGATATGATATGTTGCTGAAATATGACCCAAGATCACGATAATATTATATTCCAACGAACTTAATGCATTTGAGTTTGGATGATTGATCATGGTGCTGTTTCATGACGAATCTTTGATAAGTTGACAACTTATTAGATAATAACTAATTACTATAAGATGCTGTTTCATGACGAACCTTTGATAAGTTGATAACCTATATATCAGGCAATAGCTAATTACATATAAGAGTCACATTTAAAACTATAAATTATATATCTTCAAAAACTTAAAACCATTCAAATAAAAAATAATTCACATTAATACAATTTCATATCAAAGTCAAAAGACAATCGGTACTATTATTTGGTGTATTTGGATGTTTTGAAATGCATCCGTTTTCAATGCTTCAAAGCTCAAGACCGATGGTAATTTCAAGTTCTATTTGAATGATCAAACTAATTGCCTATTTGGATGAGATGCTCCCATTTAATATCTGATGCTCTGTAACTTGCATGTTTTCAATCTTTTTGTTCATTTCCCGTTAAAAAAAAACTTGTATATTTTCTAATTTCCCCCTCAAGCGAGATTAATAAAATAAAACTTTTCTAGTGGTCCAAAAAGAAAAAGAAGAAGAAGAAACCATTAGTGCCTCTCTCATATAAAACCCAATGGTCCAACCGAACACAACCTCAAGTCCATGGCATTAATTACTGCAAAGGCATGATTCATAACACACAGAAGCGCGCACACAGTATATATCGTAATCTTAGGGACAGCGGTCACAACCAAGCTAGGTCCCATTTGAGAATGTTGGATTAAGCCGCCTTATATATATACACATACGTATTCTCCAATCTTACATACTCTACACCACAACAAAAATACATACACGATGAATTATTCACTCGAACTAATTCTGTTACTTATTTCTCTAACATTCTTATTCTACTTGGTATATACCCGTCGAATCAAGTCGAAACCGACGGTTAGAGAAGCTCCTGAAGTCGGTGGTGCATGGCCTATCATTGGACACCTCCACCTACTTGGTGGTGCTGAACAGCTTCTCTACCGTACATTAGGAGCCATGGCAGACAAGTACGGGCCAGCGTTCAATATCCGTCTCGGAACTCGTCGTGCTTTTGTGGTCAGCAGTTGGGAAGTCGCTAAAGAATGCTTCACCGTGAACGACAAAGCACTGATTTCACGTCCCAAAACGGCCGCAGTGAAGCACATGGGCTATAACTACGCGGTGTTTGGCTTCGCCCCATACACTCCCTTTTGGCGCGAGATGCGGAAGATCGCCACCCTTGAGCTCCTCTCCAACCGCCGCCTCGAGATGCTCAAAGATGTCCGTTCGTCGGAGATCAATTCCGGAATCACGGAGCTCTATGGACGATGGGCTGAAAATGCTCGTCTGCCTGTCGTTGTTGAGCTAAATAAATGGTTGGAACACATGATGTTAAACATAGTCGTGATGATGGTCGCCGGAAAGCGGTATTTTGGCGTTGGAGGTGGTGGCCGTGAGGCCGAGAGGTGCCAGAAAGCCATAAGCAGTTTCTTTCGCTTGATTGGCATTTTCGTTGTATCAGATGCGATACCCTTCTTTTGGTGGTTGGATTTACATGGATACGAGAAGGAGATGAAAAAGACCGCAAAGGAACTAGATTTGGTGCTTGGTGGGTGGCTCGAAGAACATCGGCAAAAGAGAAAATTAAATTTAGAACGAAATAAAGACGACGTAAAGGATTTCATAGACGTGATGTTGTCACTTGAAGAGGAAGGGCAACTCTCGGGTTTTGAGCATGATTCGGATACGAGCATCAAGTCTACATGCTTGGTATGTTATATAACTTATATTTATATGATTGCTGTTGATGATTTACAAGTTTTCTAATGTATATCCTATATATAGCTTATTATATTATTATGGTCATAAAGGTTTATACTCGATGAATCCTACAGGCATTGATTCTAGGAGGTAGCGACACGACGGCTGGGACGCTAACCTGGGCTATCTCATTGTTGCTTAACCATCCCGATGTTCTAAGTAAATTGCAACATGAACTAGACGACCACGTAGGCAAAGACAGACAAGTCGAGGAATCCGACATAAAAAACCTCGTATTTCTTCATGCTGTAATCAAAGAAACTCTGCGTCTCTATCCAGCTGGCCCGCTTCTAGGACCAAGGGAGGCGATGGAAGATTGTACGGTTTCTGGGTACAACGTCAAAGCAGGGACTCGATTGATAGTTAACGTATGGAAGATTCAAAGGGATGAGACGGTTTGGGCTGATCCATCTGAATTTAAACCCGAGAGGTTTATGGGGGTAGACCATGAACATGTCGACCTGAGAGGACATCAATTTGTGCTCATGCCATTTGGCTCTGGTCGACGTTCTTGTCCAGGGGTCACGTTTGGGCTTCAAGTGCTTCATTTGACTTTGGCTCGTCTTGTTCATTCATTTCATTTGGGTCCTCCCGGAGGTCTTCCGGTGGATATGACGGAGAGCCCTGGAATGACTATTCCCAAAAAGAAGCCATTGGAAGTCCTCTTGACCCCACGCCTTCCATTTGAGATGTATCGATAGTTGAAAAAGTATTATGTTGTTTTATATTTTCTGTTTTGACGTTTGGAAGAATAATATATACATCAAGTGAAATAAGAATATAACAAATTCCCATCACTTTCTTTAGAAGAATATTCACATCATACATTCAACTTCATATAATTTTTTATATAAATTAACCTAAGAGCATCCGGAATGAATATTTTAATAAAATAATTAAATTAATGAATTAAAATTTCTTTTTGACATACAACGAATTAAAAGTCAACATTCCCTTAATTCAATAAATTTAAATTCTTATGACCAGGGTCGGCCTTAAGGGGGTGCGGGATGTGCCACCGCACAGGGCCCACGCCGTCAAGGGGCCCGAAATTTCATTTTCTTGGCTGTTCCATCACTAATCCATTACTATCGATCGCTATCCGTCTCTATTCTGTTGCTAATTAGCACAACCTTTGCTTATAATTTGTAATGTTTATTAAGTTTCTAATATTATCGTAGTATTAATACATTTTATTTATATATAAAAATTATATTTATGGTCCTATTTTTTTACTTTTCGAGCCTTTAAAATCATTAGACCGGCCCTGTATATTGGCTATCCTTCCCAGTTTCCTATCAACATTTAAACAAAAAAGAATGAAATCTATATCCATGTATCAATATAAGAAATGTATATAAAGATATAAAAAACATCACCTTGGCAATAACCCACACTGTATCAAAAGCTTCAACAATATTCAAGGTTGAGGTTTTCACATCAAAACCTGCGAGTATGTATACAATATTACCGTGTGCTAAATAGTTGCTGTGAAGTTCATTACAAACATCAACTTGTGAAAAATCCACCACACCGCAGTATCTTCAGAAGTTGTAATGTTAAAAGAAAGTATATGTAAAACAATTAACGACTGAGGATGGATTAGTTTTTGCATATAAATATGTAAATACATACATGTATATTTATAAAGAAATAGAAATTAAACCCTGTAGAAAGCCATAGAGCAATACGACAATGATCATTAAAAAGTATATTCTTCTTTAAGTTAACAAATCATGCCCCTAAGAATTTATCTTTTGTATTAAAGTGACATAATATCGAAAAATATTGACAACATTCGTCACTTGGAGCATTTACGGACAAAAAGCCAAGTTAAACTAATAAATTTTCGAAGAAATAGCAACCTACTTTCATATATATATATATATATATATATATATATATATATATATATATATATATATATATATATATATATATATATATATATATATATATATATATATATATATATATATATATATATATATTCTACTTTTCTTTCATCCAAGTTATACTGAGTGTTGCATTGTATTGGCTCAAGGCTTATCAGCTGAAGAAGGATTCTTTCTTCAGTTAATCGCATCATCGTTCATTCAAGTTTCTTTCCCTTCATAATTTCTTGTTTTCATTGTTTATGCAATTCATATAAGTGTCATTATCCCATCACTCTAGCATTTTACCCATTAAAATACTCCTCCATGATGACAAGATAGAGAAAATTAAAAAGAAAAACACGGGAATCTTGTGAATAAATATCAAAGTCAGTATATACTGTAATGGCTACTAATACCTGCCCATAACTATTTCATACATCTCCTACTCCTATGCATTTATTGGGAACTCTTGGCCTTCAGTATGCTCATTGTTGGGAAGAAGGAAGAGTGTTTATTGATTAACTGAGGAGTGGTACAATGTTTCAAGTTCTTGCATGGCTATTTATAGCCAAGTTTATTACTTACCAACTAATTTATAAACATTTATTTGACTTTGAATGCTTCAAACTTCCAGAAATCTAACAAGGATGTGGTAAGCACTTATGTAAGCATCTAGAAAACCAAATATTCTGAATTATTATTTATCATTTTCCCCCTTAATTCAGAATCTTCAAACCTTCTTGACTCCAACCAAGATTCTCATCTCTTCGTGTTTTGTCTTCGCTAATGCTTTGGTAAGGATATCTGCTTTTTGCTCCTTACTACAAACATGATGTACTGTAATCTCTCCATTTTCAACACATTCTCTAATGAAGTGATAACGTATATCTATATGTTTGCTACGCCCATGGAACACTGGATTCTTCATCAGATCTAATGCTGATTGGTTGTCAACAAACAAGGTAACAGGTGGTACCTTTTGTTTTGTTATCTCAGTCAGGAGTCGGCGCAACCAGATACCTTCACAAGCTGCCTGAGTTGCAGCCATAAATTCTGCTTCACATGAGGACAATGCCACAACTCTCTGTTTCTGAGATGCCCACGCAACCAAATTACCATTCACATAGAATGTCATTCCTCCAGTGCTTTTTCTGTCATTCACATCGTTTGCTAGATCGCTATCTGAGTAACCTGTGACGTTTACTCTGCTTTCTCCTTTCGTGTAAGTCAAACCATGATCGAGAGTGCCTTTCACATATCTTAGTATTCCCTTTACTGCTTGTAGATGCTGTTCAGTTGGCTTCTCCATGAACCGACTAACTACTCCGACTGCAAATGAGATATCAGGGCGTGTATGAGTCAAGTATCTTAAACCTCCGACTATACTTCTATACTCGGTGGGGTTCACTAATTCTCCTTCTCCTTCTTTGGTGAGCTTCAGTTTGTGCTCCATTGGACTCTTAGTGGGGTTGCAGTTCATCATTCGAGTCTTCTTTAAGATGCTTTTGGCGTAAGCTTCTTGCTTCAGTGTTATACCTGTTTCCTTTTGGCTCACCTCAATTCCCAAATAATAGGTTAGAAGTCCAAGATCACTCATCTCAAACTTGGCTTTCATATCTGTTTTGAAAGCTTGAATACTTTTGTGACAACTTCCAGTTACTAATAAATCATCAACATAAACTCCGATGATTAAGACATTTTCACTTTCCTTCTTCGTGTAAACAGAGTATTCTTGAGCACATCTAGCAAACCCCAAGCTTTTCAAATACTTATCTAAGCAAGCATTCCATGCCCTTGGTGCTTGTTTTAGACCGCACAATGCTTTTGATAGCTTGTATACTTTATTGATTTCATCCTTCTTCGTGTACCCTTCAGGTTGAGACACGTACACCTCTTCTTCCAGAGTACCGTTCAGAAAAGCTGATTTTACGTCAAGATGATGTACACGCCATCCGTTTGAGCCTGCGAGAGCTAGGATGACGCGTACGGTTTTGATCCTGGCCACTTGTGCATAGACTTCGTCATAATCAACTCCTCGTTTTTGGACATACCCTTTTGCCACAAGCCTTGCTTTGTACTTCACAATCTTTCCGCTTGGATCTCGTTTCACTTTGTACATCCATTTTAACCCTATAGCTTTGCGATCCTTAGGGAGATCGACCAAACTCCAAGTCTTGTTCTTTTCAATTGATGCTAATTCAGCATTCATAGCTTCAATCCACACTTTTCTCTTACTTGCTTCCGTGTACGAGACTGGCTCGTCATCATTGCGAATCATCATTAATTCTTCAATTTCTTCAGTTTGGTCGTATAAGTCTGTGAATAAGCGGAATCGTTTGGGAGCACCACCGCCTGTGGAGCTTGAGGCGGAGCTTGGAGACGGAATTGGGGAATTTTGGGTGATCGGTGAATTGGGTGTATCCGATAATTTGATGGGTATATTTTGTGAGTTTATCGGGGAGTCTTGTGGAGAGTTTATGGGCTGTAAACTTTCTTCGGTCTGATCACTGTCACTTTGTGGAGACCCAAGATTTTGTTCCGGTGTTCGTGGTTCCGACTCAGAATCTTCATTGTAAAAGTCGTCTAGGTTAAAACCTTCGACGGTGAAGCTCATACCTGGTGTGGCTTTAATTTTTGAACTCTTCTCCCACACCCAACCTTCTTGTTCTTCGAAAACCACATCTCTACTCACATATATCTTTCCGGTGTCCGGATCAACCAATCTATATGCCTTTGATCCCTTCTCAACTCCCAGATGAACCAATCGCTTACTTCTTTCATCTAGTTTTGTCAGCTGGCCTTTGGAGACTTTCATATGTGCAACACAACCAAACACCCTAAGATGTTTAACATGTGGCTTTCTTCCTGTCCACATTTCATATGGAGTTGTGTCTTTCAATGCTTTTGTGTGAGCTCTGTTTAGAACATAAACAGAGTGATTCACAGCTTCACCCCATAACGTGTCTGGCATTTTCATGGTTTTCAAATTACACCTAACCATCTCCAATACCGTTCGATTTCTTCTCTCCACCACCCCATTTTGCTGTGGAGAATATGGGGATGTGTAATGTCTTTCCAACCCTGTTTCCTTGCAGTATGTGGTGAATTCTTTCGACAGAAATTCACCACCACGATCAGTTCTGAAAACTTTCATCTTCTCCCCGGTTTCAACTTCTACTAAGCTCCTGAAGTTCTTAAAGACTTGAAGAGCTTCATCTTTTGTCTTTAGCAGATAAACCCACATAACTCTGCTATAGTCATCAACTAACAACATAAAGTACCTATTGCCAGATGGTGTAGGGGGTGATACTGGGCCGCATAAGTCGCCATGAATTAGTTCAAGCTTCTTCTTTGCTCTATAATTCGTGTGTGTAGGGAATGGACTCCTTGTCTGTTTTCCCACGAGGCACCCTTCACAAGGTTGTTGAGGAATGTTTAGTTTTGACATTCCTTCAACCAGCTTCTTCTCCGCCATGTATTTCATTGAATTAAAATTTATATGACCCATTCTCATATGCCACAACCATGTTGGATCACCTATTCGAGTGGTTAGACACATCGAATTGACTTCTTCCAACTCTATCTTGTACAGTCGATTTGGAGATCTTCTAACCTTCATCAACAACTTCCCTGTTGCATCACGGACCCATAAGAATGGATCTTTGATCATGATTTCATCACCACCCTCTGCTAACTGTCCCAAACTTATGATGTTGCTACATAAGTCTGGAATGTAATAGACTTCATTAAGCTTTCGATGTTCACCATTCTTACATTGAAATACGACTGAACCTTTGCCTTCGATCTTTACCTTTGATTCGTTTCCAAACTTCACGTAGCCATGAATAGTCTGATTCAAGTCACGAAACTTATCTTTATCACCGGTCATGTGATTACTGGCTCCTGTGTCGAGATACCAGATACTTGATCGCTTCACCTCATCATCCCGTTTTCTCAACTCTGGGAATATATTTTCTTCATTTAAGGAAACTTCACCATTGTCAAACGAAGCTAACAATAGTGATGGCTCATTGACATCTTGTTCGCGAATCAAGTTGTTTTCTTGTCTTCTTTCACGTCTTGGGTTTGTACATTCTGCTGCATAGTGGCCGAATTCTTGACAATTGTAGCACTGGACCCTACTTTTGTCTTGATTATTTAAAGTGTTACGGCCTCCATCTTTCTGGTAGTCTGATCCACCTCTGCCACGACCACTACGACCACCACGACCACTGCTGTTTCCTCCTCTTCCTCTGCCTCTGCCTCGTGAACCTCCAAATCCGCCACGATTTGATTTTGATCTGGAGTCACCTTCTCCCTTCTTCTTATTTCTCTCTGACCACTCTTGGTGTGTCAAGAGAAGTTTTCGATCATCACTATCACCATGGCCTCTCATTCGTTCTTCATGTGCTTTGAGCCTTCCGATCACTTCTTCCACTGTCATATTGTCTAGATCTCCAAATTGCTCAAGTGTTGAGGCAATTTGGAGAAATTTGCTTGGTACTGCCCTTAACAACTTCTTTACCACATATGACTCCTCCACCGTGTCTCCCAATGCTCGCATGGTACTCACAATATTGTTCACCTTCACAGCGAACTCATCCACTCCTTCTGATTCCTTCATGTTCAGTGATTCAAACTCAGCCTTTAGAGTTTGAATTCTGGCGGTCCTCACTCTTTCTTCTCCCATAAACTGTGTCTTCAAGGCTTCTCATGCTTCCTTGGATGTTTTCTTTTCTGCCAATCCAAGTAGCAAATCTTCTGGAATGCTCTGATAGATGGCCGCCAGAGCCATCTTGTCTTTCTTCACATCTACTGCCGTGTTTGTTGTTCGTGGCTCAACAACATCCCACACACCTTGGGCTTGCATGAACACTTTCATCTTGATCGCCCATGCAGCATAGTTCGTTCTTGACAACATCGGATAATGGAGGGTGACCTGTCCATCCTTTTCACCATTGTTTCCTGCCATCTCTTCTCGAGATTGGTACTTGGGCATAAACAACAATATAGCCCCCTTTTTTTTAAATATGGGGTCAAAAGACAATTTTCTGAAGTTTAGGAGGTGAAATGAACTTTTTCAGAAGTCCGGGGTTAAAACTGAACTTTTTCGGAAGTTCTGGGGCTAAAATAAACTTTTTCAGAAGTTCAGGGTTAAAATTGAACTTTTTCGGTTTGCTACAGTGACCGCTACAGTGACCGCTACAGTGACCGTCTTCTCCGGCGAACTGCTACAGTCTCCGGTGTATACAGTATCGTTTTCTCCGGCGGATTTGGTCACTATTCCGGCCAAATTTTCCGGTGATCGAAAAATTACAAAAAAAATATATTCCGAATCCTGGAAACGAGACCTTTCCAATGGTGTGCTCGGAAATTGATTTAGAGACAAAAAAATTTTGACCGAAAAAACAAGTGGCTGCCCAGATTTGCTCTGATACCAAATGTTGGGAAGAAGGAAGAGTGTTTATTGATTAACTGAGGAGTTGTACAATGTTTCAAGTTCTTGCATGGCTATTTATAGCCAAGTTTATTACCTACCAACTAATTTAAAAACATTTATTTGACTTTGAATGCTTCAAGCTTTCAGAAATCTAACAAGAATGTGGTAAGCACTTATGTAAGCATCTAGAAACCATTGAAATTTATGAATTATTAAATATCACTCATTGCCATCAATTTCTAATGTAAAAAGAGCTTCAATATTTAAGAATATGTATGTGAAACAAAGTTCGAGATGTACATCAGGCGGAGCAATTCGACCATAAAGTGGGGTACTTTATACAAAAAGTAATATTATACGGTACGGAACATTGGATACATGGGGTGTAACATGTTTATATACAAAAAGGGGTTCCTATAAGATTAATAGAGATAAATCCTTGCATGTTTTTCACGGTAACTGGTTCAGGCATATCATCGAACATATGACAGACAATTTGATTTGGTCTTGGAATTAACCTGAACATGTAGATGACCGGTGAACTTCACTGAAATTAGGACCAATCGGCGATGATGGCTACATCCGGTTTAGATAAGCCCGTTGGACTTCCTGTGATGCCCCAGGGGCGTTTGCGTCATTTCAAAACTTTCATCGACATCACTTGATGTAAGCCCGTAATAGTCACATAAGGAATTGATTGACGATGAGATATTTTGCGCGGATGAAGATGATAATTTGAGTGATTTTAGTTAAATAATTGAATCGGAATATCTAAGATTGGATGGAGCCATCTCTGAGCCAGTTTGTCTGCAAGAATGTTACCACAATGAGCAATCTGTATGTATACACATTTATGGTTTTTTCTTAAATTGTCGATAGGAAGTTAAAATACGGATACATTGTATATTTGTATAGTCTTTTATTCATGTAATTAACCATTTTTTTTGCCGTTCAAAAAAAAAAAATGTAATTAACCCGTTAATATCAACCGAAAGACTATGATTTGATTAGAATAATTCAAAGACGATTTGATTGACTTAGTCGAAGGGCACACAGATTTGACCATATCTGCACGACACTGTTGACTAGTACCCAATTTTAAAATGAAATAAAATCCCGAAATATCTTACTCTTTTTATATAAATTAAAATAGCGATCCATCATAGGCGAGTATCCTCATATAAATAGTAATACTTTGTTCGCAGAATAGAATCAAAGGCGAATCTCCTCCTATAAATTATAATACTTTGTTCACAGAATAGAAGTGAACACCATAAACAATGACTTTCCTTGCCATAGTTATACCAGTAATTGCTGGCATCTTATCTCTCGTATTTTTTCTCCGATTTGTGCTTAAAAGAAAGACCGGAGATGTGAAAGAACCTCCGCGGCCGGCAGGAGCATGGCCAATAATCGGGCACCTGCATCTTCTTAGCGGTGAAGGTGGCCTGCCTCACAGAGTACTTGCATCCTTGGGTAAAAAGTACGGACCAATCTTAACTCTAAAGCTTGGTGCTCATCAAGCTCTGGTAGTGAACAGTGCGGAAATGGCTAGAGAGTGCTACACCACCAACGACAAGGCGTTTGCAGACAGACCCAGATCACTCGCAGTTGAACTGCTTGGCTACAATTTTGCAAGCTTTGGCTTCGTTCCTTATGGCCCTTACTGGAGAGGCTTGCGAAAGATAGCCGTGCTTGATTTACTTTCGCCAAACCGTCTTCGGATGCTTTCACATGTGCGGACCTCCGAAGTGAATTATTTGATGAGAGATCTTTATAAAGTTTGGATGGAAGACAAAGACTCTACGGGAAAGGTAACCATCGAAATGGAGAAATGGTTTGAGAACCTTGTATTTAATGTTGTTCTGAGGATGATAGCTGGGAGACGATATACAACCGGTGACAAAGAAGGCGATCATGTCAAGAACACTATAAAGGATTACGTCCATGAACTGGGGACAGTGGTGGTCGGTGATGTGATTCCTTGGTTACGATGGTTAGATTTTAGTTTCCATAAAAAGGTTAAGAAAACTGCCGAAGAATACGACGTCATTATGGAAGATTGGATAAGGGAGCAGAGAGAAAAGATGAGTTCCGGGCAGCCTATTGATCCCAAAGACGAAGTTTTCGTTGCCTCATTGCTGAACCGTTTGAATAGCGAATCGGATAAGGATCTTTCCGTATTCGATAAAGGAACGATTGTGAAAGCTACATGCTCGGTAAGATTTTATTAATTCCTACAGCTATACATTTAAATAGATAATAAATTATAACCAACAAAAACCATTTACTTTTTATTCAAGTGGGCCTTTAATTTGTGGTTTTGTGTGTTTTCATCAGACGATTATTGGAGGTGCAGCAGACACAACAACAGTGGCTCTAACATGGACGCTAGCTTTGCTAGTCAACCACCGTCACGTGCTAGAAAAAGCCCAAGAAGAAATCGAGACACATGTTGGAAGGGAGAGAGTAGTGGAAGAATCAGATTTGAAGAACTTAGTTTACCTTAACGCCATCATCAAAGAATCATTGCGTTTGTACCCCCCGGGTGCAATCATTGCTCCCCACCAAGCCATCGAAGACTGCATAGTGGCTGGTTACAAAGTTAAAAAAGGGACGAGACTGATGGTAAACCTCTGGAATATCCAACGTGATCCAGAGTTCTGGACCCAACCGGAGGAGTATATACCTGAGAGATTCTTGACGACTCAGAAGGACATCGACGTTTGGGGTCAGTCATATGAGTACTTTCCATTTAGCAGCGGAAGAAGAACATGTCCTGGAATATCATTAGCGGTTCAGTCTATGCAATTGACATTGGCCACCTTATTACAAGGGTTTGACTTCCAAAGTCCAACTGGAGGACCGCTTGATATGACCGAACACTTCCCGGGGATGATAACCTCTAAAGCTACTCCGCTTGGCGTTCTCATGTCACCTCGATTAGCACCCAAGTTTTACAACCAAGCTACTTCCTAAACTCTAGTTTGCAAATATGTTTGAAACAACGTAGATTTGTCTACGTTGGTAATAATTAATGGCACAAGTTTCCTTTCTGTTTTTGGAAGGATATTTGTGTTCATGTCACACCAAACTACATATATGTACCTTTGTATTGCTTTATTAAATGGAATGTAATACTCGAATTGTTTAAACCGTTAAACTTTGCTATTTTGAGTTTTTTAAATTTAAAAAACCTTCCACGGTGATTAAAGGTTTGCTTGATGTTTCGATTTTCTGCTTCAATATGGCCAAATATTTTTGTTGTTACGATTTTATGTTTCATTATATTATTTGTGTTTGCTTTTTGTGAAGGGGTGTAGATAATAAAATTTTAAAAATATAGAAAAATAAGATATAGCGAGAATTTCATACGGAGGGAATTTAGCATGTATTGTATTTTGAATAGAATTGAATACAACGATGGACGTTATACAAAAGAGATAAACCAACATAAGAAGAATCAAAACAAACGGGAATTTAGCATGTTTATTAGAGGAAGTGATAATCTTTCACACAAAACAAAATTTAAAGCAATAACTAATTTATGCGTGAAACAATTTAGTGCGGAAAATATCTGTCGCAAATGTGTAGTGGCTAATCAGTAGTGACAATATTAGCAGTAGACTCTTCCAAATCAGCGGATGGAAACATTTTATTTTCCACCAATATTGAAAGAAATGTTTAAACAACCATATATCGACAGATTTGTTGACGAACTTGTCAATGACGGATTACGGGCATAAGGTTTATGGTATTGCGACATATGCCTTTGCGCTGCATCACCGTAATCTGATGCTAGTTTAACTATTTTAACGACAAATTTCTATAAACTTGCGTAAGTATAGGTCTTTTGTATTACAGAAAATTTTAGATTATAAAAAAAAAAACAATTTCAGTTTCAACTATTACAATAAAAACAAATCTTGAAAAATCTGTTACAAAAAGAAAATCTATTAGGTCGAACCTAGAGTCGTCAAAAGTGACTCATCCGGAACTTAACTCAACAAAAGGTTGGCGTGGGTTAATATTTCCGTTTAATTAAATTAAATGAGTCAAAATTCGTTTAACCCATTTAATTATATGGATTGTTAATGTTGAAATCTCAACCCCGTCAACTTGTTTATAAATAATTTTTATTTTTATTTTATATAAATAAAATTTTTATATTTAAAATTATTTTTTATTATTGTTTTATGTTTGTGTTTATGATTACTAGTTGTGTACCCGCGCAATGCGGTGAGACACAAATGAATTTAGGGGTGAACACCACACGGTTTGGTTTGATGTTTTGCTAAAACGAACCAAAAAGCTTAGGATTTAATAACTCGTTTGTTCATGAAAGAGAATTGCGTTAATCGTGTTTTAACAGTTTCGCCTAAAGAAACATTTGGAGCCTTCTTGGAATTCTGTATCCATGAATGATCTGTAATTTTTTTTTAACAATTAACCGGAAATAGAGGACGAAGAAGAAGAATAACTAATCGCAAAAAAATGTAAGTTATGAAATGATTTTGCATTAGAAGAAGGCGGTTAATACTTTCTTTTCGGTAGATTTTTACAGGTAGCGAACTTTAAATGCGGTAGTCGGTAGTTGGTAACTTGTTCCACAATGGTTTTTTTTTTTTCAAAACTCCACATACATATTACTATCTTGGTATAATGTTTCTTAGACCTAGTAATTATTCATGTAAACTCAAGCATTACCAATCTAAAACACTTAGCTACTGTGATAAAAATGTCGCTCACAGTATTTAATTTCGCAAGTAAATTAAAATTCTTTTGACCAATCAAATATGGATTATTAAAATATAAACAATATTGATGAAGTTTCAACAACGATTATAATCCATGACATGCGCTATTAACTTCCGTCTTATGTTTTTAAAAACAAAATTTGCATATTTCCATCCAAACAGACACAAAGCATGGGATTGTGATTGAAAATCTCGTTCAAATTCCTAGTTTACATAAAGTCCTCGGATGTGTCTTGATCTTACAACCATCCTCACTCTTCAAATCTATAGTCCACAAAAACCCACGAATCATAGAGCTAAATTGAACATGTGTTTCCAATTGTCATAATAGCAAGTATAATTTGTCAGATTTTTTAAAGAACAATGGTCTAATAAAAAAGGCTGAAAATATAATTATATGATGGAACAGTGTTATGATTGGGTTAATTTTTTCAGAGTACGATGCCTTAAGAAGAATTTGTAAGGTGTAATGTTGTAATAAGAAAAATTGCAGTAGTATTATATAGGGTTATTTACAGAAAAGTCCCAATATTTTGGGAAAATTTACGATTTAGTCCTAAAGTTTTTTTTTTTGCACAAAATAACCCCTGAAACTGGCAATGTCATACAAATTGATCCTTTTGATCCGGTAACAGGTTATAAGCCGGTATACAAGGCTGATGTGGCAATAATAAGATGATGTGGAATTAAATAGGATATATGTTTGAAAAAACCCTTTTTCGCTTTTACCTTTCTCTCGTTTCTCCCTCCTGGTATCGAATACGAACAGGCAAACCATAGATAATGGAAGAGCTCCAGGATTTGGAGCTAATCGACGTGCAGCTTGATGAGTACTTCACAAGGAAACAAATTTCTAGATGCAAAGATGAGTTTCTGAATAGTCTTTGTGAAGAGGAAGATGCAGATAACGATGGAGATGAGCATGTTTCTGAGAAAGAGGAAGAGGACGACAAGGAGGAAGGTCAACAGAAAAAGAAAGAACTGCAAGTGGATAGTGACTATGAGGAAGATAGTGATGACGATTTTGCGTACTCGACACACAACCCCAATGTGAAATGGAACTTAATGAAGCCAATGTTTGGTGAAAGGTATGAATCCCCACATCAACTGAAATTGTGTTTAACCAACTATGCCATTAGTAAGGGCTATGAGATTCGTTTCAAAAAGTGTGATACTGTTAGACTAGTGGCTATATGTGCCAGTGATCCAAAGAAACACCATTGCCCATTCATGGTTAGGGCCTCTTGGATGAGTACCGAAAGGTCATTCCAGATAAAAAAGATTACAGACCTGCACACATGTGTTAGGAATTATAACAACTCGAAGCTTATGAATCCAACATGGTTAGCAAGGCAATTTGTGAAGGAGTTGATCAGGAAACCTAACCTGAAGTGCAAGGAGATGCAGGCAATTATACAAGGAAAATTTCATTGCCAAATGTCATGGGCAAAATGCTATAGAGCAAGGATGAGGGCTTTGTCATTAATTAATGGGAAACTGAGTGACCATTATGCAAGGGTATGGGATTACGGACATGAATTACAGAGATCCAATCCAGGCAGTACAGTTAGGATATCAGTTACTCTTAACCCTGATCAAACCACAACTTTCCATAGAATGTACATATGTTTTAATGCTATTAGAGAGGGATGGAAAAAAGGATGTCGTATGGTAATTGGGTTGGATGGATCTTTCTTGAAGGGACAATGCAAGGGTGAACTCTTAACTGCAATCGGTAGGGATGCTAACAATCAGGTGTATCCTATAGCCTGGGCTGTTGTTGAAGTTGAGAACAAGAATAACTGGAAATGGTTCTTAGAACTTGTTGAAGAGGACCTTGGATTGGAGGGTGGAAGGGGTATGTGTGTAATTAGTGATCAACACAAGGTATGATATCAACCATTTTATTTATTGCAGTTGGTAATATATTTCATTTAATGCACTTGGTAAAACTTATTAATTAACATTAAAATGTGCTAGGGTCTTCTTGAAGCTACTAAGGAAATTCTGCCCCATTGTGAGCACAGACAATGTGCTCGGCATATCTATGCCAATTTTAGAAAAACTTACAGTGGGGTGGAGTTTAGAAACCTGTTTTGGGCAGCTGCAAAATCTACAACTGAAGGGGAATTCAAGAGTAACATGGGAAAGATCAAGAGCATTAGTGTTGCTGCTTATGAACATCTTATGCTTAGGCAACCAAAAACATGGTGCAGGGCTTTTTTCTCTAGTGGCTTGGCATGTGAAGCTGTAGAGAATGGGATTGCTGAGTGTTTTAATGCAATAATGGTAGATGCTAGAAAGAAACCTCTTCTCACTATGCTTGAAGAAATTAGGCTATACATTATGGAAAGGTTCTTTCACCTTAAAAAGCAGGCTGAAAAATGGGAAGGTGAATGTGGCCCTGCAATAATCAAGAAGATGAAGGATTTTGGTGAAGATACTAAGTAAGTTTTTGATGTTGTTATGGTTTCCATTTTTATGGGTTGCTAATACTAATGTGATCGTTTACTATTACAGGAGTTGGTTTCTAGTACCAAGTGGCTTGGATGCATATGAAGTTAGGAATGGGTTTGAAAGCTATGGAGTAGACTTAGGTAGCCACATATGTACATGTAACCTATGGGACATATCAGGGATACCTTGTGTGCATGCACAAGTGGCTATTCTATACACCAATCAAGATCCAGTAAACTTCATAAGCTCCTGGTTCAGCAAGGAAAAATACAAGGCAACCTATGAGTGGAATATTCTCCCAGTTAATGGAAGTAACATGTGGGAAGAAACGAAATACACAAGGCCCCTACCACCCATAGAAAGGAGGATGCCAGGAAGGCCAAGTGTGAAAAGAAAAAGACATGTATCTGAAAATCAGGACAAGTACTCTCAGGTGTCATCCAAGGGTAGAACCGTCCAATGTAAAAATTGCCTTCAAAGTGGTCATAATAAAACCTCATGCAAAAATCCAAAAGTGGTACCTGAACCTCAGCCTAAGAAAAAAATGGGTAGGCCTAGATTGGAACCGGATTTGCTCAACTGGTCAGGAACTAGAAGAGGGGGCAGAGGTGGTGTAAAGGGTGCTGGAAGAGGTGGTGGTAGAGGCAAAAGAGGTGCAACATCCGAGGCAAAAGGAGATGGTTTAACTGAAGATGATACAGTTACTGATGATATACAAGGTGCCATTAAAGACATGAGGGAATCACATTACACTTCTGAAGAAATCATGGATTGCCTTGGTTTAAGTGAAGATGAATACAATCAATTTGTAGGAATAAAGGAAGTGCCTGTGGAGATTGATTTAAGTGTTGTATGATACTCACTTTATACTTAAGTTTATTTAGTTGTAACCACTGATATAACCACTAACTTTTTATGTTATATTCATCTTAATACAGGATGTTGCTGCTGAGACAGAAGGAAGGACTCAAGATCCAGAATCAGTCCCTGAAACTCAACCAGGTCAGATTAATGAGGGCCTACATGAAACTCAAGTGGAGGAAGTTGGTGACAAAGAGGAGCAAATTGTATATGAGACTCAAACAGTCAGAAAGTTGGTGACAAAGAGGAGGCCTTCAGAGAGGATAACACTGCAGAAACTGAAAAAACAAGTGGTTGCCAAGGATGGGATGGGGATGACTGCAGAGAAGCAAATTAATTTAGATTAGGGTGCTTGACACCAAATCTTTTGTGTACACATGTACAAACTTTAACCAAGGGTATATGATGCATATGTGAAATGCATCTTGGTTAAACAATTCTTTTGTATAGCCCCTTTTTGTATAGCCCCTTTTGTACAAAGTCAGGCTTAGGGCATATGAATGCATCTTGGTTAAATACATGTTTGATCATACATTGGTCATTGATTATGGGTAATGTACTTACCTTTTTGGTCATCTTGGTTAAAATACATGTTTCATCTGATTTAGCAACATACTTTTATTTCTGTTAGTCAAACTATCTTGGTCATCTGATTTACCAACATACTTTCATTTATGTTAGTCAAATGTTAGTCAAACTGTATTAGTCAAACTCTATTTTAGCAACATACTTACAAAATACTACCATCCAAACATACAAAGCTGATTCCATTGATTCCATACATACAAAGCTGATTCCATACATACACTTGGTAATTCAGTACAAAAGACTACCATCCCAACCAAAAGACTACTCTGTTTTAGCTACATACTTACAAAAGACTACCATCCCAACCAAAAGACTACCATCCAAACACATTACCCCTAACTTATACCCAACATAACAAAAGACTACAATCCAAACACAGAACCTACTAACATTACTTACACAGAGCAAAGAAAATTACAAACCAACAAACAACAAAAAATACTTTCAAACTTCCACCTACAATTCCACCTCCAGGTTCCTGTGCAGCTTGTTGTTCCATGACTTCTCCATCCATTCCAAGGTGAATCACATTGCCATCGTTGTGAAAATCTACAATGAGATCTCTGTACCACTTGTTTGGTAGAGGGGGGTCTACCCAAGCAAAATACCTGCAGTCCTTTTCTTCATCACGATAATTAGCACAACCGACGAACCTTCTGCCTGGATTAGCTGGAGTCCATGAGATCCATTTTCCAACTGGAATGTCACAATAGCACCTGTCTCTTACCACTTGCCTTCGTGATCCATTAGTTCCCATGCTTCCAACTGATGAAGAAGACGCCATCTGTTTTTTGCGTATGCGATTTAGGGTTCAATTGACTCAATGAGTCATATATACCCGTTATCGATTACGATCCATGCCAATTGATTGAATCCGCATCCACATCATCTTATTATTGCCACATCAGCCTTGTATACCGGCTTATAACCTGTTACCGGATCAAAAGGATCAATTTGTATGACATTGCCAGTTTCAGGGGTTATTTTGTGCAAAAAAAAAACTTTAGGACTAAATCGTAAATTTTCCCAAAATATTGGGACTTTTCTGTAAATAACCCTATTATATATTATGAAATAAATGAATTGACATTGCTATTTTTCTCATTAAGCCCAATTAAAAAAATTCAGTTTTGTATTCTCATGGTGTTCAAAGATAAAATGCAAAAGAAAGATAATATAAGACAAATTTGTCTGTATGTATTGGGATAATAATAATTGGACAACCATGTAGATTTTGATCCTTAAAGCACATTTACTCTAAAAATCCAGATAACTTTATCACCAACAGTAACAATACATAGAATCTAGACCCTGTTTCAGGAAGGTTGTGCATCATGGACGCCGAATGAGATGGATTATGAAAATCCTATTATCCATATACCAAACAGTAAACCTTTTATTCTTGCTACTTTAATGGAAACCAAATTGACCTTATATCTCAAAAGTGCTAAATTTTTACCTTAAACAACAAAACCAAAGTAATCCTCAAGTTGCTGCAAGAGAAATGGCAACAAAAAATAAAAATAAAGAGGGCAAAAAAAAACTACATCTAAAATAATAAAACTAAATCTAAATAAGTACCATCTTGGAGCTGATTCTTGCTAACATCATTCTGCTGGTTAGATCAGAATCCATATGTGCGACTAAATATTTCACGGATGAATATAAGCATATGGCGTCATTTTGTCTTTGCTTCAAGACAATTTGCAAATAAAAGTTGCACAATTAACACATAAAAGAGACTATTGAATGTTAAAATTCATCACATCAGGAAATCTAAAATATAATGACATAGGTTTCTCCATCTTATAAACTTTGGTCTTTTCAAAGGGGAAAATTAGAACAGAGTGATTGATCCACACAAGATAAACTGTCGACAACTGATAGTGACAAGAAAGGATGCTTAAAGAAGATTGAGGACAGGTGCCAGAAACAGTGGAACGTGTAAGAAAAAGTGTGGCGATGGTGGTAACCTGTAAAAAAAAGTTAACATGTAATCGAAAATAAAAACCAAAATAAACTTTTGAGAAAATAAACATGTCTATCTTTCAGGAGAGCCAAGTCAGAAAATTTTGAAGAAAAAAACATATCACCTGTTCCGGTCCTTTATTTTCATCTCGATCTGAAAACCCTTTTCAACCTTTTAAGAAATCATATCAAAGAAATTATGAAATCGAATCTAGGAACTCAATACTACCACATCCAGAGAAAAATATGAAGAAATCAAACCTCCAACGTACAAAGAGAGGGTAATGTGTATTGCTATAAAAGGTAAAATAATGTAAGTACAGTGCTATATTTGGTTAAAGATACGGAAAACTGTACTTGAACACTTTTTTTTTATGAAACTCACATATATGTACCATTAATTGTATATTATTAGTCACACTAAACCATAAGCCATAGATGTGGGATGAGAGAAAATATGGGTACACGGTCACACAAAGCCCTTAATCATGGTGCTTGGCTCCTTTGATTGTAATAGAAAGCGAAGCAGTTCATCTCAGCATCGAATTTTCTACAACCTACTTACCAATCGACCCTACATTAGAAAGCAATTAATGGTCAAAAACTGCTATACAAATAAATATGATGAATATAGGGGGTTTATGAGGGATGCAATTAGTGGTATAATAAAAAACAGCAAAAATCCATACCTGAAACACGACCCTACATTAGAAAGCAATTCAATATGTCTTTCAAAATAAAACCCAGATTCAAAAATTAAAATCCATACCTGAAACACGATGGAACCCTAGAAGGATAGGTTCAACCATCGATCTTCCGAAATGAAGCCCATGTTCAAGCATCGATCTTCAGTAACAATAATCGTAACTCAGGGGGATGATCTCAATAAATCTTTTAAAATGAAACCCACATTCAAAAATTAAAATTACCTGAAAAATAAAACAAACAAACAATGAGACCCTATAAGGATAGGTTCAACCATCGATCTTCAGGAACTGTAATCGTATGTGCCTTACTACCTTAAATTTATTTATGAATTTAATGTCCGGCGTCTGACTAGAAAAGTCGAGTCTTCTAAGGAGGGGAGTGGTGGTGGATGTTTAGGGTTCGCAGAGAGAAGAGATTGTGAAGGGGAGAATGGTAATTGATAGCGTGTAACTGAAATTGCGAGAGCTGGGATTTAGGGTTTATTTTGAGAGAACAGAGAGACTCAATCGGTGTAGGTACCTGGTGGTATGGTGACGACTTTCAAAAGCAAGGTTTTTGCATGAACCCTAGGAATCGTTGATCTTGATTTCATCAAAGCAACTCTACCACGATGACGAAGGGAGCCGCTGTTGGTTCATATACCCTAGAAATATTGGAACTGAGCATGTTATAATGAGAGATACGGGGAAAGGTGGGCGTGTTATAGTCCTGGAATCGAGGAAGTTTGGTATTACGTATTCGGGGATGAGACGAAAATTGAATATGCTTTGGAATTTGTACATTATGCACAATCAATTAGACCTCTTAATTTTAAGAGTTTCCATTTTTAAAAACCATTTTTCCTTTTTAAAGTAGTATAGATTTTTTTTTATAAACCATTTTTCCTTTTTAAAGTAGTATAGAATTTTTCCTTTTTAAAGTAGTATAGAATTTTTTTAAGAGTTTCCATTTTTAAAAACCATTTTTCCAGTTCCGGCGACACCTCCATCTTCGTCGATCGGGCTCAGATCGTTTTCCTCAACCCATCAACAGTCGTATCACCTCGACCAGGTCCAAAGCCTATCCACAATCTTAGCATATTTGTACCACCTCGACCACACCCCCACGACTCTCTTCCTCCGATACCAATTACGCCTTCGGCCTCCATTTCTCTCTTCACCGAAGGACAACAACCAACCATGAGGTCTCTTCACATCGATTTTAACAAGGTATAACTAGTTAAAATCGTAGACAATAATATTTAAACCAAATTGAAATTTTAATGACCTATTAAATGCAATTAAAACTTTAGGGATCTAATCGGTACGCTTTATGTTACTGGTTGTTATTATTAAGCATTAACCCTTTAATAAATAGGTCCAGTTAGGTTGAGAGTTCTCAATCCATTAAATTAAATGTGTTGGGCCGAGTTGAGATTTTGAATATGTTTAGTTAAGTAGGTCAACCTGAAATAACTCAACCTCACTCATTGACATCCTTAGACAAACTGGCGTCCGATGGGACTGAATAGGTTGCTTTTCGCGTTGCCTTGCATGAATTTCGCAAAAAGAGCATTCATGTTTCCTAGAAACGGTCTGTAGGTTGTTCATGTTCTTTTCAATATATTTTTTGGAAATTTTCACGTCATTTTCCAATAAACTCTTCCATTGTTTGTTGAAGACGCATATTGCTCTCCTCACGATGCGCCTTCTTTCTGTGAAGTTACTTCTGCATGTCCTATTCCATTATATAGTTTAGAAACATAGAATCCATATCTAAAATACTACCCATACATAATATATTAATAAAAAACTAATCCTAGTGGATCTATAGATAGATACATGAATCTAGGGTTTCAAATCCACCATTAAAGCTTCTTAAATCCATCAATATCCAAGGGGATGAACTTTCATCATTAGATTGGTGTTAAAGAGTTGGTACTTTAATACATCTTCAGTTAGACTTCCATTTTCATCATCTAGCTTCTATAATTCATTTTCTCTTCCCTCTCAAGTTACTAAATGTGTAAATGAAGAGTAAATTGGGGCTTGGGAAGTTTAGATTCAAAATTTTGACACTTTGACAGTTTTAGTCCCTATAGTTATAATTGTTACCAAGTGACACCAAAATGACTTAACTTCTTGATAAGTTCTAATGGTTATAATTGAAGTCCCAATATAAATCATATTAACAGTTTTTGAACCAAACTTATTCAATGCAAGTGAAAACCCAAGTTTCACAAAATTGGTTACTTTAGTCCCTCTAATTCAAAATTTCTTTTTGACATTAAGTTTGATCTTCTAATACACATCCAAATGACTTTAATTTTTGTTAATAACTTGTGTTCTAGATGTTGGGTTGGCACTTATGGTCCCTATTTTTAAGTTTCACACTAACAACACCATATACCCTCAATAAATATTAGAAAGTTATAAAGTTATATTATTCCCACATATAAGCTAGAAAATAAACTTCTTGACCATTTGAACCACCCAAAAAGATAAAGTCAAACCAAAGTTCTTGGATTTTTCAGGTTTGGTCTGCCACTTTTTAAAATTTTCCAAAATGGCATCCATCTACAATTTTAACTTAGGAACTTTATCTTAAACCTTTAAGTACCAACTCATAAAATTAGGCCTCAAAATATAGTTTATTAAGTAATTTAGAAGTTGGGCTCAAGTTTCCACACTTCACCAAAAAAAAATAGTCCATCGTCACTAAAATATTCGCTATAACCTTTATTTAACTTTTCACTAACATTGAAATTTTATATTTCAGTAATATAAAATTTCAATTAAATTTATTTATTTATTTATTTATATTTGGTTTAAATATTTTCATAATTTTAATTCTTAATTAAAATGGAAAAAAGTTTCAGCATCAAAATATGAGTCTTACACCATACACTACGATGTAGAATGGCTAGGCTCTTCACTGAGAACTTACACCATTTCGATGCACATACTTCATATCAGTTGTTTGGCTATTGCCTATGATTTACTCAAAACACTAGTGCCCTCCAATGGTAGACTTCACATTTTTAAACACTTACATTGATAATCTAATTGTAGATATTTAACTAGATAACATAAAATAAAGTATGTGAATAGAAATTATTTGGAGAGTTTATGTAAGGAATAAAATATGTTTCAAATCTTTTCTTGGTTGCTTGAATTGTGTAAATGATAGATCAAATAAGCATGAATTGGTTAAATAAACCGATACGATCAAAGACAATAGACAAAAGGTTGTTTTTTTTCCAAAATGGCCAGAGTTCTTAAATCTCATACCAAGAATGAGCTTTTGCTTTTTCTAGTGTAATGACTCCTTAAAAATCGTATGTTTTTGGATTGTTGGTTAAATTTCACCCTATCATCTTCAACATTGTTGTTGTCCTCCTCCACTTCATTAGTACACAATTTACTAAGGAATATATCATTTGATGTTCTGTTCATATTAATTGGTTTGTTAGTGTAATCCAATGCAAAAGATTTGTTATATCATCTTCATTATCCCACCAGCAACGCATGAATTGTGTTCATAAGTTTCTTTATCAAAATCAAACCATTTCTCTAATCTATCACCAAAATGATCTACATATGGTTATTTTACCATCTATACCATATGCATAAAAAATAAAAGTGGCGTAGACTACATCATTTGCAATTGGACGAAGGCCGACCATGAGAGATTTTTCTGACTTGCAGTAATATAGTTTCTTACAATTTTCTTGCATGAAATGTTTTAGGAAAGTGGCACACTCGGGGTAGGCCATAGCAAAAGAAAATCGTGATCAGTAAAGGTAAACGTTATACCGTCATCATAAGTGAAAGGACATCGAACAAAAACATCTTGAAATTTGAGTTCCACAATCGGATAGAGTCCCTAGGACTATAGAAACGACTTTAAGGTCTGAGGGTTCGACATTGACGTTTTTTCTGCTTCAACGGTCTTCTGGCTTGATCACAACACGAGAGGAAAACCCCTAGTTTCTACCTGGGTTTTTGTTGGTGATAGGATAGAGTCTGACTTAATGTTATGACTGATTATTACATGGATAATTACGTGTCAATTAAAAAAAATACAACAAATGTCAAGTTAGCCTGTGTATCGGTTGTACCCTTAATACACAGTAAAAATGGTTAAATTGACAAGTTGTTACCAATTTTATTAGCCTATTGCGCCAAAAAAAAAAAAAAAAAAAGTGACTAAACCGAACCAAAACTTAAACTTTATTGTGCTACAGTGACTTTAACACTTGTTTTTTTGTTATGATTTGGTTGTTGGTGGTTATTAACTAGTTGTTGATAACTATTTTGTTAGATTTTATTAAGTGCTAGCACTTAAATATGTTTTGGAAACATTTTCTTTGACCTTTTCAAGTGTTAATTATTTTTTGCTAGTTGTTAATTACTATATTTGTTAGATTTTATCAAGTTTTAGTACTTAAATATGTTTTGGGTGTATCCAAAAAACAAATTTTTTGATCGGACATGCTTTGACATCATGTTTAATGCATAATTAGATTCAAAAAGAATGGGAGAAAACGACACTAGAAGTTGCATCATGGTCTGATGCATCGCCCGTGAATGAAATGGAATTGCTCTTATTAGCAGTTTGGGGAGTGCCGTAGACACAACTGCGATATCGTGCACAACCAAGTGATGATGAAGTTTACTTTGTGTTTGAATGCAGTAACATCATAACTTTGAATGTTTTGATATTACATCGGATTTTTTGTATTTCATTCAAGGTTTTAGAAATTATTTGTTTAATTCTGGAAACTTACATTTATTTGTATTTGTAAATGATTCTGCAAAGAAAAATTGTACAGGTTCTTTGAAATATAACTATAATTGATGCGAGTCTGTGACAATGACGTCAGACCATTTGCAATTAACGGCCAAATATAGAAAACCAACTCTTAAACGATATTTTTAGCGGATTGAGGGTTTTGTTGGACCTATGGTTTTATCGGATTTTGATAATCGCATTTAAGAAATTTTAGTAGGCATCTATATACAAATATCAAGTAAGATCCCCGTTCCCCACTTCCGAAAATTCAATCTCAGCCGTCTAAAACGAAATCAGAATCACTCTTCTAAGATCAACGCTCCACATTGCCACAACACTATAGGCTCAACTGTGCCCAGATCGAATCCGACGGTTAATATCTCGTAGATGATGGTTTCGAGTCGCACTTAACACTGCCAGGGTGCATCAAAGCTGCTTGTTGCACATCCGACGACTTCTCCGACACATTCCATACTTTCACTGATTTATCCAAACTGCCACTATAAACCACCAAATTTCCCTCGCCGGAGCTCGACCCCTCCTCCCTCCCCACCGCCACACACTTCACCGGTCCGTTGTGACCCGTCAGCACCGACATACAATTGTGGATGTTTCCCTCCCTCTTCCACACGCATATCGTCTTATCAGCTGAGCCGCTGAACAAAAATTTTCCGGCGGACGCAAGGCACAGCACCGCCAACTTATGGCCCTTGAGGAAACCGCCGTGAGATAACTGTTTTTCCCACTCCCAGAAGTTCACTGTCCCGTCGGACAACCCGCAGTACACAAAGGAACCATCTTTCGACACCGCCAACGCCGTCACTGCGCATTCTTGATTCAACAGCGTCTCCACGTGAAGATGCTTCATCGACTTCCCCTGACCTTCGCGTTTCCACACCTTCACGGACCCGTCCGCCGATCCGGTGAACACCAAGCCGGATTTCGTGCTGATGACGGAGTTCACCGAATCATCGTGCGCCTTCACTGACTCCAAACATTTCGAATTTGACGTTTGCCAAACTTTGAACGTTCGATCCCACGAAGCGGAGTATAAAAGACCTTCTTCTTCATCGATGCTAAGACAAGAAATGGCGTCGCAGTGTTTTATCCAGAGGGAGGTGCACTTACGCTTCACCTCCACGTAATTCTTCGGTCTCATCGACGTCTTTATGATGTCGATAAACGTCGGGAATGTACCGACGCGTTTATGTTTCTTGGCATCCTTTCTGTTCTTCTTCCAAACACGAACCCTCCCATCTTGATGTCCGGTAAAGATCTTATCACCGGATAATATAATAGCCTTCACCAACCCACTGTTGGATTTAAACGCCGTAAACTCCTTCAAGTTCTTCCACACACGGATGTTCTTGCTGTCGGATCCGGTGTACAGTAAATCGCCGGTGGCTGCAAGTGAATAAATGTGGCCTTCCTCCCGAACAAGAGACCCAACGAGACCACTTTTGTGGTGGCCGGAGCTGTCGACGCCACCGCTGACCCAAGGAGACGGCTGGAAAGGAGAGGTCTGGTTCCACGGCGACATCATCATGGGTGACGCCTCACAGCTCATACGGTTGGGTTCATAGGCGGAGACGTTGCTGGAACGGCTGTTAAAGTCGTCATCGCTGGCCGGCAAATTAGTGGAGAGGCTAAGATCTGAATTATGCACGGCGTTGTTGCTGATTTTTGGAGGTAAAGAAGGGGTATTCCTCAACGACGACATTGTAATTCTACTTTCGTCTTCCGGCATTCGAGATTGATTTCGAAGAATTCGATGAAGATGAAAAATAATGGAAGAGCGAAAGAGATAGAAAGGGGTCGGGGAAAAAGTGAGAGAAATTGGTGGGAGCGGTCTATAAATAGAAATAACTTAAGATGGGAGGGTGGATGATGAAGAAGATGATGCCACGTGTGTCCTTTGGGGGAAAACATAAATATTTGCGTGACAAGGGAATTTCGGGGCTCCATACATTCTCTTTTGGTTAATATTGTCTGCCTTTCAATTAGATTAGTAGACAAATTTGCCATTTAAATTAATAATTACTAACTTAGCTTTTTATCACATTTGACTATTATAAATGTTATAAGATTTAGAGAGTTTTATGGCGTGGTGATTGGTTGTCGTAGGATGATTATGGATCACAAATATATGCGCATCAGTTTCATATCTTAAAATTAATAGTCAAAGAGATATTTACTCGTTCGTGACTAAAAGTAAAAGATACTTTTCAATGGAGATTCCTTTGGCTTGAATTGATGACCTCATAATTCATATCCATACGTCAACGAATTATTGTTTTATAGTAATATGGATGTGAAATGAAAACCTAAAAGGGTTCGAATTTAATACATAAACATGTTTTTCCTTTCATTTTTAGTAACCTATTTATAAGAGAATCGGAGTGGAATGATAATAATTGTTTTAAAATGGTTTTCTAAAAGAAAAAAAGAGGCAATGCTCGAATTTTGAAACAATGTTTTAGTATAATTATAGTAAATTACATGGCATTGGACTTATGTTTTGCATTTATATAATTTCTTAAAAAGAGCAATATATTAATTAATGATTAAATCATGATTATAAAATTGATACTTTTTTTGGAAATAAGATGACGTATGTTTTCATCCATCGAGTTAGGAATAAAAAAGTGGCAAACCTTTTCATGAAAGCAAACTAATTTTACTTTACCTTATATGGGGCTCTAGGGACCAAAACATCTTTTTAGTTTCGAAGGTGCACAATATCTATACACCAAATAAATTCACATGCTAATGCTATGGTACAATCTATTAGAAATGTTAGAAGTGAGTCGATCTCAAAGCTTCTCCCGAGAAAAAGAAAGCTAATTTAAGCAAAACTAAAGATTGAGCCATACTTGAGATGAGCTAAAATAGAAGTTTTTCCACTTGACATCCCATTCTCTAAGCCGTAGCCTATTCGCTCATAACACGACCACATGTTTGTATTTTGAAAATTACAAAGTATACCCAATCATCATTGCTTACGTTCTTGAAGCAAACACCTCATGAAACCGACGACAAATATGGTGCAATCAAGGTTGCAGTATAATCAGGGTTTTCTTATGTATATTAATAGAGAAACAAGTGTCATTTCATGCAAAAAATATCATCAAATATTGCTAGATGAATCTGATCCAATAAAACATAATCGATAAATATTTGACAAATTTAATTATGGTTTAATTGTAGGCAAGTTGAACTTGCTATCGAACATATGAAACAAACTGCATTAAGTGGGGGTAACAGTTGAATTCATACGGCAAACTTGATTGATCAATCTTTGGATTTGTATGAAGTTTTTGTGAAGAAGTTTCTAAAACACAAATATCTAAAGAGTGATGTATGGTTGCCAAGTAACGAGGGTGTTGTTCCTCACCTCATAAATAGTTAATGGTAATGCAACAAAGTTTCTACAATTATGGAATAAAAAACTTGTATGCGTTGTAAAAGCAAACAAAAGAACATTATTAATATTTTAAATATGACAATTTTAATTCTAATATAATATGACGTCATGAAAGTATATAGACTCATCATAATCATAATATATAGTATACACAACATGTAAAATGTTTAAATTATGATGGTGTTGATAGGATATGTGTATGAGTGTGGTAGACCCAACACACATGTGGTATTATATACCTTTAAATTATTGGTATAAAATAGTTTATTGGATTAATTTGTGGAAAATGTGTAAGAAGGAACAAGGTAATTTACTGTGACAACAATTTTCGTCTACTCATTTTCTTAAGGACAATAACGTCAAACGTAATTATTGGATTTGACGTAATCGCATGTGACGCTCGTTCATGGAACGTAATACGGACTCAAGGATATAATCATATGTTACTAACGTCCATACAACATAATTTAGCTGTTTTTTTTTTTTTAATTTTTTCGTTATTATTATTTTTTTAAATATTATTCTTAGTTTTTTTGTTTTTATTTTAGTTTTTTTTCCATTTTTTTTTCTTTTTTCGTTTTTTTCCAGTTCTTTTTTTTTTTTACTTTTGTCGTTGTATTTTTTAACTCGTTTTGGATCATAATGAGTTTTGAATTTTGGATCATAACGAATTTTGAATATTGGATCATAAGTTTTGGATCATAAAACATATTTTAGTTTTAATATTTTTGGATCATGTATATTTTTTTGCTATTTTGATAAGTTTTGATTCATAAAATAATTAGTTTATAACTGTTTGAATCATAAAACATATTTTGGTTCTTAATATATTTGGATCATGTATATTTTTTTTTTGCTATTTTGATGAGTTTTTACTTAAAAATATAAAAATGAACACTTAAAAAACTTTTTTTTCAAAAAAATCTTTTTGAAAATTTACTAATAAAATATCTACAATGATCCCTTAAATTTGCATAATTTTTGGAGAATTTTCTTTTAATTTTTTTTTTATAAAAAATAAAAAATAAATATTTTTTTTTCAAATTTTCATGATGGTGCTTGTTTTGTAAAAAATTAAATTTTAAAAACTTTGATTTTTTCAGAATTTTTTTTACAAATAAAAAAAAAGTTATGACCGAAAAACAAAGTTGGTGGAATAAAAAACTCAGCAAACGAGATTGTGACAAGTGTCGCAATTGGGAGTGAGGTACTCAATCAAATTACTATATTACCTTTCTTATTTTGTCTTATCTACCCATTAGTTTTAATTTTTAGATAACTAGCCCTCCAAGCTTTTAAGATGTGTCAATTTTTTCACAATGAATCTTAGCCACCCATTTTTCAAGATTAGAGGTGCAGATTTGTCCTCACGGTCTTCACTGAAATGGGAGTCATCAGTTGATCCTAATATATATATATATATATATATATATATATATATATATATATATATATATATATATATATATATAACAATAGCAAGATATTTACATTTCTTTTTATAAATCAAATAATGTATTTCATCTTTTGTCAATAGTAACAATATGCAATATAACACTTGTAAATACTTTATAAGTTTCCTATACATATGGCTATTATCGATAAATGAATTAACACAAGTTTTTTTAGGTAAAAGAATGTAAGCACATTGTTATCACTAAAAATGATAATATATCTTACTCATGCTACCAACAGAGTTTATGTGTTTTATTACCTCAAATCTAGAGGTAATAAAGTATATTCTCTGCATTGTGAGAAAGAATAAGTATATTACCATTTTCGTAATTGTCCTCAAGTAATAGGTATTATGAATTGTTGATGCAAAGTTGTTGTGGCACGTCACGTGCAAAAGCTCACACACGTAATATGAAAGAATGTACATGGCATGTAAATAGGCTTCACTTCAAAATAAAAACATGTCATTCAAAAGCTCTTAAATACCATGTGTTGATTTTTCGCTACGAGTTCCCTTATACTGATACTAATTTGATACTAGCGATGTTTTGGTTGGATGCCTTAACGGGGTAGTTCTAGCATTTTCCGTTTTTATAAATGATATTAGATCCCTATTGTAGCTTATATATTTTTTGAATGACAGAGATATAACATTTTAATGGAACCAGCAAGATGCTAAAAATATAAGTTAAGCTACAAAGAATAAGCTAATTTTGTCATGCAATACTTGACATTTTTTCTATAGTCTTAATCAAAATAAACACAGTAAGTTGGATATATGCTGCTTTCATGAAGGTAATCTTCACCTTCTTAACAAGAAGCGTATTCCTAGCTTTTCATATAAAACCATAAAATTGAGTGTGTTAAGCCATGAAGGAGCTTGGATATTTTCTTGTTGTGAGAATGAGCACCAAGAAAGTAAAAAAAAAAAAGTTAACGAAAGAAGTTGGAAGGCCAAGAACCCAGCCACAAATGGGCTAGAGCCTATGCTAGATGTTTATCTCCAAATCCCCATCTTTCTTTTAAACAAATCATCCAAGTAAACACCAACCTTCAAAAGATCAACATTAATATTTCCTTAGCGATTCAATGATTAATGGTTAGATATTTAGTTGGGGTTCGATTGTCATTCTTATTGAAGTTATTAACAGAGTGAATACACAAGAGACCTAAGGCCATCTTCCTACATTTTAGCTCTCCACCACCATTTGGCAAACAATGCTAAATTTGATGTACGAAGCCTACAAACACCAAGCCTACCAAAGTTTTTAGTTTTTAGGACAATTTGTCAAGCGACCCAACTGATTTTTGTATTTTTTGGCATGACCACCTTCAAATACTCTTTCAATGCTATCATAATGCATTATTAGTTCAATTAAAAATGTAAATATAAAGGCTACCAAATACACCAACCTTTTAGGACTAAGGCTATGAACACCAAACCTTTTAGGACTAAGGACTAATTTAGCCTTCCACTGCCATATAACAAGTAATTGATTTTTGTATGTTGGCATCATTGTCTCACGGAAATTCGCTTATTATTGAATGCTCTATCATTCCTCACACACCAAATGCACCAACACGTGAGTAAGAAATAACATGAATGAGTTTAATGTGCTTTGGTGACTTCATTAAATTCTGAATCCTAATCATCAAATTTGATACCTTTGAATCATGAAAAACATCTAAATTGCACTAGACTAAGATATAATCCCAAATTGCCTTTGCAAAAGTGCGGGTGACAAGGATGTAGCATCTTCATCGTCTTTACCGTGGAAATGGGTTTCTATTAGTAGATGTAGAAACTGCCCCTTGATCCCAAAATTTGTAGTTGTAGGAATGGTTGGGTGGACTAGTCCCAGCCTAGTTCCATCCTTGACACAGCTTGCATGAGTCGCCAAGGAAAGATTGCCAGTGTCATTGTTCGCATCTCCCATTTCAGTTTGAGCTTGAGGTTCTCTGTTCTGTCTCAACAACCTATGAAGTTCTCTTTCTAGTTGTGTAATTGGTAGGGCGGGGTTAGAAGTAGAGCCTCGGGTCATGCATTATTTATCAACAAACAGATTAGAACAAGTTAAACTTAACAAAATAAGTTCACAAAAGAAAAAACAAACTGACACATTTACTCTTCGTGTTCTATAAAGATAAGCATCGCATAAAAGTATCAGTTAATAAACTTAGAAAGTTCTCAAAATCTAAAAGCAATAAAACTTTACAAACTAGTAACAAGAACTTCCTGTGGAAAAAATTCTACAAAAATGGTAGAACAAATAATAGTTGATATTCGTGCAGACCAATACCTGGTAAGTGACAAAAACTAATGTGTAAAATCTTGTTTAAAAATATATAAAACGATCTTATCAAACCTAAGGACTGTCACGCACTAGACAGTGTACCTTATCGTATAGCAGTGTAGCTGTGGTAAGAACGGGTTGTTAAACTCTTAGGGAACGAGCATGATTAATTTAGTAGATTCAATTGGCAGTTAAACTGAACATAAATATAAAAGGGGATTTATGATAACATAAAGTAAATAAAACAGTACAAAATACAGGTATGGATTTAGGAGTCACTAGTTGTGGCCGACTCCAACAGTGCAATGGTTAATAAAAAGTCATTCACCGATTCCTAAAATGATTAACTTCTTGGTCCGAACACTAACCCTATGACTTTAAAGTTTTTAACTACAATGGTCATGCATATTACCCAACTTTATTATCTGCTATTCAGTTCATATCATACAAGATTTATTTTGGTTAATTTCAATGCTCATGAAAACTAACAAGTTGTAAACATGGGCATCTATTACAAACTTTTTACACACATTAAAGTTTTAATATTTATTAACCTAACCCTAGAAATTGTCTAGTGGTCATATACAATCAAGATTTAATCTTTATAACCAGAATGATCTTTAAAGTCATAAAAGCTTAGCAATAAGTTAATAAAAATCGAATCTTTAATATATATGGTTCGTTAAACACACAAACATGATAAATTAAATTACTTTTAATACACCAATTAATAATTCAAACCAAAAACTAGTCTTTCCTCAAAACCAAGTAACACATTAGGGTTTTAGCCCACAATCAACAACATAAATCAAAAAAGATTCAAACATAGTATGTAAACATGGTAGATTTAACAAACAGAATAAAAAATGAATGATTACGTGCTTGATCATTCAATTTCGTGCTCGGAATCCTTTCTCCAACATTCGAATTGCTTAATAAACCTTCAAAACTGCTTTGGATGTCTAAAAGTATTGAGGTTTATCGATTATATAGGGTTTTCTATCACGTATCGTTGCTGGAATGACGAATGATTCTATTTATAAGGATTTCAAACTACCTCAAGAATGCGACACTACGACCTTTGGATCGGGTCGCAATATACACTCATATTCCGAATTTGTCGCAATTGTTATCTGATTTTCACATTGTTATCTCATGTTATTACGTTGTTGTATTTATGGATTGCGTCGCTAACTCGCCTTCTACACACCATGTTCTTCGTCAGTCAACATTTTCTTTATAGTTCGGATTCTAGTCTAGTTTTCGCTCCTTTTCGTTCAATTTTTTTTATCAATAGGTCATTTTTCCTATAAAATGTAAATTGAAAGTATTATAAGTACCTTTTGTCCTTATACCAATTTAAAGCTCAAAGTATCATGATATCGCCGAAAATACATGTGTAAATATAGTGATATTAGATATCAATCTTGATATTATCAAATTGAATTCATTGACATGATCTATCACTAAGCCGCCTCTCTTCATCTTTGTATTAACGAGGTTTCTGATCAGGAACACTGTGACACCCCATTTCTACTGCTTGCAAATACCATGGTTTTTCGTGTAATTACATGAATACAAACATACGGTTTATCAAAAACCGTTAATTTTCATGCTTAAAAACAGTGGGTGTACAAATCCATATCAAAACTAACCATAGTAAGCAAGAAAGGATTAACCTTTAGTCCAAGATAGGAGCTAACTCAAGCTCCACTCCAGCTAAACTTCATCCCATTTATAGCAACTTATTTTAACCTGGAATACATGGCAAAACATAGAATACGTAAGACAAAAATGTCTCGTGAGTTACATGAGTTTTAGACTCAAACCTTTAACTTTTTTTTCCAACTTTTATAAAATTTATATTATAAAACTTCTGTCAAAACTTTATAGTAATAACATACTATAACTATTTACTTTTCAAAATCACTTCATAATATACTTTACAAAATTGCTTCTTTCTTACTTTCTTTGACTGGTTTTATAAGCTTGCTGGATTTTTATACTTAGGGCTTTAATCACCATAAGTGATACCCCAAGTCTCTATGGCTAGAAAGAACGGATCAATCCTCACCATAGAAGTGCTGAGGCAATCTACTTCGCGATGGGGCTTTTGCCCCAGTAGACCCCTTACCTAACCCGGGTAGGTTTGAACATAGTTCCCTTACTAACGCTGCTTGCTACAATTACCAGTCATACAAAACACTTTCTGCTTACTTTAAAATTATTCACATACATAAAAATAGTGGCTAAGTGCCAAACTTCATCATTTTCTGTCTTTATGGCTAAATGCCAAACATATAACTTTCTTCACTTATCTTAACTTATAGTTCAAAACATAACTTCAAATATAGCATTATACTTTCACAACAAGTTAGAAATAATACTCTTGCATATAATTTCACATATAGAAATTTTGTAAGAAATCTTGAAAATACTTACTTGCCATGTACCCTAGAATGGGTAAAAATACTGCATGTACTCACCTCAAGTCGGCAAATGTAGAAATCCGTGCGACAACTCCGTAAATCCAACCAAGCTTAAAACCGCACACCTTATACTCCTATAAGGTATATTAAGTTAATTATTACCAAATACACTAATTAACGTTACTATAAAGAGATACTTATAGTGTTGCTTATAGTTTAAATGTTTATAACTTTCGACATGCACCGTGTCTCGACATATACCCCCACCCCCTTTTATTCACTTTTACTCAACAAATAAGTTATTATATGATTCAATTAATTTTAAGTAAACCCAAACCCACACCATGACACCCAAAACCAAAACCTAAGACGATTATCACAAAAGAAGGAACCAACAGCAAGGCTGATTTCTGGACCCTCAACAAGATTTGAAATATTACGCCAATGAAAGATTGAAAATAAAATCCAATAAAAATCATGGGTAAACTAGACTCAAGGAAAATGTCACAGGGCCTGACCTCAAGCCATTTTCACCTTTCAAGAATAAATGAAAAATCTCCAAAGTTGACTGATGCAATCAGTCCACCTACTGAACCACACCTTAAAGAAATAATAATCGCTCAAAATGGGTTAAGAACTGAATTCTAAAATTTGGTGAGGACAAACTAGACTTCAACAGGGAACTAAGGCAACTGACCTTGCCCCAAAACCATTTTTGTACATTTAATAAAAAAAATTTTAAGACAGGGGACCAAATTTGACAGAACTTAGACCACTCAGTGAATATGGAAATATTCACCTAACCTAGCATACAAATTTGGCCAAGGCCTTTTGGATGAAGAAACTACACAGCTAGACCTTTCTAGAAATGTATAGTTCACCCCAAATGGCCAAACACACGATTTTATACGAATTTTCCAAAAACAGGCCAAAATAGTGAAAAATACGAAAATGACATTAGGGTCTAGGGTTTCAACCCCTAAACCCATTAAGACACGGGTTAAGACCTCTAGGGTCTGAATTAGGTCCCAAAACACATCAAAATCAGAATACTTGGACCATTTGAGTCATCCACCACTTTAACAACATCAAAATTATAGAAGTTCCAAAGAACATCAAGATAGAATTTAAGAACAAACAAGAACTTCCAATCATGAGATAGAGACTAGAGGCAACAACATGTAGACTTCAAGATCAGCAAGAAAAGGCCTTAGAACACACCAATCTTATCTCGGTGGAAGCATGGTGCTAGTGATGGTGGTTCTCAGCTCAAGACAAGAAGCAATAATCGTAATACCTTAGATCCTAATCGCTTGGAGTTCACGTACCTCAACTACTCCGTTTCTTCTTTTCTGTCCCGCAACCTGAATCTCGTAGCCATGAAAATTTCCCGCTGCTCTCTTCTCTCCCTCGGCTCCCTCTTGATTTCTCGACAAAGAAAAACAACACGACACAAGAGGGAAAGAAAATCCATAACTCTAGAATGAAACATGTACCTCCTCCTTCTAGCTCTTCACTAGCACACGTCCCTTGTTCCACACCACAACCCAAGGTGAACAAGCTTCTTCCTTGGATACAATTTGGCAGCAAAACATAACAGCAAGAGGAGCGTATGAAGAAAGGAAAAAATAATAATAATAATAAAAGAAAATCATGGCTTGGAGGTGAGTCACGAGGGGTAAAGTTTCCTTTTAATTTATGATCTTAAAAAAAACATGAGCTAGAAAACAAGGCTGCAAAAGCAATTAGGAAAAGTCCAATTGGGAAAAGTCTTGATTGGTCACGTTTAAGACTTTCCAATTTCCATTGCAAGTTTGAAGGAGTTCCAACTTTAGTCCCTACACTTTCCTATTTAATTTTCTATCCACCCCAAACTCAATTATCCAACTTAACAAATTATAATCTTGACATTTAACCCCCCGTAAACTAATACTAAAAAGTTTAGAATTGTTATTTCCATATTATTACTTATCATTTTACTTAATATTATTATTACTTCTCTGCTAAAAGTAATACTAATAAAAATAATAAAATCTCAAAACCAACATATCGAAAAACGGGGTGTTACAAACACCTTATTTGCAGTCGAGGGATTCTTGTACATGTTAGATAGTACCTTGATCAGGTCATACATTGTCTTTTCATTGATGATGTTGTAAGAAACGTTCTTCAGTAATGACAATCGAACGAATCCAATGGCCTACCGATCTAACAGATCCCATTTCTCCTGCTTCATAGCACCAGGCTTCACACCAATCATGAGTAGGTGTAGCTTCTTTTGGTATAGGTAGTCTTTTATTTGCATTCTTCAAAAGCCAAAGTCGTGAACTGCAAATATTTCAATCTTAATCTTCCATTCTTCAGCCATAACTCTAATCCATTTTGTTAGGATTAAGTACTATGACAAACGCACTTTCTACACAACTTAATCAAGGCTAGTGAGATCGAAAAGAAGAACAACAAGAAACCAAATAAAAATACAAGGATTTAAATGGTTCACTCAATCCAAACTAATCAAGCTACGTCTATTGGAGAACTAGAGAGATTTCTTTTAGTGATTCTGAATGCTATACAAATGGTACAAGTATTTATTGTACTCTCTCAATATATTTTGGCTAACGTTCTTGACATTCTAATTGTTACAAATCAGATAAGTATATATATATATATATATATATATATATATATATATATATATATATATATATATATATATATATATATATATATATACTAGGGAAGGAGATCTAATTGAAATGATGACAAATCTTCTAGTATCATGCTTTCTACAAATGCCAACTCTAGTGGGACAGGTCATGGGCCATGCAAGTCAGAACACTTTTCTGCTACTGCATGTCGCCTATGTCAGACAATTTAATTAGTGCCAAGAGACTCCTGAAGAGATAAAGCCTTCAACAGTAAACTTGTTTGTTATCCTCATGAAGCTACTTCTATTGTATATTGTCGTCGCTTCACATTTGGCTTCGATTCGACTGTTGAGCATCCGAAGCTCACAAGTCTAATTCAACCAGAGCTAATATGCTTTGGGCTGTTGATCCTTGAGAACTCTTGATGTGTCCAGACTCCTGATCCATAAGAAGGGAAGACAAGTCAGATCTGGCAGAATTAGCCCTGACTCATTTGCACTCTTCGCATCGCATGATCGATCCTCCATTCTTGAACATCAACCGACGCAGCTGACCCATCCAAGGCCACTGATCCAATCGAATTCAGTGGCTTCAGTTGTTGATATGCATCAGAGCACATATCTCCTCCAGTTGTTGTATTAGATTCCACACCTCAATACTTAACAAAGGAGATGACCAATGATTCCTTCTTAACACCGTAATTATCATACGTGATGGAGTTCAAGCATATTCCCCTTCTATTTAACGCTATTTTTTTATATAATTCTATTCTTTATAGCCCTCCATCTAAAGAAATTTATCTTTATTGGGACTTAGTTATTCTAGCAATACCCATTTGTCTAGATTGCATTATTTGACTTTTATGAGATTACGTAAGGTGTTGATTAATAATACACATGATACTTCACCCAACCACATCCATTTGTTTTATAATGATCTGAAATCATTACCTGATTTATGTCCTCTAAGTAGTTTTGTAAGTCTTTTTGCTTATCGCTAAATCTAGGATCTCTCTTTCAATATAGGCGACAATTCACTAAACAATTAGTTTTGATGTATATATCTTCTATTGCACACATTGTAGAAAACTCCAAGTCATACAATTTAGTGTATTTTAAAGCAAGAGGCAGATCATCGACCCATTTTTCATGTCAAATGGTTAACCCAATCCACAACCCACCTCACCTTTAAATATATAAAATAAACCAATGCCATGATCAGAGAAGTTGGTGGGTATTTTGCAAGACTTTTTCATACACTTGATGTATCTAGCTTAACATGGATGAATTTAATTCGACGCCACCAAATTAAATTTTGAATTAGACTTGCCACCGCCCCATGAAAGTATCCCTCTAATTTGTTCCAGACACTCAAATGACAATTCGATGCTTTGAAAAGAGAAAAATAATAAATTAGAAGACTTCCAAGTGCCAATTTTATTTGTGCGATCTGTTCGCCAAATCATAACCATTGTGCCTACCATATATATAGCCTTTCTTGGAACTTGTCAACGACTAGTTTCCAATTCTTGATTAACTTCATATTAGCAGCTACTGGATGCCCTCGATATGAAAATGTAAAGGTAATCGTATGATTTCTGTACAAGTGCATCAGCAATAGGTACAAGGTTTAAATACAAGAGAGTAGAGATAATATCGCCTAACTCTTAGGAACTAACTTAGACTCTTGACTACGTCAATATACACGTTTTACAAATGACAATTTTAGAGATAAATGATAAGTGCTGATAAGTGCTATTAACCCCCGGCAAGCTCAAGGGAGGAACGAACTTGAAGCTTGAAACGAAGAAAATGAACACGATCTTTGGCCAAGGGTTTTGTGAATATGTCTGCATATTGATCAACAGAAGAGACATAGCAGACTTTTAGATTTCCAGCTTCCACTTGTTCACGAATGAAATGAAAATCTAATGCAATATGTTTAGACCGTGTACTGATCACCGGGTTTTTGCTCATGAAGATAGCGCCTACATTGTCACAAAGGAGTAAGGGGGGATTGGTTATCGGAGCTTTCAAGTCAATGATAAGTTGTTTTATCCACATTAGTTCCGCTGTAGTATATGCTAGAGAACGATATTCAGCCTCTGTACTTGATCGAGCAACTACCTTCTGCTTTCGAGATGTCCAACTGATAAGATTTGGCCCATGGAAAATTGCAAATCCATACTGTGATCTGCTGTCATCTTTATCAGAATTCCACCCAGCATCAGAATATGCATGTAAAGCTGTTGCTGAAGTGGGTTTGAAGTGTAAACAGTGCTGAATTGTCCCCTTCAAGTATCTCAAGATTCTTTTTACAGCCTGCCAATGCTTGATGGTAGGAGCATGCATAAATTGACAGACACGATTTACAGAATATGCGATGTCAGGTCTCGTAATGGTAGCATACTGTAATGAACCAACGACCTGTCTATACAACTTGGGATCATCAAACGGGTCACCATCTTTTTGAAGACGAGTGTATGGATCAGCAGGAGTGGAAATAGGCACGGCCATGGTCATCTTGCTACGATCAATAACATCTTGAATGTAAGCTTGCTGAGATAAGGTGAGACCTGAATTAGTGCGATGAATCTGCAAGCCAAGGAAAATATGCAGATCTCCAAGATCCTTGAGAGAAAATTTCTGATGAAGATCAGTGATGAATGCTTGAAGAAGACCATCATGGGTACCCGTGACAATCAGGTCATCGACATATACAAGGACATATATTGTCGATTTAGGGGATACATGTACGAACAAAGAATTATCAAACTGACAGGCTTTAAAACCATGGTTAACTAAATATTGTTTAAGTTTAGTAAACCATGCTCTTGGAGCTTGCTTAAGGCCATAAAGAGCCTTGTGTAAACGACACACATGATCAGGTCTTGTGGGATCTTCAAATCCTTTTGGTTGTTTCATATAAACTTCTTCTGTCAAGTCCCCATTAAGAAAAGCATTATTAATGTCGAGTTGTCTAACTCGCCAACCATGAGAGAGAGCTATGGACAGCACCAACCGAATAGTTGTTGGTTTAATGACTGGGCTAAAGGTTTCAAAGAAATCAACTCCAGCCTCTTGACTGAAGCCTTGTGCCACCAAACGCGTCTTGTGTCTTTCAATAGAACCATCAGCCTTCCGTTTTATCCTGAAAATCCACTTACAACCTACAACATTAGTGTTAGGAGGACAAGAAACAATAGACCAAGTGTTATTTTTCATGAGAGCATCATATTCAGCCTGCATTGCATTTTGCCAACATGTGTGCTTAATTGCTTGAGAGTAATTTTTAGGTTCAAGGTCTGCATTTGAAGACAGGCTGGTGGTGAATAGTTTTGGTTTAAGCGAGTTGGTTTGAGCTCGGGTGGTCATGGAGTGTTGATTGTTATCAGCCGGTCGGAAATAAGAAGGTATAGTAGGGTTTTGTCTTGTGGTGGAGCTAGATGTGGGTTGCTGGTATCGGGGAGTTGGTGGTTGCTGAATTGGTGACAGAACAGGGGAAGAGTTCACTGGCGTTCGAGGGGTGGAAGGTGAAGAGAAGCTGGATGTGGTCGTCCTAGTGGTGGCAGATAGGACTTGAGAAGGAGGTTGACTGGAAACTTGAATGACACCAGGAGATGTAGTTTGAGACACGTGATCAGGTGTAGTAGTGAAAGGTGGTGGAGGGAGATAGGGAAATACATCCTCATTAAATACAACATGACGAGATATATATATTCGGGAGGATGGTTGATGAAAACAAAGATAACCTTTGTGAGAAGCACTATACCCAAGAAAGACACATGGTTTTGATCGGAAATCGATTTTATGAGGGTTGTATGGTCTCAAGTAAGGATAACAGAGGCAACCAAAAGTTTTTAGAAATGCATAATCTGGGACTTTATGATAAAGCTTTTGATAAGGTGATTCATGGTTTAGAAGTGGGGTGATTGTGCAATTATGGAGATAAGTTGCGGTTTTAAAGGCGTGTTCCCAAAATATGTGAGGTAAAGAGGATTGAGCCAATAGGGTTAAACCTTTTTCAACTATGATGCGATTTCTGCGTTCAACAGCACCATTTTGTTCTTGTGTGTATGGGCAAGAAACACGATGTTCAATACCATGTGTTTGAAGAAAAGTAGATACATTTCTGAATTCTCCACCCCAATCAGTTTGTAAGGATTTGATGTCATGTGAAAATTGTGTCTTAATCATGGTACGAAATTGTAAAAAAATTGAGAAAACTTGGGATTTTGTGGATAAGAAATAGATCCATACGAATTTAGTGCAATCATCAACAAACAGAAGAAAGTAACGATTTCCATTTAAAGAGAACATAGGGGAGGGGCCCCAAACATCTGAATAAACTAATGCAAATGGTGTAGTAGAATTAACATGGGAAGAGGAAAGATGGGACCTATGACTCTTTCCAAGTTGACATGACTCACATACACTTGGAAATTTATTTGATGAAACAGGAAGGTTAAAACTAGAAACTAATCTTCGTAAGATAGGTTCATGCGGGTGTGCTAGTCTTTGATGCCATCCGTGAAGAGAGGTACGGATACCAGTGAAAGCCATGGGTGATTTGGATCTGATGTGCGGAAAGCGATACAGACCGTCAGTTTTGTCCCCTTTGAGAATTGTTTCCCCCTGAAAATTCTTAACATTACAGTGAGTACGCCAGAATTCTAAATACACATCATTATCATCTGTGAGTTTGGACACACTAAGCAAATTTTTTGTGATATCTGGAACAATAAGCACATTTGGCAATTTTAATTTAGGCAAAGAAGACGAGCCAACATGAGAAATAAACAATTGGTTACCGTTTCCAACTTGCAGCTTGTCATCACCCTTGTATTCATCAGCTATATGAAGTTTGGAGATGTCTGGTGTGACGTGATCTGTAGCTCCTGTATCAGCATACCATGCAGGATCAAAAGCAGAGGGGCTGTTGTAATGAGCTATATTAGCTTGACGTGGGTTGCTACGTGGATTTGGGCGACGAGAGGGAAAGTCGGTTTGATTTTCTCTTTGCCAACAGTCAATGGCTTCATGGCCCTGTCGATTACAGAGTTGACAGGTGGGACGGCGTCTCCTTGAGTCAGAGTTACGAGACATCTGAGAGGAGTTCGACTCATGGTTGTTGGTGAAGTTGCTTTGGTTGTAGAAGTTTCGTCCTTGAGTTTTTCCTTGATTGCGACCTTGACTTCGATTCACAGTGAGAGCAGCAGCTGGTGGTTGGGCAGAGGCCAGACGAGTGTGTTCCTGCTCCAATCGAGCTTCCTCTTGAAGCAAGAAACCAACAAGATCATCGGTGGACAGTGGTTCGGATTTCATCATAAAAGCAGTCACAAAGGCGCTGTAGGAAGAATCAAGACCGGTTAAAATATGCCCAATGAGGTCTTCGTCTGATACAGGATGAAGATTGGCTGTTAAAGTGTCTGCAATGGAACGCTTTCGTTCAATATATTCCATCATGGACATGGACCCTTTTGAAAGGGTTTGAAGTTGGACTTTTAATTGCATTCTAGATGCCCGAGTTTGGGCTTGAAAAGTCTTCTCCAAGGCCTGCCAAGCCAGGCGAGAGGAGGTAGATAAAGTGACGAGAGCTAGGGCTTTTTCAGATAAGGTGGATTTAAGCCATAACAACACAAATCGATCACGCTTTTTCCAGGCAATATACTCTGGATTTGCGATGGTGGTAGCCGGAACAGCTTCAATCGCCGGAGAAGTAGGTGTAGCAGCAGCAGCTTCAATAGCGGGTAAATCAATTTTAGTGGGTGGTGGATGTGGATCTAAAATAAACTCTTCAAGATCGAAGGTTTCAAGGGCAGACACAATATTTGTGCGCCATAGAGCAAAATTATCCCTATCTAACTTGATGGGAATGGATGGGATCTGAAAATTGAAGGTGGAGGCATTGGTGGTGGCGGCTAGGTTAAGAAGAGAAGAGCCGTTTGATGCCATGGATGAAAAGAAAAAACAGAATTTTGAGTTAGGAAATTTCAAGCTCTGATACCATAAAGGTAATCGTATGATTTCTGTACAAGTGCATCAGCAATAGGTACAAGGTTTAAATACAAGAGAGTAGAGATAATATCGCCTAACTCTTAGGAACTAACTTAGACTCTTGACTACGTCAATATACACGTTTTACAAATGACAATTTTAGAGATAAATGATAAGTGCTGATAAGTGCTATTAAAATGAAAGTCGGTCAGTTGACACTGATCTATAGATCTCCATATTGAATCAAACTGACCTAAATCAAATTCAAGATGTGTATACAAATTTTTGTATTAGAATACTGTTGATACAAAATATCTTAATGACTAGTGGATACAGAATTATAGTGTACAAAATTTAAACAACTAATGTAAGCAAAGGGCAGTAATCTAAATATTAAGAACGATACGAATAACAAAGAGAACATGTTGATCTTGAATCACATGTATTTTACATATATTTTGTATATGGAAACCATTATGAAGTTGACTATTTATAACGAAAATTGATTTCATTTCTAGGATTCAACAAGTACGAAAAATACATTTATACAAAAGATATCCTAAGATATGTTTCCTAATACACGGTTAGCTCTGAAAAAGCTTAAGAAAATATATCCTAAGATATATTTTTATGATTCAACAAGTATAAAAGTACACTTTGCCCATATTACTTTGCTTCAAAAGACCATCTACTGCGAATGTCACTTTCCGGTCCAACAAATAGTCCTCACATTGCTCTTCTATTCTTATAGAACTATATAATTTTGATATTACTTGATTTAAAATATTTTTTACTATAATATATATAATCAACAATATAAGATAGTCTATTTTAGTATGATGGTTTTAAATTGTGATAATGAGTGTTATGCTTATTATTCTTAATAAATTATATATTTGTATTTTAAAAATATATAAAATTTGGATCAAATATTAAGCATAAAAATGGTGAAGAGTTATCGACCGGTCAATAAAAAATCAATGATTAAGATCAAACAAACAATTAAACTGTTACAAGTAGTTATAAACTAATATTATTAAACTTCGTATTCTTTTGATCAATAAAAAATCAATGATTAATTTTTGATATATTAATGGATAAGTCGAAATTTTCATCCCGAATTTTATCATAAACTAAATGTCCAATATGGAGCTCACATACACCCCAAAGATCTTTTTTTCAATTATCATAAAATGATCACTTACCTCGCTAAATGGGATCACTAAATTCGCTAGTAAACCTGGCCAACACAACTTCTTTACTTTCATGGATGGATGCTATCATGCTATCACAACTATTTAATACACAAGACCTTTTGTTGTAGGTGCGAGTTCGAACCATGCTCATCTCAATTTTTATTTCCAAATGAACACGCAAATATATTTAAATTTCTCATTTTTGGGACTTTATTCGTTGATGTGTATCCGTTCAACTTGTTAATACTTATGGGTTTTATGCGGAAGGGCATGAGTTTGAACCATGCTGCTCCCCTCTTTTAACTTTTAGGGCGTGTTCGGCAAAATTAGTTGGTAGCTGGTAGTGGTTAGCGATTAACGGTTAACTGTTAGCTAGTAGTTGTTAGCGGTTAGCTGGTAGCTGTGACTTTTTTAAGTGTAGAAGTATTCGACAAAAGCAGCTGTTGGCTTTTAGTAATGTAAAATAATATAAAAATCAAAAGTCAAAGGCTAAACGCTCCCAAAAACTAATTGAAATAGCTTTTGGTTATGAGCGTTTTGATAAAAACAAAAGCTAAAAGCTCTTGCTACTGAAAGAGGATTTTTCATTTTTTTTTTGAACGTTTTCCTAAAAGCTAAACGTTCCCAAAATCGCTCAAACGCTGCGTGTCGAACACGCCCTTAAACAATCAATCAAAATAGATTAAACTAGCGCTCATGAGAATTTACTATTAAATAAATGCTAGTCTAGTTGGTTAATGCATTGGGTTTGTATGCTTAATGGCATGAGTTCGAATATCTCCCTTGGCGGTTGCTTGAAAAGAAAATTTTTAACTATGAAAGTTAACACTAAACTGAGATTTAGAAAAGTTCGATCTCACACCCTCCCAAATAAGAACTTTAATTATTAACCAGAGCTAAGAACAATTGATTCACAAACAAAGAGCAAGCCCCTTTCTCAATTGATCTAACTACAAATTGCAAAAAATTACAACCATCACAAATATTAAGAAATTTTCAAGTTATTGTATCAAAAAACGTAAATGAGTTGTATTTGTCAAGCCTATTCACAAATTTAGCGAGCCTATTTAGCGAACTTAATGGTCATTTCATGATAATTGAAAGAAAATGGTCTTTAGAGTATAATGAGTTCTAGATGTAGTTATTTTAGTGAGAGATAACAATGTAGTTTTTTTATTTATTTTTACATGATATAACACGTATAACAAGTCATATTTTAATGATATACTTTTGATCCAAGTTTTAAAATTTGTTTTGAATCGAGTTGAAACTTTAAATCTTGCTACGAATACCGTCAATTTTTTTAGCAAAATCGTCCAAAATTAGTTTTTACAATACTTTGTACAACATTTTATATTCTTTTTAAAAACTTTTATTACAACATCTTTTATAATACTTTGTATAACTTTTTACAACTTATTTAAAACATTTCACACTTTTACAATCGTTTTAGAACTTGTTTTACAATGTATTTTAAACTTTTTTTATATTTTCATACAACTTTTTTTAGTTATACTTTTGACATTTTTTAAATAAAAGTATTTCTAAAAGTTAAAGAAAAGTATAATTTTTTTAAAATGTTATAAGAAGTTTGTAAAAAACTACAAAATGTTGTAAAAAGGTTTGAAAGGTCTTAAAAAGACTTGTAAAAAAGTTCTAAAAGGCTGTAGAAAAGTTGTAAAATGCTGTATAAAGTGTAAAATTGTTATACAAAAAGTTGTACATACTTTTAAAATAGTTGTAAAAAGATAATTTGTAAAAAAGAGAGCCATATTTATAACAAATTTAAATTTGGAACAAATGAGTAACAAAGTTTAAAGTTAACCAAAAATATAAATCGAAATATGACCTACAATCTGATATAGCAAATTAAAATCAGAAAAAGAATAATCCATTTCCTTAATTTTTCCTAGCTAATAGCTCAAAGTATTCATCATCAATTCATCATTAGTTTCACATCCACTCATATTTATTTTATTATAGCTTTTCACATTTTATATATGTTAATTTTAAAAGAATTATAGGTATATGATAAAACTGGCGTTGACAAAATAATTTTTAAAAATTAGAATAATAACTTAATAACAATGTAAAAAGAAAATGAAAAGCTTTTATTTAAAAGGAAATCCAACAACCCGAACAAACGGTCTGGATGTATGGATCCCTTTGGTGGTCCCAATGAGCAACAGACACGTAGAATTCGTCATCTGATGATTACGAAATTGTCACCGCTACTGTTCCTCCACGTGTCCGGCTAATTTGCTCGAGCGGTACATGTGACAATTGCTTGTTGGTCCCACCACCAAGATTTACTCCTTGCTTTTAGTACTCCTACGAGATCGACCACTTATCTTGCCACACGTGTAAGCTTCTCATTTCTTGATATGATCCTTTAGTGGAAATCGTTGGCAATGTACGATGGCATTTGCAGGGACATTTCAGGTACATTTTAAATCGAACGGTGACCGTTGACGTGCATGATGTTGTTAATCTTTATACCAAAATACAGAGCTTGAATTTATTGAATAACATCAAGCTAATCTTGTGAGAGCTTCAGAGGTAAACCATGAGCTGATAGAATCTTGAAAATGACTAATAAAATCTTTCCTATCGTTATTATAGATTTTAACGGGCTTTTTTCGAAGTTTGGGTTGGAATTTATCTGGGCTTTTTTGGCCCAGACTGGTTAGATATCGAGGCCGGGCTTTTCCCGGATTTTTTGTGGCCGGGTGGGGCCTTATCTGTCCAAAAACCCACTTGTTATTGCGTATGACAAAACTTCATAAAGTAAATAGTTTGAAAGAGCACTGAGCATACCACAAAATCAAACCACTACTCTAACTATTTGGCTTCGAACAAATCGGTGTTAATATAAAACAGATACAAACAAATTAATTTTTTCATTATATCATATTTTCGGTTTTTTTTTTTTTAAAACCAATAGATTTCTGAGAACTCTAACTTTAAGACTATCTTTTATGATGATTTTTTTTAAATATTTTTTAGAGTAAACCATAGTTTTGGTCCCCGTGGTTTATCCATTTTTTTAATTTTGGTCCAAGTTTTTTATTTTCATACGGATGATCCTTATGGTTATCAAAAGCTTGCATTGTTGGTCATTTGTCATATGAAAATACCAAACTACCCGTTCTATTTTCTTTTTTGTTTTTCTTTTAATTCATCATCATTACCTTCGATTGCATTTCTACTTTATGTATTTTTGAAATGCATGAGAATAGGAAGAGAGTGGTGGCATTGTTTTTGTTTTTGTATTTTTTTTGATAACCGAGGACCACACCCGACCCATCCTTTGGATGACCCTGATGAAGCAACCTCGGGCCCCACGCACACCTGGCAGCAGGGTGGTCCGGGTCAATCACCTACGGGGGTAGAGAGGTGGCCAGTGGCCATCCCCTGATTGAAACCTAACACTCCCTATGGGGAAAGGGAGGGAGTGAGATTAGAACTTGGAACCTCTTTATGGAGGAAGAGAAAGAGTCCTAAGCCTTATCCACTAGGCCATCAGGGTGATGGTTGGTGGCATTGTTATTTGAGGGTGGCAGCGTAGGTTGTGGGACTTAATGGGACTCATTTGGTGAACCCACTCCTATTAAGGAGGCCTTTGGATCTCCTAAGGACAGGGAGGTGATAATATTTTCTCATATTAATGATAGAAGATAAGGGTGAAATGTTTTGTGTTTCTAAGATGAGGAATGGCGAGAATCCATGGCCTTTAGAAGCTTTTACCCAACAACCCTTCAAACCATGCATCGACGTGCAATTAAACGATTGGATTCCGCTGATGATTCAGAATTGCTGAAGAAGGGAGCGTAAATTTGTACATCTCTCTTCTTGATTTGGGAGAGAGAGAGAGAGAGAGAGAGAGAGAGAGAGAGAGAGATGGGTAGTGGGGTAGGGGGTATATTTTTCCATTATTTTTAAGTACTTAAATGATAATAAATTAAAAGAAAAAGAAAATAGAAAATAGAAAGGGTAGTTTCGTCTTATCATATGGACCAGAGACCAACAGTGCAAGCTTTTGGCAACCACAATGAACATCAGTGTGAAAATAAAAAACTTGGACCAAAACTGAAAAAAAAGATAAGCCATAGAGACGAAAACTGTAATTTACTCTATTTTTTTTATAAAACTCTAAAATGAACATGTATATGTACATTTGCTAAAAAAATTCGAAAAAAATATACAAGTGTTAGATGCACATATATACCCATTTTGCATCGAAATGCATGACGAAAAATATGTACGATGTGCATCTATCACTTATGCATATTTCATGTATGTGGTACGATGGTATCCACATATACAGATATATTGTAGCTCGTTTGAAAATTAACACTAACTAAATTAATTGATTTACGAGCACATATTTTTATGCACTCCAATAGATCTTCTTAATAATAATCGAATGATAAATTTATAATCTCCTTTTCAATAGATCCTCTTAATTATAATCAAATGTAAATTTATAATTGCCTTTTCAATCGTGTCAAACTAATAAAAACCCGAAGGGCTAGTCACTTTAGATAGAACCAAAACTTGGAACCTATATTTAATTTTGAAAGGGTCAAGTACCATTAAAGAAAGAACAACTTAAACATATAAAATGTATCGTTAAATGTGTATCTATGAAATAAGTTTATGTTGTTTGATATTTCGTTAGCAACTTTTTTAAGTGATTAAAATATCATCACATAGTTATTTATATCGTTGCATAAATTAAGGAAGTAAAATATTGTTGTATTAATATAATAAAAATTAATACTAACACATAGATTAGCAGAAAGAACATTGCCGTATAAACTAATAAAATAATAAAACATTGTTACATCAATAACCATCTATACTAGCATACTTTGATAGTGGTTGCAAAATTACGTATTTTAGTTCCAAAATTAACCATGATTGCATATCTTGTTTTAATTTATCTTTGTTTTATATATTAAAAGAATTTGTTGCATATGTGTGGATTTAACTCTAAGTGTTAACAGAAACCATATGCAAATAAACGTATTTTTATTTTACAAAACATATTGTTGAATCAACATGCAAAAAAAATTATGTCACAAATTTACAATGTAATATGTTGCATGATTAATTGAAATAAAATTAGCTTCTTTAGTTAGATTATTAATTTTCATTTGAATAGTAAAAATGATTCTTCCTTCTTCATGCGTCTTCTTCCTAGCGTGAAGACCACACCATCAAGGGTGTATACCCTAAGGATTTTGACATCAAGAATGCATGTTAGGATTATCTTTTAGTTCTATGTTTGATCTATAATCATACTGTTAATAGGATAAAGTCGCCTATTTTTTATGTTGGAATGAGAGTCACCCTGAATGTGAACCACCAAGTTGCTGCAACCACGACTTCTAAGCATAGTTGTTCTATTTTGTTTTTACCATGAGCTTTTAGCAATTTGATAGGTTATAAGCTCGTATCATACATCTTCGACCGTTGATTCCTATTTTATATATTCTTGAAATATAAATAAACCAGAACACATTTATTGTATAGAATTTTGCCCTAAATTTTATGTAATTAATACTTCTAATGTAAATATTTAAGTATAAAAAAACAGAGTAAATTATACGAATGATCCTTATGGTTTGGGGTAATTTGTAAGCTTGGTTCCTAACTCTTTTTTTAACTCGAACCATCCTATTTGGTTTTGTTGAACGCTTGGTCCCTACCATACATAAAAAGACACTTTACCCTTTATCATTTTCTTTTTTGATTTTTCTTTTATTGTTAATTATTTTTAAATTAAAAAAATAAAATAACCCCACATACCCCCACTTCTTCTAAAAACCTAATATCTGTTTCACTCTTTCTCACTTCTCACATCTCAAGAACCGTAAGCCAGCCACAGGAATACCATCCTCGGTGATACTAGACCACCGCCGTTAACATCTCTGTTTAGCTTTTGTCGAGAACCATTAGACAGTCATTGGCGACCTCTTGCCTTCTATCTTCTTCTCCAATGAAACCACTAGAGTCCTCTAGAGGCCACCACCACACCATGTGAAAATCAACAATTTGGATGAAAATCTGAAACCCGAAATCAAACCTCCGACAACAAATTTGCAAGTTCTCCTCTAACTCAAGTTTTTGGTGTTTACATGACAAATCTACAAGTTTTGGTGCTTACAATCAAAATCGGGAAGTTGCCTGGAGCCAGCAGTGAGGTTGAGGAAGAGAAAGCTAGGGGCGAAAGAGACGAAAGGATGACGATCGAGTGCAGGTTTTGTGTATAAACACACGAAATACTCCCGTTGTTGTCTTTGGAGATGCGTCAAATGAAGAGAAAACCAAACAGGATGGTCCGAGTTAAAAATAAAAGTTAGGGATCAAGCGCCACCACAATCATCATCGCCACCCTCTACCACCATTCCAGTCACCACAACCATATATGTTTATCAATAAGTTATTATTCATATATGTTTATTCATACGTGATTATATGAATAATCATATACCCAAATTATACATGAATAATAATAACCTCTTTTGTCGTCGTGGAGCAGCATGACAGCATTTACTCATCTAGTGGTTCAGATTTATCTATCTAAACGTTTTTTCATATATATATATATATATATATATATATATATATATATATATATATATATATATATATATATATATATATATATATATATATATATATATATATATAGGGTTGGGTTCAATTAGACCTGGCAAAATCAGCCACGACACGATAACTCGACACTAACACGACACGAAATTAGCGGATTTGGGTTAGAGGTTTAAACCCGTTTAAGTAAACGGGTTGACACGACACGACACGAAAGTTAAACGGGTTGGGTTAGGGTCGATACTTTCAACTCGAAGATGACATGAATGACCCGTTTATATATATATATATATATATATATATATATATATATATATATATATATATATATATATATATATATATATATATATACATATATATATATATATATATATATATATATATATATATATATATATATATATATATATATATATACTAGGTGCGTACCCGCGCAATACGGCGGCGAAAAATAGTTTTGTTTCGACAATTACTTTTTAGGTTTTAGGTTGCAAATGAAAGGGGGAGTTGGCGAATATGAGAGTGATTAATTTCTTTTCGGGCGATTGATTACCTTTCCAACGATATAGAGGACGGTAAATACCCGAGATTCTGGGACCAAAAATGGAAAAAAACTTTTAGAAATCGGTTTGGAAATATAGGGATATTTGCAATGAAATGATAAATAGAAGTAGAATGCTATAATCTGAACAAAAGACAAAGTAAACAAAGGGGCAAGGGGCAAAACAATTTTTCGGACCAAAACTGTAAAAATTCTTAAATCTAAAAAATTTTGTAAAAACAAAAGTACAAGGCTATAATCCGCAAAAAATAAAACTAAGTAAATGTTTAGTTTGGGCAGAACTCGCATTTAAGGAAAGTACAATGATATAATAACAACAATAATACAAGTGCAATGCTATAATCCAAAAAATAGACAAAGTAAACATTTCGTTTGGGGAGAACTCGCATTTAAGTAAAGTTGATATTGCCTAAATTATACATATATTTCGGGCAATATCGAGTGCTTAAACATGTGTTTTTGGTATTATCTAAAGATAAAAGATACTTATAACGCCAAAACTACCAAAACACAGGAAAAATGGCTTTGCGGATTAAGAAGGAGCTGGATTCGAGCTTAAAGACGAAAAAGCCAATCAAGAGCCATATCGAGACCAAATGCTGACAACAAAATCGCGACGCGAAGAGAAGCAAGAATCCAGACGCTACAGCACTCGCGACGCGACGGAGTGACCGGTCGCGACGCGAAGACCTAGGACGCGACACCACCAACTTCTTGTTCGCGAGACTACCAACAAACGCACTAGCCAGACCAGTGGCCGACAAAAGCAGCACCAGGCCGCACCCTCGCGACACGACGGAGTCCCTGGTCGCGACGCGAGCACTGTACCTCAGCAAGTATAAATAGAAGCCTCTATGCACGGTTTTAGACACAATTAGAGGGCAAGGAAACTATAGTTCATATATATTTTCGTGTATTTATCATTTTTACATGTTATTAAGAGTGATTTTCATAACCAGAAGGAGCTAAGATCTTCATTATAAGCAAGGATTCATCGATTGTAAACCGGTTGGTATCTTTTATCATGTCTTCTTCATATTGTTGTTGTATATTTGATACCATGCTAGGCTAGATCCCTGTAGCTTTTGCCTAGGTGATGTTGATTCATTAATATAAATATATGTTGATCTAGTTCTTGATTCGAGTTAAATATCGGTTAGGATATATAATTTGCATGCTATACATATTGAATGTGATTAAAGTTTATATTCTTGATAGCCATCTTCATATGATTAAGTTTATTGACCATTTAAACGTATTGATCATATGAACCATTTTGATGTGTAATTGATAACTATATATCATTGGACTAGTTATTGACCATTTAACTAGGGAAGTTATTTTAGTTATAAACTTGATTAGTGAAATAAAACTTATATCACATTTAGTTGCAACTCATGACCATTGATTGTATGAACATATCACTATGACCATTAGGGTATGGACTATGTTTGCATGCTAGATTATATTCATATTTCATGATTATAAGTTATTTAGTTACATGACCATTGTGCTATATTAATTTAAAAAATCATAGAATTGGTGACTTGACCATATGATCCTACCACTTAATGCAACCTATTTTAACTCATTGCACATAATCAAAACTAGTCAACATAGGTTTATATGAATCAACAAATCCTAGGCGAAAGCTTCCCTTGTTATCATTTGATCATATTATCTCTATATTGTTGTGTTGTTACAACCATTGCATCTTATTAGTTATTCTTTTTTAAAAACATTCAAAAACTTGGGTTTTACGAGTTTTCACTAAAACTCGCCTCTAAACCGTTTGACTAAGAATTGCGAACTTTAAGTTAGTTAACAACTCCCTGTGGAAATTCGATACCTTTACTTACCAAAACTATACTATTAAATGATCGAGTAATGCTTGCTCGTAAGTCTAATAGTCAAATAATAAGGTAAATAATTGGATTAAGACTTAAATGACATGACAACTACAAGTGAGTTGTTTTGACGACAACAAGTTTTTGGCGCCGTTGCCGGGGAGTTATTTAATTAATTCTATTGTTTACAATTGTTAGTCAATCGATCCTTTTTACGGTTTCTACCGTGGGAAGTTAAAATTTCTAGTTTGTTTCATGTATTTCTCTCTTATTGTTTACTAAATAATTTTAAGACTCGCTTGCAATTTATTTAGTTGTTTCAAACTAAATTGATTATCAATCCAACTATCATGCTAGTAATTCTACTTACGAGAACGGTGTCAGAATAGACAGATCCGGTTTGGTTGTTGGATTTTCGAAAGGTCATTGACCGAAAGAGTCCTGCCTGGCCGTTCTTTATTTGATAGTCAACGCATTATAGTGGATTTGATAAGATATTCGGTTGTTATAACTGATTGATTACATAAAGGTTTTAAAGGTTTTAAACTTTTTGTTTCATTTTTTATTTTTATAAAAAATATATATCTTTAAAAAAAAAAAAGAGGACACACCAAACTTGCAAACAGTTTCTAATGAGCAGTTTATGACCCGAAGTTCACAACCGAACATCATACCTGCACTGAACGAACCAGAACGTGAGTTTAACGCAAGGAGAAGAATAAGAAGAAGCATTTTTCCGAAAGAAAAACCTAGACAAGAAATGGACATCCCAGTAAACGAGCAAGAACCAACTTTGAAAGCATATTACAACAGAGCACGAGACGGAACAGGACCAAGTCTTGTTCGGCCCAAGATACCGGAAAATACAAATTTTGAGCTTAAAGGCCATTACCTTTCAGCCCTCAAGGGCATTACTTTCAAAGGAACAGAAGAAGAAGATCCAGTCGAACACATCGAGCAAGTCACAGAAATCACTGACTGTTTCAACATTCCAGGAATTTCCTCAGACGCGATAATGCTACGAATCTTCCCGATGACATTACGCGAAGGAGCAAAGAAATGGTTGAAAAGACTGCCTCCAGGTTCCATCACTACATGGAACGGACTGAAACAGGACTTCATAGAAGAATACACTCCACCGTCTAAAATAAATAAACTGAAAGCAAAAATTCAGAACTTTCTCCAAGACGAAGATGAAACTTTGTACCAAGCGTGGAGTCGATTCAAGGAATTGATCCAGGATTGTCCACAACACGACATGGACAAACACCAAAAAGTTCAGAAGTTCTACGACTGCATCAACACACAAACAAGACAACTATTAGACGGGAGAGGGCCCCTCATCAACTTAACCGCTACCGAGGCTTATGAACGAATTGAGGAACTGGCAAAACATTCTCATCCTTACCATTCCTCAAGAGATCCATCATGCCGAAGAAAGTTAAAAGAAGAGGCAGTGGAAGTAATGTCCGCTATTCATAACCGATTGGATCAATTTGGGAGAGATCTAAAAAAGATGACTCAAAATATCCATGCAATAACAGTAGGCTGTGACAATTGCAGCGGTCCTCACTTACAGAAAGACTGTCCATACGATGAAGATGGTAATAAGAAAGCAGAAGCTTGTTACTCATCTGGAGACAGATTTGACTTCCCGATACGTAGAAACAACTGGCGAGGAGGAAATGATTTCTACAACCAGCAACAAAGACAACAACAACCATTTGAACGCCAGCAAAATACCTATAATCAACAAAAACAGTCACCACCAGGATTTAACCCACAACATAACCAAGAGAAGAAACCAAACTTGGAAGACATATTGGGTAAATTCATGGAAGGGTCAGAAAAGAGACACACAACAACTGAAGTTCAACTAAGAAATCAAGCCGCCTCTATCCAAAACATAGAGAACCAAATTGGCCAAATTTCAAAAGTGTTACAAGAAAGACTACCAGGAACACTTCCTACCAACACCGAACCAAACCCTCGAGCACAGGCTAAAGCCATCACAACCAGAAGCGGAAAAATCATCCCACCAGCAGTCATTGAAGAAGCCATCAACTCAACTCCTGAAAAACAAGAAGATAAAGCTGGAAAAGATCCGGGGAGCACTAAGGATAAAGGAACAAAAGAAACAGCTTCACCTCAACCACACCAACCAACCATTCCATTCCCTCAACGTTTGAAGAAGGAGAAGGAGGATAAAGAATTCAAGAAATTTCTTGAGCACTTGAAACAGCTGAGCATCAACATTCCATTCGTTGATGCAATAACACAAATGCCAAAATATGCCAAATTCCTCAAAGACCTCCTAACTAACCGAAAGAAAATGGAAGAGGTGTCACTGGTAACATTAAGTGAAAAATGTTACGCATCAATGATGAAGAACCTACCAGAAAAAGTGGGAGATCCAGGCGGTTTACATCTTCCTTGCACCTTCGGAAACCATGCCAGCAGCTATGGTTTGGCAGACTTAGGTGCCAGCATCAATTTGTAACACCCGGCTTTTAAAACAAAACACCCCTGAAAAATTTTTCATTTAGAACCAAGGTTTCAAAACTTAAAACCATAACAAAGGGGTATATTTTAATAAAAACGGGTACAAGTGTATCAAGGAGAGTATAAAATACCATAACTCCTTTAAAGCCGGGCTGCTACTGACAGCATCTATGAGTCCCACTTCCAAGTCACGGACTCTATCTTGTCCCCTATCAGTATCATGCTAACCTGCAGGGACAGTAACAAAATCATGAGCTATAAAGCTCAGTGAGTAATCGTATCTGCAAATAACAAGTATTAGAAATACATTCGTATAACTGTCTGGATATCAATCCAAACTCCTAGCCTTACTGGCTGACCAAATATCTCTTAGGATTTCACATCCTAATTTATAGCCTTACAGACTAAAACATGATAACCTGCAATTATCAGCCACGTCAGTTATTTGCACATATAATCATATATAACCATTTCTGTCCCATATTTCTTAGTCACATCGGACCGCACCGTATATCCTGGCTATTTAAGCCGCACCCTGTGTCATAGCTTTATAAGCTGCACCAAAACATTATCAATATATAAATCATAGCCCGAAGGCCGCACCTGTTAGTTCTATATGCCCAAGGATGATCATAAAATGATATTACTAATAATACATGATCCTATAGGGTCACACCAACAACAAGTTTGACACCAATTGATCAGTTAGAACGTTAAATTTGATTTAACATCAAATGATACTAAACTTGCAATTTAATCTTGTAGGTTATTATTATTTGAGGTAAATAATAATAACTACAAAAATTAAATGTTGATTAGTAATTCATATGTGATGAATTAATTAAGTAACAATTAAATTGTTTAAATTGTTAAACGATTTAATTGATTTATAAGTAAGCCTTTTATTTAATTTAATTAGTAAATTAAATAATATATATATATATATATATATATATATATATATATATATATTGTTATATATATATATATATATATGTATATATATATATATATAATTATACAATTAAGATTGTATATTTAGATGGTTTATTTATATATTTGATTATGGGTTAAATGTTATTCCATTAAAGAAATGAGAAGATGTATTATTTATAAACTTATAATTATCTAAGTTTTATAAATAATAACAACCCACTAACACTTCATTAGTCATCATATAACTAGCCATATTGGAAGGAAAAGAATGCATTAAGAACTTAAAAGAAAAGGAAGATGCCTTGTGTCTTCTAGCTTTTGATTATAGAAATCAAATGGATCTTTCTTTTAAGCTAGTTGCATGTGCTTTTCTCTTGCCTTGGTGGGATATATGGTGGAAGGTTTTGAGAGGGTTTGTATCATTATTCTTGCTTCAAAAATCAGCCAAAGAAACTCTCTAAAAGCTCTCTTGATAGTTATCAAAAATTGGTTTTTGGTTTCACAAGAAAAGGAGTTCTAACTTGCAAGTTGTGGAACTAGCATTCAAGGGTGTTCAAGCTTGTGGTGGATCAACTATAGAGGGATTCTAATTTGATTCCTAGCTATCAAAATCATCCAAACCAAACCCAAGAACAAAGGTTATGATCTTGAACTTAATCTATGTTTGTTCTTCATCTTATCTCTACATGCATGTAGCATGATCCTCTTGAAAATGGAATTTGTGTTCATGATTTTATGCTTCCGTTGCAAACTCTTGTTTTTGAAACTAACTACATGAACCTTGATTTCCAACAATTGGTATCAGAGCCATGGCTATATTGCATGTTTAGATAATAAGTTTATTTGGATAAACTTGGTTTTTGGAAGCCATGAATGTTCATCTTCTTAAATGAAAGTTTCATGCATGGCTTCTTTGGCAACATGCAAGTAGATTATCTATGATTTTATGTAACCAACTATATCTTATGTATGCATGCTTTTGGTTACATAAATGTGTTGCCTTAGAAAAACAAAGTGTTGGTTTTCTTATGATTTTATGTGATAAAATGGTGCATAAACAAGCCAAGGATCATATGATGCATGTTTTGTGTTTATATTCAATTTGGTTGTAATCTATTCTTTTATTCAAATGGTTTGTAATAATAATTAGTTATTTCCTTCTTGATATTCATTTTGTAATTGTTAGAATAGTTGTATTTTATTTCATTCACAAAATGTAACAAGAGAAGGAAGTAAGAAAAGATTGCACCCAACAGCAGCACTTTCTGAAGAGCTGTTGTCCAGATTTCAAAAATGTTTTGGAAGTGTTTTATAAATTCATATCTTGGTCATTTGGTGATATACTTGTTGGTAACTTTAATATCTAGTATATACATTAAGTTTCAACAAGTATTAGCATCAATATGGCCAAGAAAGAATTGAAAAATGCAACAAAAACACAAAAAAATCTCCTTCCTGCTGCCTGGATTTCGCAAGTTTTGAGGGGTGCATAGAAAAATCACATGTCACTCAATGGTGTCAAGAAATGGTGGTTCAAGTGTCATTTGGTGTTATAAGAAGCTTGGCAAAATTGTAGCCAAATCGAAGATCATTTGGTTGAGTTTTTGTCACCCTTTTGTCCCTAGGTTTGGACTTGATATTTCATGTGTGGCTCACATGAAATATCAAACTAGTTGGCTTGTGTTTATGCACCCATGCATGCTTGTGATGTTTGAATGTTTTATTATGTTATGTTGTGGATGAAAATAAGATTTTGCATGCTAGACAACCTAGATAATTAAACATAATCATCAAGGAGTTTGTATTTTCAAAAGTTGACATTTAAAACATAAGATGTGATAAAATGGGTTTTATTAAAATGGGTTTTGTTTAAAACCTATTAAGTCAAGTTTTGAAAATGATTAAAACAAGAAATAAAATAGAGATTTTATAAACTCTTACAAACTCCAACCCTAAGTAATAATGGTAATTATTTAGGATTATAAATTGGTTCTAACATATGTGATCAAACTCAAACTTAATATTGGATATTAATTGTAATCTTGACCACAAACAAAGAATCAATAAAATGGAGATTTTATGATTTAGGAACCAATTAACAAAATAAGATTTAAATGGTACCATGTTCATTGGATGCATGCAATCTACATGATACCATATGTTTTTCAAAAATTAGAATTGTAAAACATACAAATCCCTTATGAAATACGAATCTATGCCGTCCTTCTTAAAGACACTCATGTATCACTTGTATTTCCTTGCGGGATAAAGGATACCTAACCACTTGGAGTCTTCTTGTGATACAAGAAGTAGTTTTGCAATATTGATGGGATAAAGGACACCTAACCATTAATAGTTGTCAAAACTACACGTCCGTTTAAGTAGGATGATTCGTTTGGAAATCTCTTGTGATAAAGATCACCTAAGCATTAGAAATCCAAGGCATAGATGAGATCAAACATGCCAAACTTATAAATGTTATAATGGGATCCCATAACTCTAGAAATTATATTTGGATATAATTGGTAAACCGTTACCTACCTTGTTGATTCGAATAGGCGGGATAAAGGAAACCTAACCACTTATTCGTGATGCAACTTGGATTCTAGACCTTAATTAATTAAAGTTTATGAAACAAGAAAGGGTATTAATTATTAAGGACTTAATATCATAATTTACTAAATAGAACCTTGTTAAAATTTTGTAGATGGCACCAAACAACACACACTCGGCTCCTAACAAAACCTCACTACGGTCTCTCCTTGAAGGAGAAAAACTTAACCATACCAACTTCTTGGATTGGCACCGTAGTGTGAGAATTGTTCTCAAACAAGAAAAGAAAGAATATGTTCTCAATGAACCACTTCCAGAAGAGCCCCCTGCCATTCCTAAGCCCGCACACGATGCATGGCTTAAAAAGATGGATGATTCCATCGATGCATCATGCCTTATGTTGGCAACCATGATTCCTGACCTTCAGAAGGATTTGGAGAATCATTCAGCATATGACATGATTCATCAACTAAAGGAAATGTTCCAACAACTTGCAAGAACGGAAAGGTTCGAAACTGTTCGGGCTTTCCATACTTGCAAGATGGAGGATGGGCAGTCGGTAAGCTCTTATGTGCTCAAAATGAAGAGTCACATTGATCATTTGGCACGTCTTGGAGTTGTGATGCCCGAAGAGCTAGCAACGGATATGATCCTTAACTCCTTGACAAAGTCCTTTGATCCTTTTGTCATGAATTTTAACATGAATGGTTTAAACAAGACTATCCCGGAATTACATGGGATGCTAATTACCGGGGAAAAGAATCTGCCTAAGAAAACCACTCAAGTTCTCATGATCAAGGAAGGTGGAACAAAGAGAACTAGACCAGAACACCCCACCAACTCCAAGGGCAAAGGGAAAGCAAAAGCTTTCAAAGGTAAGGGAAAGAAAGTTGTCCAACCTTCCCATCCGCCCAAGAAGAAGGCAAAGGTTGCCAAAGATGAAACATGCTTTGAATGTGGCAAAGCTAGGCATTGGAAGAGAAATTGCCCTACTTATCTTGCGGAGTTGAAGAAAAAGAAGGCCGGTGAAGGCACTTCAGGTATCTATGTGATAGACCTAGAACTTTATAATTTATCTCCTAACACATGGGTATTTGATACTGGTTGTGGAACTCACATATGTAATATGTTGCAGGGGTTCAAAAGGAGTAGGCAACTGAAGGCAAATGAGGTAGTACTTCGGGTTGGAAACAATGCAAGGGTTGCGGTGGATTCAATTGGAAGTTTTAATTTATTACTACCTAATGGTTTGTGTGTGACATTGTTGAATGTTTACTATGTTCCTAGCTTGACTAGGAATATTATTTCAGTTGCTAAATTAAGACAATGTGGATTTGATCTTTCCTTTAATAATGATGATATTTGTGTTTACAAAAATAATGTATTCTATTTTGAGGCTAGGCCTTTAAATGGAATTTATGAAGTAAACCTTGATGAAAAGACTAACAATGGCTCTTTATACCACACTTTCACCAAGAAACCCAAATTTGATTTGAGTCAAACCTATCTATGGCATTGTCGCCTTGGACATATAAACAAGAATCGCATATCCCAACTTCAAAAGAGTGGACTTTTGAAGGCAAATGAGAATGACTCATTTGATATATGTGAATCTTGTTTACATGGCAAGATGACTAAAGCTCCTTTCTCTGGAACCAATGAGAGAGCAAAGGACTTGTTAGGAATCATACATACGGATGTATGTGGTCCTTTCAAGCCAATGACTAGATATGGTGAAAGATATTTCATCACCTTTACTGACGACTTTAGTCGTTTTGGATATGTTTATTTAATTAAACATAAGCATGAGGCGTTTGAAATGTTCAAAACGTTTCAAAGTGAAGTGGAAAATCAACTCAACAAAACAATTAAAGTTCTTCGTTCTGATAGAGGAGGTGAGTACTTAAGTACAAACTTTATGGATCATCTTAAGACTTGTGGAATTGTTTCACAACTTACTCCACCTGGAACACCACAACATAATGGTGTGTCTGAGAGGCGGAACCGAACACTATTGGATATGGTTCGATCCATGATGAGTAAAAGTACTCTACCTTTATCATTTTGGGGTTATGCTATACAAACAGCTGCTCGTCTCCTAAACATGGCACCTACTAAGAAGGTAGATAAAACGCCTTATGAGATATGGCATGGAAGGGTTCCATCTTTATCCTATCTAAAAGTATGGGGTTGTGAAGCTTATGTTAGACAAGAAGCTTCAAACAAATTAGAACCCCGTTCAACTAAATGTATCTTTGTAGGGTATCCGAAAGATTGTCTTGGATACTATTTCTACAATCCCATCGAGAATAAGATATTTATTTCTCGAAAAGCTGAATTCCTAGAAAACAAGTTTCTGACGGAAGAGGCTAGTGGGAGGTTTGTGGAACTTGAGGAACTTCAGGAACCACAACCTGATACACAAGAAGTTGAATCTAGCATTCAACAAGAAATTGTTGAACCTGAACAAACGGTTGATCAGGAACAAATTGTAACACAAGGTGTTCGAAAATCTGGTAGGGTTCGAATTGAACCAGAAAGGTATGGTTACCTTTTGATGGAAGAGGAATGTTATACGATAGATTCTGATGAACCCGTCAACTATCAGAGTGCAATATCAGATCCTGAATCTGATAAATGGCTTGAGGCCATGAACACTGAGATGCAATCCATGCACGATAATCAAGTTTGGAACTTGGTTAATCTTCCCACCAATTGTAAGACTGTTGGGAACAAATGGGTTTTCAAGAAGAAAATCGACGTGGATGGAAATGTTCACACTTTTAAGGCTAGACTTGTCGCTAAAGGATACTCACAGACTCATGGTATTGACTATGATGAGACCTTTTCTCCAGTGGCAATGATCAAGTCGATTAGGATACTTTTTGCCATAGCCGCATACTATGATTATGAGATATGGCAAATGGATGTCAAGACCGCTTTCCTTAATGGATACTTATTGGAAGATGTCTATATGGAACAACCTGAAGGTTTTGTCGATCCCAAGCATCCAAACAAAGTGTGCAAGCTTAAAAGATCTATCTATGGATTAAAGCAAGCGTCTCGAACATGGAACATCCGTTTTGATGAAAAGATTACGAGTTTTGGATTCATCAAAAATGAGGATGACTCCTGTGTTTACAAGAAAGCTAGTGGGAGCATTGTCATAATCCTAGTATTGTATGTAGATGACATACTTTTATTTGGAAATGACATCCCAACTTTAAAAGGTGTCAAAGCGTTCCTTGAGAGTTGTTTCTCAATGAAGGATCTAGGGGAAGCTGCTTATGTATTAGGCATAAAGATCTATAGAGATAGATCTAAGAGACTTATTGGTCTTAGCCAAAGTGTATATATTGATAAAATCTTGAAAAGGTTCAAGATGCAAGACTCCAAAAGAGGATTCTTGCCAATGCCTCATGGCACCATCCTAAGCAAGTCTCAGTGCCCAAACTCTAGGACTGAACTTGAAAGGATGAAACATGTCCCATATGCTTCGGCAATTGGGTCCATCATGTATGCCATGTTATGCACTAGGCCCGACGTCTCATGTGCCTTAAGTATGACTAGTAGGTATCAACAGAACCCAGGCGAAGCCCACTGGACTGCTGTAAAGAACATTCTTAAGTACTTGAGAAGAACTAAAGATATGTTCTTAGTTTACGGCGGTTTGGAAGAAAGCTTAAAGGTAAAGGGTTACACTGACGCAAGCTTCCAAACAGATAGGGATGATTCGAAATCTCAATCTGGGTATGTCTTTATTTTAAATGGAGGAGCCGTGTCTTGGAAGAGTTCCAAACAAGAAGTGATTGCACAATCCACTACAGAATCAGAATATGTTGCTGCTTCAGAAGCTGCTCAAGAAGCTGTCTGGATGAGAAAGTTCATAGAAGATCTAGGGGTTGTTCCTTCCATTCGGGACCCTATAGAAATCTTCTGTGACAATCTAGGTGCTATTGCTCAAGCAAAGGAACCTAGATTGCATCAAAAAACCAAACACATTCACCGAAGGTATAACTACATTAGACATGAAGTTAAGAATGGTGAAATAAGTATTCACAAGGTTCATACAGATCAAAATTTGGCAGACCCATTCACGAAACCTTTACCCCAAACTAAGCATGAAAGTCATGCTAAGGGTATAGGACTCCGTTTTTCTAATGAATGGATTTGATTTGTGTTTAATGTTTTATGAATATGAACTTATGTAAATGACAAGAATTATGTAATATATGTGACGTGATGTTTCATTCATAATTATTGTGTTTTATTAGCATGTTTAATCCTTGAATAATTTAGTTATTCTAAACGTCCATAGTCGATCATAGTTGTGGGAGCAATTATGAAGTAAGACTAATATGAATTGGATTGGTTGACTTTTATGGGTAAAAGTAGCAAAAGGTTGCAACCAAATTCATAGGTACTTGTCAGTGAACAAGTATTGGACTTGACCCGCTTCAAGATCACTCCATGGATCATTATCATAAGTGATTCTTGAATAAAGGTATTATCATTGTATCCTTTGACCTGAGATACATATTTGGGACTCAAGTGTAGAGTGTACTATGCTTTGATATGGTTCACTGTTGTTCTTGAAATACAGACAACCATAAAGGCCATACTCATGCATAGTATTAACTATATGAGGGGCGTATGTAGTCAAGACGGGATTTGTTCCTCTTATGTGTTGAGAGTTAGACATCTAAGGCGCCTGTTTGAAAGTTGAACATAAAATGAGAATGATTAAGATCCATGTCTCATGTTCAACAAGATGTATGTGACAAAGGGATAATTGATAGATAACCTTATACATCAATTAGAGCCTCGTGTTTTCTGAAGAATTGAATGTTGTTGAATGGCACAATGTCATGTGTTATTGGGGGCAGTGAAATGTTGCTAGACGTTTACCACTGTCGATATCATTCTATGATGCAACCTTATGCAAGTGGGAGATTGTTAGTTCTATATGCCCAAGGATGATCATAAAATGATATTACTAATAATACATGATCCTATAGGGTCACACCAACAACAAGTTTGACACCAATTGATCATTTAGAACGTTAAATTTGATTTAACATCAAATGATACTAAACTTGCAATTTAATCTTGTAGGTTATTATTATTTGAGGTAAATAATAATAACTACAAAAATTAAAGGTTGATTAGTAATTCATATGTGATGAATTAATTAAGTAACAATTAAATTGTTTAAATTGTTAAACGATTTAATTGATTTATAAGTAAGCCTTTTATTTAATTTAATTAGTAAATTAAATAATATATATATATATATATATATATATATTGTTTTATATATATATATATATATATATATGTATATATATATATATATATATATATATATATATATATATATATATATAATTATACAATTAAGATTGTATATTTAGATGGTTTATTTATATATTTGATTATGGGTTAAATGTTATTCCATTAAAGAAATGAGAAGATGTATTATTTACAAACTTATAATTATCTAAGTTTTATAAATAATAACAACCCACTAACACTTCATTAGTCATCATATAACTAGCCATATTGGAAGGAAAAGAATGCATTAAGAACTTAAAAGAAAAGGAAGATGCCTTGTGTCTTCTAGCTTTTGATTATAGAAATCAAATGGATCTTTCTTTTAAGCTAGTTGCATGTGCTTTTCTCTTGCCTTGGTGGGATATATGGTGGACGGTTTTGAGAGGGTTTGTATCATTATTCTTGCTTCAAAAATCAGCCAAAGAAACTCTCTAAAAGCTCTCTTGATAGTTAGCAAAAATTGGTTTTTGGTTTCACAAGAAAAGGAGTTCTAACTTGCAAGTTGTGGAACTAGCATTCAAGGGTGTTCAAGCTTGTGGTGGATCAACTATAGAGGGATTCTAATTTGATTCCTAGCTATCAAAATCATCCAAACCAAACCCAAGAACAAAGGTTATGATCTTGAACTTAATCTATGTTTGTTCTTCATCTTATCTCTACATGCATGTAGCATGATCCTCTTGAAAATGGAATTTGTGTTCATGATTTTATGCTTCCGTTGCAAACTCTTGTTTTTGAAACTAACTACATGAACCTTGATTTCCAACAGCACCAGCTGGGTTAAATAACCCGATATCATAGCCATAAGGCCGCACCATGTACCTGTAACAAAATCATAGCCCGAAGGCCGCACCAAATCATAGCCCGAAGGCCGCATCGGAGACATAGCCCGAAGGCCGCACCGGAGTCATAGCCCGAAGGCCGCACCCATTGGATATAAAGTCCAGAAATCATAGCCTGAAGGCCGCACCCATTGGATATAAAATCCAGAATTAGTTATGGCTCACGGGTTAGCCCGCTATTGCCTTGGCTCACGGGTTAGACCGCTGTTGCCTAGACTCACGGCTCCGTTCTTGTCATCGCAATGACTCACGGCTTATCCGGTCTTGTCTATATAGGTTTGACTCACAGCTCAATTTCGTCCCACAATCAGTTTCAACCTGTAACAACTCAATCATCATATATCACATATGGTATTAGTGAGATTACTCACCTGGATACTAGCTGCGTTTCAATTTCGGTTGTTTCTTGCCTTTGCGTGCACCACAACCATTTTGTCCCATACCTATATACTCATTTATATACCAAATGATAATAGGTTAATAACCATTCCAGTTGACTCTAATACACTAGAGTTCAATACAATATCATTACAAACAATGCCTAGTTAATAAACTTTCCGTTTACTAACTTTATATGAATTTTACTATTCACCGAGGCATTCGGATCGATCTACAGTGCCCCCGAGGGGTCGGAAACTCAATATAAAAATTTTCCCAAACTTTTCAGACCATAACGAGCCTATGGTCCAAATTTGAGCTAAAACGGACAAGCCAAGCAAAAGTTAGCATTTTGAAGTCCCTGCCTGAGGGGCGCACCCCGCCTAGACATGGGCGCACTGCGCCTGGGCGCACCCCGCCAGGGGCTTGGGCGCACCGCGCCTGGCGCCTGCGCAGGTCTCCTGTCCAGCCGCGATTTGTGCACTGTAGCACGCAGTTTTAGCCCATTAAGTCCTTAATCCAGTCCTTAATCGTTTGGGGTTTGTTTCTAGGCTAAAACCTTATACTTTAACAAGGTTTTCAACCATTCAAAACAACTAAATCAATCAAAATGAAGAATTAGGGTTCTTAGTTCCAAAACCCCAAAACTTCAAATTCATCACTAATAGCAATCTACTTCCATTTTCTTTAGTTAAGTTCTTATTAGCATGACTTAATGGAAGTATTACATCAACTTAATAACATAATCATCACTGCAAATGCAGTTTTGAGTTGCTACAAAACTCACCAAGAACACATTCAAGGATTTGACTTAAAAAGTCAATTTACTAACCTCATTTGGCTTGGAAATCACCATCTATTAACAATTGATTCAAGTTCTTGGTTCACTTCATGATCTCCTGCAAAAATCGCATCTCCAAACCTTCTCCCGTTGCTGCACAAATGACTAGTCAAAGAAGAGAGTCAAACTCTCTATTTATACCACAAATTCTTACATTTTTGGTCCCTAAGTTCCATTTCTTGAACTTTGACCACAAAATCAAGTTTTATTACAATAAAACTTTCATTCTTTATACATTTGCCACAAACAACAATATTTTTCATTTTTGGTCCCGCGTATGGTCAAATGACCAAATTACCCTTTTGTGGTAAAACGACCAAAAATCAGTTTTTATAACATTTTAAGTCCAAAACTCAAAATATTATTTCAAACCAAATACTTTTCTGTCCAAAAGACCAATTTACCCTTCCAAGGTATAATGACCATTTTACCCTTTTTATTATATTTATAAAAAGAGTATCTTGGCGTTACACAATTTAATGCCATATTCTTTCTACAAGAAGCTAAACTTACCATAACCAAAACCAGTTCGAATGGCAATTAATCTTGCGAACAAGGCGGTTACATATCCAAGAGGGATAGTAGAAGACCTTCTGGTAAAAGTTGACAAGTTTGTTTTTCCTGTAGATTTTGTCATACTGGATATGGAGGAAGATGATGAAGTCCCTATTCTTCTTGGAAGACCTTTCTTGGCCACAGCAAGAGCTTTAATAGATGTTCATGACACTAAATTAACCATTCGGGTGGGCACTGAAGCCATCACCTTTGGCATGGATCACACGATCAAACACTCAACGATGAGTGATGACACAGTCTTCCATATCGACACCTTCGATCTAATATTGGAAGAGGAAGCCAGAGCCATACGGGAAGAAGATTATAGTCATGAAATGCAACTTGCTGAGAAAACATTCGATCCAGAAAAGGATCTGAAGGAGCTCGAAGAACTCTTGAAAAATGAACCACATTTCGCTAACCAAGAAGAAACGGTACTGCCAAAGCAAAAATCTCCCAGGAACCAGAACATCCCGGACTTGAAGATACTTCCAAACCATTTGGAGTATGCATTTTTGACAGACACCAAGGAATACCCGGTTGTCATTTCATCTGAATTAAGCCAAGAAGAGAAAGGAGAACTCATGAAAGTTCTAAAGAAAAGAAAAGATGCTATCGCTTGGAGCAACTCTGACATAAAAGGAATAAGCCCAACCATCTGTTCTCATAAGATACTGATGGAAGAAGATTCAAAACCATCAGCACAGCACCAAAGAAGGCTTAATCCAAAAATGCAAGACGTGGTTGATAAAGAGATCATGAAGCTGCTCGATGCTGGTATCATCTACCCGATTTCTGACAGCAAATGGGTCAGCCCAATTCATGTCGTACCAAAGAAGGGAGGAATAACAGTCATCACCAACGAGAAGAATGAAGTTATACCTACCAGGACAGTGACAGGATGGCGGGTGTGCATCGATTATCGCAAATTAAACGATGCAACACGAAAAGACCATTTTCCTCTTCCCTTCATCGATCAAATGTTGGAACGATTATCAGGAAAAGCCTATTACTGTTTTTTGGATGGTTTTTCAGGTTACTTTCAAATTCCGATTGACCCAGAAGATCAAGACAAAACGACGTTTACATGCCCTTTAGGAATCTTTGCGTACCGAAGAATGCCTTTTGGTCTATGCAATGCTCCAGCCACTTTTCAAAGATGTGTCTCGGCAATTTTCCATGACATGATGGAAAACTCAATGGAGGTCTTCATGGATGATTTCTCACTATTTGGTAACTCATTTACAGAATGTTTGTCTAATCTAGACAAAATGCTTAAAAGATGTGAAGAAACCAATCTAGTGCTCAACTGGGAGAAATGTCACTTCATGGTGAAAGAAGGAATAGTTTTGGGACACAAAGTGTCAAGACATGGGATTGAAGTCGACAAGGCAAAAGTTGAAGTCATTGCTAAACTACCACCACCGACCAACGTAAAAGGAGTCAGAAGCTTCTTGGGACATGCCGGTTTTTACCGGAGATTTATAAAAGATTTCTCAAAAATAACCAAACCTTTAACACAACTGTTACAAAATGATGTAAAATTTGATTTTAATAATGAATGTGTTAATGCTTTTGAATTTTTGAAGCTTAAATTGACTACTGCCCCGATCATGGTCGGCCCAGACTGGAACCTACCTTTCGAACTGATGACAGACGCAAGTGATATCGCATTGGGAGCCGTCCTAGGCCAAAGAATCGACAAGAAATTTAAGCCAATCTACTACATCAGCAAAACTCTGAATCCTGCCCAAGAAAACTACACAACGACTGAAAAAGAACTCCTGGCAGTAGTGTATGCTTTTGATAAATTCAGACCTTATCTAATTTTATCAAAAACCATTGTCTACACAGATCACTCTGCAATCAAGTACCTGTTCAACAAGCAAGATGCCAAACCACGTTTGATTCGGTGGGTCTTGCTGTTACAAGAGTTTGATATAGAAATTCAAGACAAGAAAGGATCCGAGAATTTGGCAGCTGATCATTTGTCAAGATTGGAAAATCCGGAGCAAAAGGCGAGGGAAGAAAAGGAAGTGAACGACTCCTTCCCTGAAGAACATGTAATGTCAATTCATGTTGATATGGAGACCCCCTGGTATGCGGATATCGTAAACTATCTTGCAGCCAAAGTGCTTGTAAAAGGGCTTACTCACCAACAAAAGAAAAAGTTCTTTGCCGATATCAAGTACTACCTGTGGGATGAACCATACCTTTTTCGCTCATGTCCGGATAACATCATACGGAGATGCGTACACGGGAGAGAGATAAAAGATATACTCAAGCAATGCCATCAAGGACCTACAGGTGGACATCACGGAGCAAATTACACCGCACGAAAGGTGTTTGAAGCGGGCTTTTATTGGCCCACTATCTTCAAAGACGCAACAAATTTCGTCAAGACATGCGATCCGTGTCAGCGAGCGGGTAATATTTCGTCCAGAAACGAAATGCCATTGCATTCTATCCAGGTATGTGAAATTTTCGATGTGTGGGGTATTGACTTTATGGGACCTTTTCCTAATTCCCACGGAAATAAATATATATTGGTTGCGGTGGACTACGTATCAAAGTGGGCTGAAGCAAAAGCTTTACCCACAAATGATGCGCGGGGTGTGGTTAAATTTTTGAAAACCATTTTTGCACGTTTCGGTGTCCCTAAAGCTCTTATAAGCGATAGGGGTACTCATTTTTGCAACAAACAAATGGAGAATGCTTTAAATAAGTATGGGGTAACCCATCGAATATCCACACCTTATCACCCGCAATCAAGTGGTCAAACAGAGATCACAAACAGAGCCTTAAAACGCATTTTAGAAAGATCCGTGGGAACAAGCCGGAAGGACTGGTCAGAAAAGCTTGACGATGCACTTTGGGCTTTTCGAACCGCTTTCAAGACACCAATTGGCACTACCCCATACAGATTGGTGTACGGAAAAGCTTGTCACCTCCCAGTAGAGGTTGAACACAAGGCATTCTGGGCCTTAAAAACGTGTAACTTGGACTTTAATCTTGTCAGTACTAACCGTTTGTGTCAATTGAATGAACTTAATGAACTAAGAAATGTCGCATACGAAAACTCAGTTATTTACAAAGACAAAGTAAAAAGGTGGCACGATTCAAGATTGAAAGGAAACAAAGATTTCCAACCAGGGGAGAAAGTCCTACTGTACAACTCACGATTAAGACTTTTCCCTGGAAAACTGAAGACACGATGGTATGGTCCGTTCACAATCAAAGAAGTATATCCACACGGGGCTGTGGATCTTTTCAAGGAAGGTGAAGGAAGTTTCAAAGTGAACGGGCACATGTTAAAAAGATATGAAGAAGGCGTTCAAAACGAGAACGAACGCGAAGACATCCCACTCCAAACAGTAGAACATTAGAGGGGAATGGAGTCCAGCTAAAAAGACTCCAAATCTATGAAAAAGAAGCGCTTCCGGGAGGCAACCCGAGATTATTGATTGGTATGATTTATTTGTGTCTTTCATATATAGTAAATAAAAAAAAATAAATAAAATAATAATAAAAAATAAAATAAATAAATAAATAAATATATATATATATATATATATATATATATATATATATATATATATATATATATATATATATATATATATATATATATATATATATATATATATATATATATATATATATATATATATATATATATATATATATATGAGAATTTTTCTTATTTGAAGTTCATTTTAGTGTGGTGTGTTTTTATTTAATGGTGTGTTTTTCTTGGTGTGGTTGATATTTTTTCTGAGCATAGATGCAGAATTCAGGTTTAAACAGACACTGGCAGTCAGTTCAGCATTCTTCTTCTGTGGAAAGATGTCCTAAAAACAAAACGACTCATTACCCAAGGGGAGTCCATTCCAATTAAACTCCTCTATGATTTAAAAGATATATACAATAAAATTATTGTATAAAATAAGTGTAGGGTAAACAAGTCAAAACTGCAATAATTAACTGAGCCAAGTAAAAATTTTTATCTTAAACATCTTTTCCAAAAATTGAATGCTAAGAAGGTAATTGTTAAGAAAAATGTTTTGAAAATAAATTCGTAGGTTAAACTTGATTTTATTCTATTATTTTCTAGTTTTTCGATATTTTCGTATAAAATTTAATTCTTTAAATGACAAGTAGTTAGAATGATAATTACAAAAGGTTTTGCATAAATAATGAAATAGACCCATTGAAAATCAAATTTTGTCAAAACAGGTTGAGTCAGTTTCCCTAATCGCGCGAATGCTATGACTAAATTGAGGAAAATAAGCCTCGTTAAAAGAACTTCGAATGAGAAAACTAATGAAAAGCGAAAATCAAGTAATGTTACACCATAAGATTGAGACTCAGGAAGGAAATTCAATCAGTGACCTTTGACATTCGAGCAAGTAGACATAAAATGGGGCCCACGGGCATTTCTACTCCTTATTACCTAAAACCAACTGGTTTGGGATAATATTGTCGAAAGCTCGCTACACGGGTGTCATCGAAAGTCATGGGATTTCCTTAGTGGCCTTTGGAATTTAAATTAGTAAACTCTGTACAGTTGTGAGTTGAAAATTTGTAATCAAGAGTTCCATAGAAAGTCACGAGTTTCAAAGGTGCGGTAAAAATGGAGAAAATAACTGAACTTGATAAACTTAGTCCAGCATAATTTTTGGGAAACTTGACAAAAGATCTTGAGGTAAAAGAAAATTTTAAGGGTGTATTCAATGTTATGTAAAAATGAGTATTCTTCAATCTAAAGACTTGTCATTAATAGAAATAGATTTTATGTAAAATTTTGGAAAGTTAGAAATACGTACATAAGATTAGGTATAATCTACTATGTTTATTCTTAAAACTTTATTCTTAACATCGGTAAATAATGCTAGATCTGTGATAGCATTCGGAAAGTTGTTTGGATATCAAATTTCTTAGCTGGATTTTAAATTGTAGTTTGCTTGAGGACAAGCAAAGTTCAAGTGTGGGGTATTTTGATATTGCCTAAATTATACATATATTTCGGGCAATATCGAGTGCTTAAACATGTGTTTTTGGTATTATCTAGAGATAAAATATACTTATAACGCCAAAACTACCAAAACACAGGAAAAATGGCTTTGCGGATTAAGAAGGAGCTGGATTCGAGCTTAAAGACGAAAAAGCCAATCAAGAGCCATATCGAGACCAAATGCTGACAACGAAATCGCGACGCGAAGAGAAGCAAGAATCCAGACGCTACAGCACTCGCGACGCGACGGAGTGACCGGTCGCGACGCGAAGACCTAGGACGCGACACCACCAACTTCTTGTTCGCGAGACTACCAACAAACGCACTAGCCAGACCAGTGGCCGACAAAAGCAGCACCAGGCCGCACCCTCGCGACACGACGGAGTCCCTGGTCGCGACGCGAGCACTGTACCTCAGCAAGTATAAATAGAAGCCTCTATGCACGGTTTTAGACACAATTAGAGGGCAAGGAAACTATAGTTCAGATATATTTTCGTGTATTTATCATTTTTACATGTTATTAAGAGTGATTTTCATAACAAGAAGGAGCTAAGATCTTCATTATAAGCAAGGATTCATCGATTGTAAACCGGTTGGTATCTTTTATCATGTCTTCTTCATATTGTTGTTGTATATTTGATACCATGCTAGGCTAGATCCCTGTAGCTTTTGCCTAGGTGATGTTGATTCATTAATATAAATATATGTTGATCTAGTTCTTGATTCGAGTTAAATATCGGTTAGGATATATAATTTGCATGCTATACATATTGAATGTGATTAAAGTTTATATTCTTGATAGCCATCTTCATATGATTAAGTTTATTGACCATTTAAACGTATTGATCATATGAACCATTTTGATGTGTAATTGACAACTATATATCATTGGACTAGTTATTGACCATTTAACTAGGGAAGTTATTTTAGTTATAAACTTGATTAGTGAAATAAAACTTATATCACATTTAGTTGCAACTCATGACCATTGATTGTATGAACATATCACTATGACCATTAGGGTATGGACTATGTTTGCATGCTAGATTATATTCATATTTCATGATTATAAGTTATTTAGTTACATGACCATTGTGCTATATTAACTTAAAAAATCATAGAATTGGTGACTTGACCATATGATCCTACCACTTAATGCAACCTATTTTAACTCATTGCACATAATCAAAACTAGTCAACATAGGTTTATATGAATCAACAAATCCTAGGCGAAAGCTTCCCTTGTTATCATTTGATCATATTATCTCTATATTGTTGTGTTGTTACAACCATTGCATCTTATTAGTTATTCTTTTTTAAAAACATTCAAAAACTTGGGTTTTACGAGTTTTCACTAAAACTCGCCTCTAAACCGTTTGACTAAGAATTGCGAACTTTAAGTTAGTTAACAACTCCCTGTGGAAATTCGATATCTTTACTTACCAAAACTATACTATTAAATGATCGAGTAATGCTTGCTCGTAAGTCTAATAGTCAAATAATAAGGTAAATAATTGGATTAAGACTTAAATGACATGACAACTACAAGTGAGTTGTTTTGACGACAACAAAAGTACAATGCGATAATCTGCCAAAGTAAACATTTCAAGTGCAATAACTTTAAAAAAATGAAAAAGTCAAAGAAACCATCACATTAATAGCAATGTACTAAAGTTTATGTGTGTGTACTAAAGTTTATGTGTGTGCAGGGGATTCATGAATTTTTAAACAGAAAGATGAAGAGGAAGCTCCATACAAATACATACCTAGTTTAGAGGAAACAATACTGATGACTGTGCGATAATGGGCAATGCTATAATCCGGACCAATACTATAAAAATTCTTAAATCTATCACATTTTGTAAAAACAAATAGTACAATGCTATAACTTGCTAAAAATAAAACAAAGTAAATGCTTTGTTTGGGCAGAACTCGCATTTAAGGAAAGTACAATGCTATAATAACAACAATAATAGAAGTAGCATGCTATAATCTGAAAATAAGACAAAATAAACAAAGGGACAAGAGTTCTTAATTCTTCAAAACCAAAACCTACTTCCAAAATCTGTACCGTTTGACTACCATTAGTTGTACCTTCAACCCTTCACCCGACTCCATCACACAAAGGAATCATGAGTTCATATAGAAAATATATAAGATTTGATACCTTACTCGCTTATGACCAACATCCAAACCAAAACGATTCGTGGTGGTGACGCTGGATGTAGAGAAGTGACAGACGCATAGGATGGAGGCTGTTGCAGCATGGTGTTGGTAGCAGGAGAGGATGTAAACGATGGTAGTAGGAAGGAAGGCGGTAGCGGCAGCGGTGAATCCCTTGGGTGCTCAAGTTAGGCAGCACCGTTTGTTAGTTAATAATATCAACTGATCTTTAATTTTACCAACATTTTCGATCAACTGATCTTTTATTTGGGTGCTCAAGTTAGACAGCAACGAATAACTTTTAGATCAACTGGTCTTTAATTTTACCAACATTTTCGTTCTTAGTTAATAATATCACATTAAAAATCATATGATATGAAAAACTTCCATTGGAACCAAAACCTCCAGAAGCCATAATATTTGACGTATATTATTTTTTGTGCCAATTGATTTTGTTTCAAGTGAAAAATCAAATTATTTTTTTTTGTGCCAATTGATTTTGTTTCAAGTGAAAAATCAAATTATTTTTCTTTTCAGTGTACAATGAATAGTTTACGCTAGACGACAAATAGTATGTGATTTTTATAATATTAAATGTATATATATTTAGTAACTCCCAAATACAATCCAAACAAAAATTAGAAGCGGTTATGGTGTTGGTGGCTTATCATCAAAGACAATGGCTATACAGTTTATAATTTTTTCTTATTCACATTTAATACTAATTATTATTCATATGAAGATTAAAAAAATATAAAACAAAATGTTTTAATCTATTAAAAAAATTTAATCTATAAAATAAGAAAAATCTATACAATAACAAAAACATTTAAATCTATAAGTTATGAATGTTGAGTTACCGATATTCATATGAAAATTAATTTAATTAAATAGTTTTAAAAAATGTTTAAAGAGAGTCAGTGGAATTGCAATATGTCTTAAAGGGTATTTAGTTGAGTTTCTTTTGGCTGTTTGTGTTGGGGCATGGGGTTATAGACGTTTTTACCCTTGCCCTGTGTATGTAGCTCGCAGGCTTTGCCCTAAAATCATTTATTGCGTTCCAGCCGACCTTCCTTCTCCTCCCTTCCAATTCTTCGGCTCCTCTGTACCATGTCTCCGGCACCTGCGCTGCTAACTTCCTCCCAACCGATCACCACAGACCGCTGCTACCACTACACGCCACCATACCCCTGTCCTCCAAACCCCCGCCATCTTGACCACACGACCTAGCTCTGTCTTTCTCCGACTGATAGCTCCGGTAAACTGATAGCTATGTCTATCTCTTTCAATCGAATAACCCCGTCAAAAGAAGAAACAACGACTATTCTCGATTTCGAAGGAGACATCACAAAATTAGCCGATGCTGAATCGTTCCTCTATCGTATCTTAAGAGCTGTTCCCTCGGCTTTTACTCGAATCAGCATCATGTTGTTCAAATTTAACTATAATTCAGAAGTATCAGATCTCAATAACTCATTACGAACCCTAGAAACGGCATGCAAAGAGCTTAAAACTCGAGGGCTTTTAGTTAAGCTTTTAGAAGCGGTTTTGAAAGCTGGGAATACCATCGGTTCTAAATTCCAAAGTGATAGCATCCAAAAACCGTAGCACCCTTTCGCTGGATCTATCAGATCTATCAGATTTGATTTGTCAGATCTATCAGATATATCAGATCTGGGCTGATAATTGCAATCCACCGCACTTCCGAACTCCACTACCGATCCGACCTCATCAGCAAGGTTCCGACGTGAAGGTTTCCAGCTCCCCTTTGTTTTGGTTTCTGATTATTATTTTCTGATTAATTTTGGTTTCTAATTTTCTTTTCTGATATTAATTCAATAGACCTACTAATTTCAATGTTTAACTGATACGGATCTGATATCAATGTTTGTAATCTCAATGTATGGGACAGTCGACTCGAGCAGCCATCACCAACCTTCGTGGATCTCTCTTGCTCGATCTGGGTATTTCCGATTTAACCTTTTCAATTTGCGGTATTTCTTATCAATTTTTCAGTTTTGGGATGTTTCCTTTTTTTCTTTAGAAGGTTGGATGCATATGTTTAGTTTTTCATGATATATTCAATTTGTTAAAAGTTTTCCCAAAAATTTCTAATATGGACGGGAACCTATCAGATCTGGAGTTGGATGCATATGTTTATTTCGTGTTGGTCCTTAATAATATGTCGGAATCTGCAAAATAGACTTATATATCCAAGAAATTATAGGTTTTTCTAGATCTTTTATTCACCAGCAGCAGCCATACTTACTTTCTTCCAAAGACCAACAATTACAGCACATGTCCTGTGGAAATCCTGCAAAACAAATATATATTTAAATATTTGTGTATGTGTGCAGATATTGAAAAAACCATAATTGGGTTCCGTAGAAAAATAATATTGGTAGATTAATACATCATTGTATTTTGACTTTGACATGATAGATTTATATATCATTCAATTTTGACATGAAAACATTAGTATGAAAACTATTACCTTGATGTTGTTGGTGTTGTGCAGAAACGGATTCTGAAGGTCAACCAATTGATGGAGAAATAATACCTTGGTATTGTGCAAAACTATTTTCTATTCTGTTTGAACTTGTATTTCATTGATCCCACTAATTGATTCATTCCTGTAAAAAACAATAATAACAAAACATGTTATCTCCAAAAGACCAATGTTTACAGCATCCTACAAAAAGACGTCTATTCTAATATTTGTATTTGTGTGCAGAAACTAAATTGACATTATTCAACAGCATGGCTGAAAGAAATTATTAAATTGAAGTTTGTGAAGAAATAGATTGACATGAACAATTTTTGGAGAAAGAAAAGATTGGAGTAAAGAATTAGGTGTAGGACTTCATTAATTTATAGTGTAATTTTGGAGGGAGTAAATATTTTGAATTGGTGATCCATGTAAATGTTTTCAGATTTGTTTTGAGCCATTGATAGATTCAAAGTAATCTATGGTCTATATTTTTTTACAATATATCTTTTTATTAAATGTAAAATTATATCAAAATGTGCAGTAGGTAGTGGTACTATCTTAAAAATTAAGACAATTGTGCATATGGGTGTTGTAATTTATATATGGTTTATAGTATAGTATAGATATATATTAACTGCGAAACTTACGTTATGTATATTAAGTGTCGGAGTTTAACAACAAGCAGCAGATTGGTTGGATGGTTAAGACTCATGACATATTAACTTGAGGTGCAGTGTTCGAATCTTGTTAAAACACATTAATGGTTTTGCGCAAGAAATAAAAGCTCTCAGATCTCGCCTTGTACTTCTATTTTAGCTACGAAAATATACATCCCACATCGCTGGTGGGATGAAAGTTGCTCCCTTCTCATCCCTTATATATCAGGAGTCAAGTTTAGCTTTCTAAGAGTTAAGCCATTGGTTGCACCGGGTTACACTGGAACGACTAGGGCAATAGTTCAACTGGGCCGATTAGGTTCTTATTGGGCCAAATAAGTCCGAGTTGGGTCGAATTAATCCGATTTGACCCGAGTTGGCAGTAGTTTTTAAGTTTTCACGTGTCGTGTTGACATGGGTATTAGCGTGTCGTGTTCGTGTCCCCTGTTTCGACCCGGTTATATAAACGTGTCGTGTCCGGGTTAACAACTCTCGACCCGTTTAATGTCTTGACACGACACGAACACGGCACGACACGACCCGTTTGCCACCTCTAGGTTCAATAAGGGACTAAAATTATCCATGGTACCAAGGGACTAATCTCGATCGTCGGAATCAAAATCATCAACGGCCAAAAAATAGGTTGTAAATTTCTTACGTCGACGCACATATAGATGATTATAATAAAAAACCCACTTCATTTTTTTAGTTTTTTTATTTTTCGACATTATTCTTTTTCAAAAATAAAAACCGAATATACCAAAATTCATAATTTTTTGTCCTCTACAAATAGACATCCATATTAATATATAAAAATAAATTTTGTTTATAAGTACAACTCGTCTAGATTCAATGTGAATCTGAACTGTAAAAATTTGAATATGAGTAATTATTTTACTTTTAAAACTTTTACTACGTCAATATTATAACCATTTATAAGTAATGTACTTGATTCACAAGTGGATTTACTAATATTTACACGAAAATTTAGTTATATTCACATATCAATATCATATACTATTGAGAATTTAATAATAAGTTTTTTACTACTTCAACTTTTTAACCATTTATAATGAATTTACTCTGATTCACAATTGAGTTTATTTACATTCACACAACAATTTACTCAGATGCACATATCAATATCATATGGTATTTTACTTTTAAAACTTTTACTATTTCAATATTCTAACCATTTATAAGTAATATACTTGATTCACAAATGGATTTACTCATATTTACACGAAAAGTTATTCATATTTACATATCAAAATCATTTAGTATTGAGAAGTTACTTAACAGTTTTTTACTACTTCAACATTTTAACCATTTATAATGATTTTACTCTCATTCACAATATAAATTATTTACATTCACACAACAATTTACTCAGATTCACATATCAATATCATATGGTATTTTAAATATACTCCGAAATATGAATATGATTAATTTAGTTAGAAAATTTTTAACAATTCAACATTTTAATCATTTATAATGAATATACTATGATTCATAAGTTAATTCCATTCACATTCACACAAAAATTTATTCAAATTCATATAACAATATCATATGCAATTGTGTGTGTCAACAGTGAACAGAATAACAGTTCAGATTCACATGTGAATCTCAACTAGCGGAAATTTCGAAAAAAAAATCATTTTTTGTATATCAATATGGATCTTTATTTGTAGAGGATAAAAAGTTATAAATTTCTATATATTCAGATTTTTTTCGATAAAAGATAAGCCCTAAAAATTAAAAAAACAAAAAAGACGAAGTGGGTTTTTTTATAATCCGTTAGATGCACGTCCACCGTAAAGTGTATAATCGTGTGGATGAGATTAATCCCTTGGTACCATGGTTTATATTAGTCCCTTGTTGAACTTTTGCCTATATATATATATATATATATATATATATATATATATATATATATATATATATATATATATATATATATATATATATATATATATATATATATATATATATATAGAAGTTCAAATGAGACCATGTAAATTTTGTGAGACCAGGAGACTCAATCCTAGCCACTCATTTTAGAGATCAAAAAATAAAAAAAAATAATAAAATAGGCTAAAATAATGGGAATTTTCAAAAAAAAAATTTACTTATTTTCGCTACTTATACAATCTAAAAAAATAAAAAATAAAATTTAAAAATAAAAAATAAAAAATTCGAAAAAAAACTGGAAAAATCAAAAAAATATTCTATTAGAATGTTGCTGGATGTTGCATATTTTAATAGAATATTACACAAACTAGTGTAATATTCTATTAGAATATGAAAAAACGCTAATTTTTTTATTCTTTTTTTATTTTTTTTTAAATTTTTTTTGAATAAAAAAATGACGAAAATGATAAATAAATATATTTTTTTCAAAAATTTTCATTTATTTTGCATTTTTTATTTTTTTTTTGTTTTACACCCAAAATGAGTGGCTAAGAATACGTCTCCCGGTCTCACAAAATATAATGGTCATATATATATATATATATATATATATATATATATATATATATATATATATATATATATATATATATATATATATACATATATACATATATATATATATATATATATATATATATATATATATATATATATATATATATATATATATATATATATATATATATATATATATATATATATATATATATATATATATATATATATATATATATATATATATATATATATATATATATATATATATATATATATATATATATATATATATATATATATTGGGGGAGGTTCAATCGAGGCCAAAGAAAAGGTTAAGATTGCGAGGCCAATTCTGGACCAATCAATTTATAATGGTATATTAGTAATTATGTATTTTAATTAAATTATAAAAGAATTATAGTTCCTAAAATCTAGGAAATTGATTGTTAGTTACCAAAAAAAACTAATAAATTAATTTTTATTTTTTTAATAATTTCATATTATATAGTGTCAATTTTTTTTCCTTTTTTATTATATTAATAGATTGTAATATCATTTTTCGTCAAAATAATTTTTTTTTGTATCATTTGATTCATACGATTTCATTCATAAATGATTATAAAACACAATGCAAAGTTAAAAAAAACGCAATATAATTGTAATCATTTATGAATAAATCACAATGTAGATATAAAAGAAATACGTATGTAATCATGAATGAATAAATAACAATGTATAAATTAAAAAATCAACTACAATTGTAATCGTAAATGAATATAGAACACAATGTAGATAAAAAAGTACAATGTCGTTTTAATCATTGATGATTACATCACAATGTAGACAAAAAATACAATGCAATGCTAATCTTAAACAAATAGTTGGCACCCCGTAATCATTGTTATTCTTGTATTCACACCTGCAAAATCAAGTTTAAAGATTAAAAAAATAGTGGAAAAACTATATTAAAGTTGCACAAAAGTTATAATCGTTGATGATTAACAATAGAGTTTATATGCTCATATTTTAACAATTAATATAAAATGGTTGTTATAGTCGTAATCGTCAATGATTAACACTATACTGTAATCAAAAGTGCGTTTGCAATCTTTAATCATTTATGCAGTCATTTATACAAACATAGTTTTAATCACCAGCGATTATAACTTATGTTTTAGTCATTTATATAATCATAGTTATAATCAGAAATGATTATAGGTATAATCAGAAATGATTTTAACTTATGCATCAAACATTTATATAATCATAAGTATAGTCATAAATGATTGTTTAATAAGATTATCATTTTTATGACATCTATTTGAACATATCTTCATGAGGGAAAAGTCTTCCTGCCAAAATCGAATGTTTGCATTGAAGTCAGAAACTTAACTTGTGAGCATCTAAATGATTTTTCATGTGTTTGCATATCAAGTAAATCCGAAAAATCCTCCCAATCATCAATGAAATAAAGTGGTTCAAAAAGTCAATAAATATTTAAGAACATATGAAATACACATACATAACAAACTTGATCATATGCATCATCAAATATGCTACAGGTGGTATACGCCATTATACGCCATTAGCAGGAAAATATATGGTTTTTTTTCAAGTGTGTGAAATTAATTATTAAAACCAATAAAGAATTTTATAATTAACAAGAATGATCAACGTGACAAATATTTTACTACTAAATTCTTGGTACATGATTTGATTTTAAATGGCTAATATTTTACATTAAAATCAATAAAAGAAGTTTCCACAAAACAGAAAGCTTCTTGTTGAAGCAAATATTAAATTTGAAAAAAAACTTTATCGAACTCCAAAAAAAGCTCTTGGTTTGAATTCAATAGCAATAACACTAAGGAAACTTACGCAGGCATCTTAGGTAGTAATCGAATTATCGTCGGGCCTTATTCTTGTATTATCCAATCGGATTTTCTAATCATGGGTTGCTTGCCTTCAATTGTGCATCGTTCGACAAGCCCTTGTCTTGTTTGAAATCACCGAACAAAATAGGATTTCCATTGCATGGCTGGGGATTTTAAAGTTGCCGTATTTTCAAAATTGAAATCACGGAGGACATATGAAGTGTAACGGGCTTCGGATGAGGCCGACGACGAGGTTGTTTATACTTAGGGTTTGACAATAAATTTCGTATCCTTTTGCATAAGAAGAGAAATGGCGAGAGAAAGAAATGGAGAGAAAGAGAGAAAGTAGGAGAAATTTTAGGAATTGATAAATTTTGAATAAAATTAAATTACTTTAATACCCTTATGTAATATTTAATTTTAATTAAATCATTTTAAATGTTTAGATAATTACAAAATATCTATTTAATAATAGTCATAGATCTAAAATAATAGATGGTCTAGATTTGGCCTTTTCTCAACCTTTTTTCTCAACCTTTTTTTTGGCCTCAATTGATTCTTATTCTATATATATATATATATATATATATATATATATATATATATATATATATATATATATATATATATATATATATATATATATATATATATATATATATATATATATATATATATATATATATATATATATATCTTGTAAAATGATACTTGTACAAACGAAAAACAAGATTGTAAACTAAAATATGTTTCTCCCTAAAACAAAAATCCGGTTAATAATTTAACCCGCGAGGGTCCTGTTTCTGTATTATCTTTAGATCTGGCGAGACTAACGGAAACGTGCTACCGTGAAAGGAAGGCTTAGGGGGCAGCAAAAGGGTCGTCGACCCATTTGATCTTGTTGTTTGAGGAGGTAGCAGTTGGAGGAGCGGTGGTGGCGGAACCGAAAAGAGAGTTGATGGTAGATCTTCACATATTCATGCGCTTGCGGCGGCGGATACGCCGGAGGACCACCTTTTTGTCTAGAGTTCCGGTGGCATGTGTGGGCTTCAAGTAGAGGTGCCTTGTCACTCCATCACCACCAGTGTCTTCCTCTTCATCTTCGTCTTCAATGAATACATCCTCCTGTAAATCATTAGTAGCTATGGCGTTCTTGGACTGCGTGAGAGAGTGCTGATGTTTTCTGAAAGATGCTCTTGACATGGCTAGTGAATGGGCTTCAACTATGATGCTCTACAAGTATTATATATAGATGCAATGAATCCTTTTAGGGGTTATTTTATTATTATAGTTTAATATTAAATCTGTAAAGTGTTATTTTAGAAATAGATAACAAAAAACTTATAGATTAATTTGAAGTATAACGCTGTGTTCTTGAGTTTACTTAACGAATGGAAGGGAAGGGAGGGGAAGTAAATGTCTGTTCTTGAGTTTTTGTTATGGAGGGGAAGGAAACCAGACGTGTTCTTGAGTTTTTTTAAAGGAAGGGAAGGTAAGGGAGGGGAGGGGAAGGGTACATAATTTACATTGAAAACTTAACGCCCCAAATATGGGCTGCTTGGAAGGGATCCCTTCCATTCCATTCCATTCCCTTCCTCCTCCCTTTACCTTCCTTCCATTCACTCCCCTTCTTTTACCTTCCATTCCATTCCCTTTGTAATTTAACTCGAGAACATAGCGTAAGTATACCTAAGAATTGGTAATAAACAACAGGTATTTCATATAGTGTCCTGATCTAGGTGCAACTGATATGAGACAAACTCGAGCTTGAGCAAACAAAAAATAGATTGACGAGCCTTTATTATGATTTATTCAAGAGCTCCAATACCTTACAAATATTCATCAGAAAACTTGCTTGAGAATGTTGTATGTGCTGAGAACGTTGTATTGGGAACTTTAATTTACAAGTGTGTACTTTCTCTTACAAAATGTTATCTTAGACCTTTTTAATTAAGACCATTTTGACACTATCATAGCGTATTGTCATAATAGGGCAACAAAGTTTTGTCAAATATTTTAAAAGATCCCTAAACAATTTTTTGTACATTGTAGATCCTTAAACTGATAATTGACCTGCTAAAAACGAGTACCTATCCTCCATTTTCAGGTTTCATTGGTTATCTGATTGTGAGTGGATCCACTTAGAGTCCACATAGATATATTTGTTTATTTTCATTTTTTTAAATTAAGAAATAAAATAAAATACCACTTCTTCATGCTCACATCTTCTTCACCGCATCTCTGATTAACCAACCAAGATCCATCACTAAAGACTCCATAACTCCTCTCACAGCCTCCAACCACCATCCTTTATCCAGCAGCGCCGCATCAACAAACACCAATCGTTCACTCAACCCCAACAAACTCCCACATGTGATTTGATCTGATTAGCAATCAACAGGCCAACATGTTTAACAATTATAAAATTTTTGAAATCTATATTTTTTAGTATTACTATGTAATTAATATTATAATAATTAAAATCTTTGGAAAGAGCATACAAATATATATGATAGAACTATATAGTAACCCTGATTGCATCTAGTCTTGCTTCCTTAGTCGCCTACTATGTTACTCTCACTATCTCACATAACCCTAATCATTAATCGTTACTATTATCCTATTTCTTCTCTTCCATCTTATGAAAGAATCCTAATAGCTACGCTACTGAAGTATTGATCGACCTTCTTTTCCTTGATAAAGATGAAAATTATACTGAAAGTGAAAGTCGAGTTGGTTAAAGTGAAATTTGGGTCGCAAAAAATTTAGAAATTAACCATTTAATTATAATGTTTTGTAAACACTTGATTTGTGTTTGTGTTATAGCTGTATCATTTTCAAATTTGAATAATTATTGGAATTTTTAAGTTTTATGTAATTTCATTTAAAGGGTTATTGGATTTTTAAGGTTTCTTTTTGGAGATTTAAATGGGTTAACCCAATTTCAACACATTTTTTAAATATGCTGGGTTGGAAAAAAATAAATAGGTCGATCTAATTTTAACCCATTTAACAAACATATTAAGTTGGGTTGAGAATTCTCAAACTTCTACTTAAACAGTTGAATTATCTACCAATCCGATATGAATAATAAATTTAAAATTATCACTAGTTACTATATAGGTTACAAAGTTTCATCCTAAAACCAAGTTGATCCTACACGATCAAACTGATTATAAGAAATATAGAAAGGAATAATGAGAAAATCTAGTTGTTAAAGAAATTAAAATTATGGAGCAGAGTAATTAAAACATGATGATATCAGCTTTGATGATTGGAGATTGATGCGCGGATATAGCTCATGTCCTTGACGGTGTTTACATCGATCTTTTTTTTTGGAACCGGCAAATGAAATTAAAAAGCCCCCGACATCAAGGCGATGCCAGAGCAAACCAAGAGTTCAATACAGAGGAAAGAAAGCAGGGGGAAACAAACAAACAAAAGGAAAATCAAACAATTACAAACAGAGAAAAGGATTAAGAAGCCAAATTTTCCAATCCAGATTAGACTTCTTTCCCCTGTGCTTCCACCATACGTACGATATCTATTTCACCATATTCACAATATTCTCCGGTTTGATAGGACAGTTACTGAAAATTCTTTGATTTCGTCCTTTCCATATACACCATAGACTGCAGTAAAGAATAGTCGCAAGCACGGAACGTTTCCATTTGCAATTAGACCATCCATAAATAAAACTCACCAGGTCCGCCACCTTAGAAAGCCTACTCCTTGGGATTTCGCACCAAGTAAACATCTCGTCTAAGATTTGTTCAGCCATGGGGCAGGTTACCAGGAGATGGTCACAAGATTCTTCACTCCCAATGCAATTCACGCAGGTAATCAACTCCATTGGAACACCTCTATGCATTAACGCAGTAGCCACCGGGATTTTGCCTTGCTTAGCTCTCCAAATAAAACCTGCAATTTTCAAAGGAATAATTTTACTCCAAACAAAAGGCCCATCACAGATGGGTAGAGAGGCTCTATCCACCCTGTTCCTCACTAGGTTCACCAAGAATCTCCCGTCAACCACGAAATCGGACACCCAAGAACTTGTACTCTCACACCATTTTACTATTTCATCAGGGTGAACATTTAGCTTATTTAAAGCTACACGGGACTGATCTATATTCCTCCAGATCCCACACCTAGATCGGTTCGATAAAACAGTCTAATTTTTATTTCGCAACCCATGGATCCCCTCAATAATCTGGGCCCATAAACTACTCGCCTCTCTTTTGATTCGTCAAGCCCATTTAGATAAAAGACTTAGGTTTAAAGCTTTGATTGAGCCAAGCCCAAAACAGCCACAGCTTTTAGGCATGGTAATTTTTTACCAAGCGACCCAATGGATCTTACGGTTAACTAGAGATCCATTCCAAACAAAATTTTTTCGTATTTTTTCCAATGAATCGATAATCCCCGTAGGGGCCGGGAAAAGAGAAAGATAGTAAGATGGGAGGCTACCAAGCACCGACTTGGCTAAAGTGATTCTGCCCCCGAAGCTAAGTGATTTAGATTTCCAATCCGACAACTTAGACATAAACGTCTCGATAATGGGTTTCCAAGCTCTTTTTGATTTCATATTTTCACCAATCGGGATACCTAGATACATGAAAGGGAGGCATGAGGGTTCACACCCAAGGGGGTTTACCAATTGGAGACCTCGTGCATAGTAGTGCCCACCCCAAAAACCTTTGATTTTACGAAGTTTACTTTAAGACCGGAGGCTACATGGAAACATCGGAGAATCCTAGCCAATTTTGCGATATCCCTTCTAGACCATTCACCAACGAAAAGAGCATCGTTGGCATAGAAAAGGTGAGATAAGCGAAGATTGGAATTTGGAATCGGAATCCCATCAAAGATTCCTTTTTCCACAGCCAACTTGATAGTAACATTCAATCCCTCCATGGATATGATGAAGAGAAAGGGAGATAGCGGGTCTCCTTGACACACCCCTTTCGACATACAAAACTCTTTCGACGGGCTGTCATTGATAATAACTGAGGTCGTAGCCGATTCAAGACAGCCCCTAATCCACCACCTCCATTTTCCCCCAAAACCCAATTGTTCCATTATAGAATCAAGATATTGCCAATTCCTTTGAACTATCATTTATTCCAATAGCCACGATAAAATAATTAACACAAAGAAATTAATTTGAAACATAGAAGAAACTAGAAATCTAGAATTTCCTATTTGCAAATTTGTAGAGAGAGAGAAAGAAAGAAAGGTGAGAAAGGACCTTCTTTAGTGTGAATAAATGGGACCTCCTATTTATACTATTTTGAAACCCGAGAAAGGTGAAAACTTTATTCGTAGGTGGTAGACTGACTTTATTGAAGTTAGTTGGGTTCTCTCCTAGTGTATTTTATGTCCTTATCTAAAGCTTTGGAGGCTATCATTACTCAACTCGAGTTTATACAGAGATCGTTTTTAGGGGGTGATTTGGAAGGAAAGTAAAATGACGTGGGTAACTTGGAGAAAAGTCATGGCGCATAAGCAATATGGTGGTCTTGGGGTCGAAACATGTTTGCACTTAACCGTGCTATCATATTTAAGTGAGTTTGACGTTTTTGTATCTCTCCCAATACTTTTTGGGTTAGGGTGGTGAAAGCTATACATGGTTACCATGCATCCTCGATATTGGTTTACCTAGAAATACTAAAATTCTATGTGGGTTAGCATCATCAAGGCGACGTTCATTTGTGATACAAGGGTGTTGACCTTTTTTCTTAATGCAAAAATGAAATGGTAATTTGTCTCTTATGGTCTTTTGGGAGGATTTGTAGCTTAGGGATGTTCCTTTAAAGATGCAATTCTTAAGAGTGTATGCTTTGGAATTGGATAGGTTGATTACTGTTACGTCCAAAATGCCACAATTTGGTCAGATGGCCTTTTTCAACAATGAGTTGAGAGGGGAGCCGAATGAATGCAATGGGATGACCTTGTGGAGTTGTTGTCCACATTTTCTTCTTCTCTATCAAAGACCCTTGATATTGGTCTTTGGTAGAGACGAGTATTTTATTGTTGCGCTCTTGAGAATTTTTATTGACAAGCATACTTTGATCATGTGTGATACTCCTATCCTGACAACGGCTCTATTACTCAGTCAATGCATATCTCTCAGTCAATGCCACGTGCAAATGAAGTATTAACTTAGTCATAGCTTTACCTAGTTTTAAGGAATTAGTTGCGTATTCCTCTGTATAAATACAATTGTATATATGATGTAATTCTCAAGCAAATATACATTCTCGATTATTCTATTCATTCATATATCCATTGATGTATACTTCCAATTAAGGTTAATATTATGAGTTGGCGGTTGGTGGTGAACAAACACTTCTTACTAGACTTAATCTTTCTAACAGAGGCATGTATATTCCTACGTTGACTTGTGTGATGTGGAATCCGAATCTTTTTGTCGTTTTTTCTTTGAGTGCCCTATTGCTTGTAGAGTCTTGGCCCATTTAGAGAGACGTTGGGCCTGAATGTGTCGAGTTTAGCATCTATCAGGAATTCAGGATTGGCTTTGTTGGTTTCCTTCTCTTTGCATGTCGAAGCTCCACGAAAATGATTTCGAGGCTTCCTTTTTTACTAGTCTTTTAGAAACAACATTTTGTTTAATAGGAGAAAGCCTAAAAAAGTGTTTTTTGTGGGTTTACAATAGAAATAGGATGTCAAATTAAATTGGATTTGTTGGTATCAGGAGCTTACTAGATATTTTTCCCCCTCTTCATCGATGGCGTCTCCTCCTTTTCTTCTTGGTCTTGCTGCCAGTTCTTCTCCAATCAATTTTCAAATCCCATCTATTAGCATCAAACTCGATCGGGATAATTACCCCCTCTGGCGAACCACTATTATCTCCGCTTTGGAGACCTTGGACCTAGACAGCTTTGTTCTTGCCCCCAATCCGCCGTCTGAAGCTATTTTAGCTCCGGCAGAGGATGAAGACGAGCCGCCCACCACCATCCCAAATCCCGATTTTCAAACCTGGAAGAAGAAAGATAGATTTGTACTTTTGTGGATTAAATCTACCCTAACTGATCGCACTTTAGCAATTGTTGCATGGGCCTCTTCCTCTCACCAGGCCTGGCTGGAACTTGAGAAGACTTATCAGGCCCAAACCACGGCCCGACGTATGCAGATGAAGGTAGACCTTCAGACTCTTTCAAAGGGGGCACTATCCATGATCGAATACGTTGAAAAGAAGCGATCCATTGCTGATTCTCTCGCTGCAAGTCTCCATCCAATCTCCTCTGAATATCTAATTGGCCATATTTTGTCTGGTCTCGACTCCTCCTATGGTCCGTTCTTGACCGCCTACATGATTAAGGGTGACTCCACTTTTGTTGACGATCTTGTAGGTCTTCTCCTTCAAGAGGAGGCACGCCTTGAGACCGAAGTCACTCGTCAGTCAGCTCTCAATCCACCACCACCTTCACCCAATTCTACTACTCCGATTGCGCTAAATGTGAATCGTACTCCCTCTCGTTCTCAGTCTCACAACTCCGGTCAATCGTCCAATTCAGGACCTCGTAATGGAGACACTCGTAGGCGCCGCCTCCAATGTCAACTCTGTTCCAAGCCAGGTCACGAAGCTATTGACTGTTGGCAGAGGAACAATCACCAAGACTACCCCTCCCGTCGCTCTCGCCAAGCTCCGCGACAGGTCAATTTGACACAACACAACAGTCCGTCTATGGTTGCTGATCCTTCTTGGTCACCACCCCAGTCAGTTTGGAGATTTTTTAATTGTGGTATTGAACTGAGTTTGAACCATTTTTTAAAGTGCAAAAAGGTGGAAAAAAACTTGCGATTTATGAGATAAGAAGTAAATCCATACATATTTGGTGCAATCATCAACAAAAAGCAAAAAATAACGATTTCCATTAATAGAGAAAATGGGAGATGGACCCCAAACATCTGAGTAAATCAAGTCAAAAGGTAAAATAGAACTAGAATGCGTGTGAAGAAGAGGAGATCGGTGGCTCTTGGCCAATTGACATGAATCACAAGTGTTGGGTAGATTATTTGATGAAGTGGGAAGCTTGAACAGGGAAAGTAATCGCCTAAGTAGAGGAGCATTAGGATGTGCCAACCGCTTATGCCAACCATGCAGAGTTGTGCGGACACCAGAGAGAGCCAAGGGTGTGGCGTTGGGAGTGGTGGGGAGCGGAAGGCGATAGAGACCATGCTTAACGTCCCCTCTGAGGATGGTTCGGCCCTGAAAAGACTTAATACAACAATGCTTAGGCCACAATTCAATATAAACGTTATTATCAGTGGTAAGTTTGGAAGCACTCAGAAGTCGCTTAGTGAGTTGAGGAACAACAAGTACGGTTGGCAATTTAAGATGATGCAGAGATGAAGAAGCAAGATGAAAATAGGGAGGTTATTACCGTCGTCGACTTGGACCAACAAGTACGGTGCCGTTGAAAGACAGAACAGTATCATTGTGGAAAAAGGCTTAACTCTTTTAGCTCAATCTGCCCTCCCGCATCAGTTTTGGGAACATGCCTTCCAGACCGCCACATATTTGCACAATAGAACCATCACACCTGTCCTTGCTTATTTGTCCCCTTATCAGAAACTATACTCCAAAATACCCGATTATGGCTTCCTCAAAACATTCGGCTGCCTTTGTTACCCGTTCTTACTCCCTTACAACCACCACAAAATCGATTTCCGATCCCTCCCGTGTCTTTTTATCGGTTACAGCCCCACACACAAGGGCTACATGTGCTATCACCCTCCCTCCAGTCGCATCTATATTGCACGACACGTGGTCTTTAATGAAGACGTCTTTCCATATAGTGATCTCTCCACATCCACCAATACTTCTCCGATACCACCTCACTCCACTATTTCGTCATCTTTGCTTGAACATGCAACTATGTTACAATCATTACAAGCGTCTTCCCCACCTCCATCTCCTCCGTCTCCTCCCTCACTACCTCATTATCCACAAGTCTTACCAGTTTCCCCTACTCTTTCCCCCACCACTTCTTCTACTCCGCGCTTTCAACAATCTACAGTCAGTTCACGTGCTAAAAGCACCACTCCCTCCACTAGTCATTATCGTCCAGCTGCTGGTAACACTCATCACATGGTCACTAGAGCTAGAACAAACTGCTTGAAACCAAAAGCATTCACCTCTATAACCCTTCACTCTGAACCTCGCAATTATAACAAGCAAGCACACATAAATGTTGGCAAGATGCAATGCAAAATGAATACGAGGCATTAATGAGAAATAATACATGGTCTCTTGTTCCGTGTCCTTCTAATGTCAATCTTGTAGGTTGCAAATGGATTTACAGGGTTAAACACAGATCTGATGGCACTATTGAGCGCCATAAGGCGAGGTTGGTCGCCCAAGGTTACAGCCAAGAAGCGGGGGTCGATTACTTTGAGACCTTCAGTCCAGTTATTAAACCAACCACCATCCGCCTGGTCTTGTCCATAGCCATCTCCAACAATTGGTGCATTCGTCAATTAGACATCAATAACGCTTTCTTAAATGGGGAGTTGTTTGAAACTGTTTTATGCGACAACCTAGGGGCTTTGAAGACAAAATTACCCAACTCATGTTTGCCGGCTCAACAAAGCACTCTATGGGCTCAAACAGGCCCCACGGGCCTGGTTCACTAAGCTTAAAACATATCTGGTCCAACAAGGGTTTCACGCTTGCCAGTCTGATACATCACTCTTTGTGCACCATTTATCGGTTGCTATCATCTACATCTTAGTTTATGTTGATGATTTGATCATCACAGGTACAAATCCCACTCTTATTCAGCGATTTATACAGCAACTAAACCGGGTCTTTGCTCTAAAAGACTTGGGAGACCTGCATTATTTTCTGGGCATCCAAATCAAGAGATCTGAACAGGTCCTCATTCTAAATCAACAAGGCTACATACGAGATATCCTGGATCGCTCCAAAATGCCTGAAGCTACACCTCTATCTACTCCTGCTGATGCTCACTCCAAATTAACAATTGCTGGTGATCCGTTCTCCGATCCCAAACTATATCGTCAAATCGTGGGTTCTCTTCAGTATGCTACAATAACCAGGCCTGATATAGCCTTGCAGTTAATAGAGTGTGCCAATACATGCATTCTCCAACCATTCAACACTGGCAGGCGGTAAAACGAATCTTGCGGTATCTCAACGGTACTTTAGATCATTGTTTGCATTTCTCTCCTACCTCCAAAACGGCGCTCTTAGCTTATTCCGATGCCAGCTGGCTGTCTGATTCTGATGATAGTCGCTCCGAATATGGGTTTGCTATTTATCATGGCTCAAATCTGATTAGCTGGACATCCCGCATGTTAGTTCTATATGCCCAAGGATGATCATAAAATGATATTACTAATAATACATGATCCTATAGGGTCACACCAACAACAAGTTTGACACCAATTGATCATTTAGAACGTTAAATTTGATTTAACATCAAATGATACTAAACTTGCAATTTAATCTTGTAGGTTATTATTATTTGAGGTAAATAATAATAACTACAAAATTAAAGGTTGATTAGTAATTCATATGTGATGAATTAATTAAGTAACAATTAAATTGTTTAAATTGTTAAACGATTTAATTGATTTATAAGTAAACCTTTTATTTAATTTAATTAGTAAATTAAATAAAATATATATATTGTTATATATATATATATATATATATATATATGTATATATATATATATATATATATATATATATATATATATATGTTGAAAAATGTTTTTGTATGTGACCATCATTGAAATAAGACGAACTGTTTTTTATTATCTAACAAATATTATCAGTTCATTTCAGGTTGCGTGGATTCAAGATTAAAAAACGAGAAAATAAAAGAAAATGAGTTTTAAAGCCAAAACAAAGAAAAATTCAAAAGAAAATTAAATTAAATCTATTTAAAATGAATTTTTGGAAATATATTTTCTAAATAATTTATTTTATTAGACTTAATTAATTTTATAAATTGAAAATGATTTTTCCTAATTTATTTGAATTTATTTTGAATTTTAAAACAATTTTAAAATCATTTAAATTAATTAAAAGGAAATCAGGCCGAAGCCCAAGATCCCGCCAGCCCAGTCCAGCTTCCCGGCCCAGCTTCCTCTCCGGCCTGCTCCAGCGCCCCGCATCCATATCCGGAACCCGCCCCGCACCCGTGTCCGCTCCCTTGTGTCTTCTAGCTTTTGATTATAGAAATCAAATGGATCTTTCTTTTAAGCTAGTTGCATGTGCTTTTCTTTTCTCTTGGTGGGTTATATTGTGGACGGTTTTGAGAGGGTTTGGGTGATTATTCTTGCTTCAAAAATCAGCCAAAGAAACTCTCTAAAAGCTCTCTTGATAGTTAGCAAAAATTGGTTTTTGGTTTCACAAGAAAAGGAGTTCTAACTTGCAAGTTGTGGAACTAGCATTCAAGGGTGTTCAAGCTTGTGGTGGATCAACTATAGAGGGATTCTAATTTGATTCCTAGCTATCAAAATCATCCAAACCAAACCCAAGAACAAAGGTTATGATCTTGAACTTAATCTATGTTTGTTCTTCATCTTATCTCTACATGCATGTAGCATGATCCTCTTGAAAATGGAATTTGTGTTCATGATTTTATGCTTCCGTTGCAAACTCTTGTTTTTGAAATTAATTACATGAACCTTGATTTCCAACAATTGGTATCAGAGCCAAGGCTATATTGCATGTTTAGATAATAAGTTTATTTGGATAAACTTGGTTTTTGGAAGCCATGAATGTTCATCTTCTTAAATGAAAGTTTCATGCATGGCTTCTTTGGCAACATGCAAGTAGATTATCTATGATTTTATGTAACCAACTATATCTTATGTATGCATGCTTTTGGTTACATAAATTTGTTTCCTTAGAAAAACAAAGTGTTGATTTTCTTATGATTTTATGTGATAAAATGGTGCATAAACAAGCCAAGGACCATATGATGCATGTTTTGTGTTTGTATTCGATTTGGTTGTAATCTATTCTTTTATTCAAATGGTTTGTAATAATAATTAGTTATTTACTTCTTTTATTCATTTTGTAATTGTTAGAATAGTTGTATTTTATTTCATTCACAATATGTAACAAGAGAAGGAAGAAAGAAAAGATTGCACCCAACAGCAGCACTTTCTGAAGAGCTGCTGTCCAGATTTCAAAAATGTTTTGGAAGTGTTTTATAAATTCATATCTTGATCATTTGGTGATATACTTGTTGGTAACTTTAATATCTAGTATATACATTAAGTTTCAACAAGTATTAGCATCAATATGGCTAAGAATGAATTGAAAAATGCAACAAAAAACCACATTTTTTCTTCCTGCTGCCCCTGATTTTCGCAAGTTTTGAAGTGGCAGAAGAAAATTCACATCTCACTCTATGATGTCAAGAAATGGTGGTTCAAGTGTCATTTGGTGATATAAGAAGCTTGGCAAAATTGTAGCCAAATCGGATATCATTTGGTTGAGTTTTTGTCACCTTTTTGTCCCTAGGTTTGGACTTGATATTTCATGTGTGGCTCACATGAAATATCAAACTAGTTGGCTTGTGTTTATGCACCCATGCATGCTTGTGATGTTTGAATGTTTTATTATGTTATGTTGTGGATGAAAATAAGATTTTGCATGCTAGACAACCTAGATAATTAAACATAATCATCAAGGAGTTTGTATTTTCAAAAGTTGACATTTAAAACATAAGATGTGATAAAATTGGTTTTATTAAAATGAGTTTTGTTATAAAACCTATTATGTCAAGTTTTGAAAATGATTGAAACAAGTAATAAAATGGAGATTTTATGAACTCTTACAAACTCCAACCCTAAGTATTAATGGTAATTATTTAGGATTATAAATCGGTTCTAATATATGTGATCAAACTCAAACTTAATATTGGATATTAATTGTAATCTTGACCACAAACAAAGAATCAATAAAATGGAGATTTTATGATTTAGGAACCAATTAACAAAATAAGATTTAATGGTACCATGTTCATTGGATGCATGCAATCTACATGATACCATATGTTTTTCAAAATTACAATTGTAAAACATTAAAATCCCTTATGAAATACGAATCAATGCCGTCCCTCTTAAAGACACTCATGTATCACTTGTATTTCCTTGTGGGATAAAGGATACCTAACCACTTGGAGTCTTCTTGTGATACAAGAAGTAGTTTTGCAATATTGATGGGATAAAGGACACCTAACCATTAATAGTTGTCAAAATTACACGTCCGTTTAAGAAGGATGATTCGTTTGGAAATCTCTTGCGATAAAGGTCACCTAAGCATTAGAAATCCAAGGCATAGATGGGATCAAACATGCCAAACTTATAAATGTTATAATGGGATCCCATAACTCTAGAAATTATATTTGGATATAATTGGTAAACCGTTACCTACCTTGTTGATTCGAATAGGCGGGATAAAGGATACCTAACCACTTATTCGTGATGCAACTTGGATTCTAGACCTTAATTAATTAAAGTTTATGAAACAAGAAAGGGTATTAATTATTAAGGACTTAATATCATAATTTACTAAATAGAACCTTGTTAAAATTTTGTAGATGGCACCAAACAACACACACTCGGCTCCTAACAAAACCTCACTACGGTCTCTCCTTGAAGGAGAAAAACTTAACCATACCAACTTCTTGGATTGGCACCGTAGTGTGAGAATTGTTCTCAAACAAGAAAAGAAAGAATATGTTCTCAATGAACCACTTCCAGAAGAGCCCCCTGCCATTCCTAAGCCCGCACACGATGCATGGCTTAAAAAGATGGATGATTCCATCGATGCATCATGCCTCATGTTGGCAACCATGATTCCTGACCTTTAGAAGGATTTGGAGAATCATTCAGCCTATGACATGATTCATCAACTAAAGGAAATGTTCCAACAACTTGCAAGAACGGAAAGGTTCGAAACTGTTCGGGCTTTCCATGCTTGTAAGATGGAGGATGGGCAGTCGGTAAGCTCTTATGTGCTCAAAATGAAGAGTCACATTGATCATTTGGCACGTCTTGGAGTTGTGATGCCCGAAGAGCTAGCAACGGATATGATCCTTAACTCCTTGACAAAGTCCTTTGATCCTTTTGTCATGAATTTTAACATGAATGGTTTCAACAAGACTATCCCGGAATTACATGGGATGCTAATTACCGCGGAAAAGAATCTGCCTAAGAAAACCACTCAAGTTCTCATGATCAAGGAAGGTGGCACAAAGAGAACTAGACTAGAACACCCCACCAACTCCAAGGGCAAAGGGAAAGCAAAAGCTTTCAAAGGAAAGGGCAAGAAAGTTGTCCAATCATCCCGTCCGCCCAAGAAGAAGGCAAAAGATGCCAAAGAAGACGCGTGCTTCGAATGTGGCAAGGTTGGGCATTGGAAGAGAAATTGCCCTACCTATCTTGCGGAGTTGAAGAAGAAAAATGCCGGTGAAGGCACTTCAGGTATCTATGTGATAGACCTAGAACTTTATAATTTATCTCCTAACACATGGGTATTTGATACTGGTTGTGGAACTCACATATGTAATATGTTGCAGGGGTTCAAAAGGAGTAAGCGACTGAAGGCAAATGAAGTAGTACTTCGAGTTGGAAACAATGCAAGGGTTGCGGTGGATTCAATTGGAAGTTTTGATTTATTACTACCTAATGGCTTGTGTATGACATTGTTGAATGTTTACTATGTTCCTAGCTTGACTAGGAATATTATTTCGGTTGCTAAATTAAGACAATGTGGATTTGATCTTTCCTTTAATAATGATGATATTTGTGTTTACAAAAATAATGTATTCTATTTTGAGGCTAGGCCTTTAAATGGAATTTATGAAGTAAACCTTGATGAAAAGACTAACCATGGCTCTTTATACCACACTTTCACCAAGAAACCCAAATTTGATTTGAGTCAAACCTATCTATGGCATTGTCGCCTTGGGCATATAAACAAGAATCGCATATCCCAACTTCAAAAGAGTGGACTTTTGAAGGCAAATGAGAATGACTCATTTGATATATGTGAATCTTGTTTACATGGCAAGATGACTAAAGCTCCTTTCTCCGGAACCAATGAGAGAGCAAAGGACTTGTTAGGAATCATACATACGGATGTATGTGGTCCTTTCAAGCCAATGACTAGATATGGTGAAAGATATTTCATCACCTTCACTGACGACTTTAGTCGTTTTGGATATGTTTATTTGATTAAACATAAACATGAGGCGTTTGAAATGTTCAAAACGTTTCAAAGTGAAGTGGAAAATCAACTCAACAAAACAATTAAAGTTCTTCGTTCTGATAGAGGAGGTGAGTACTTAAGTACAAACTTTATGGATCATCTTAAGTCTTGTGGAATTGTTTCACAACTTACTCCACCTGGAACACCACAACATAATGGTGTGTCTGAGAGGCGGAACCGAACACTATTGGATATGGTTCGATCCATGATGAGTAGAAGTACTCTACCTTTATCATTTTGGGGTTATGCTTTACAAACAGCTGCTCGTCTCCTAAACATGGCACCTACTAAGAAGGTAGATAAAACGCCTTATGAGATATGGCATGGAAGGGTTCCATCTTTATCCTATCTCAAGGTATGGGGTTGTGAAGCTTATGTTAGACAAGAAGCTTCAAACAAATTAGAACCCCGTTCAACTAAATGTATCTTTGTAGGGTATCCGAAATATTGTCTTGGATACTATTTCTACAATCCCATCGAGAATAAGATATTTATTTCTCGAAAAGCTGAATTCTTAGAAAACAAGTTTCTGACGGAAGAGGCTAGTGGGAGGTTTGTGGAACTTGAGGAACTTCAGGAACCACAACCTGATACACAAGAAGTTGAATCTAGCATTCAACAAGAAATTGTTGAACCTGAACAAACGGTTGATCAGGAATAAATTGTAACACAAGGTGTTCGCAAATCTGGTAGGGTTCGAATTGAACCAGAAAGGTATGGTTACCTTTTGATGGAAGAGGAATGTTATACGATAGATTCTGATGAACCCGTCAACTATCAGAGTGCAATATCAGATCCTGAATCTGATAAATGGCTTGAGGCCATGAACACTGAGATGCAATCCATGCACGATAATCAAGTTTGGAACTTGGTTAATCTTCCCACCAATTGTAAGACTGTTGGGAACAAATGGGTTTTCAAGAAGAAAATCGACGTGGATGGAAATGTTCACACTTTTAAGGCTAGACTTGTCGCTAAAGGATACTCACAGACTCATGGTATTGACTATGATGAGACCTTTTCTCCAGTGGCAATGATCAAGTCGATTAGGATACTTTTTGCCATAGCCGCATACTATGATTATGAGATATGGCAAATGGATGTCAAGACCGCTTTTCTTAATGGATACTTATTGGAAGATGTCTATATGGAACAACCTGAAGGTTTTGTCGATCCCAAGCATCCAAACAAAGTGTGCAAGCTTAAAAGATCTATCTATGGATTAAAGCAAGCGTCTCGAACATGGAACATCCGTTTTGATGAAAAGATTACGAGTTTTGGATTCATCAAAAATGAGGATGACTCCTGTGTTTACAAGAAAGCTAGTGGGAGCATTGTCATAATCCTAGTATTGTATGTAGATGACATACTTTTATTTGGAAATGACATCCCAACCTTAAAAGGTGTCAAAGCGTTCCTTGAGAGTTGTTTCTCAATGAAGGATCTAGGGGAAGCTGCTTATGTATTATGCATAAAGATCTATAGAGATAGATCTAAGAGACTTATTGGTCTTAGCCAAAGTGTATATATTGATAAAATCTTGAAAAGGTTCAAGATGCAAGACTCCAAAAGAGGATTCTTGCCAATGCCGCATGGCACCATCCTAAGCAAGTCTCAGTGCCCAAACACTAGGACTGAACTTGAGAGGATGAAACATGTCCCATATGCTTCGGCAATTGGGTCCATCATGTATGCCATGTTATGCACTAGGCCCGACGTCTCATGTGCCTTAAGTATGACTAGTAGGTATCAACAGAACCCAGGTGAAGCCCACTGGACTGCTGTAAAGAATATTCTTAAGTACTTGAGAAGAACTAAAGATATGTTCTTAGTTTATGGCGGTTTGGAAGAAAGCTTAAAGGTAAAGGGTTACACTGACGCAAGCTTCCAAACAGATAGGGATGATTCGAAATCTCAATCTGGGTATGTCTTTATTTTAAATGGAGGAGCCGTGTCTTGGAAGAGTTCCAAACAAGAAGTAATTGCACAATCCACTACAGAATCAGAGTATGTTGCTGCTTCGGAAGCTGCTCAAGAAGCTGTATGGATGAGAAAGTTCATAGAAGATCTAGGGGTTGTTCCTTCCATTCGGGACCCTATAGAAATCTTCTGTGACAATCTAGGTGCTATAGCTCAAGCAAAGGAACCTAGATTGCATCAAAAGACCAAACACATTCACCGAAGGTATAACTACATTAGACATGAAGTTAAGAATGGTGAAATAAGTATTCACAAGGTTCATACAGATCAGAATTTGGCAGACCCATTCACGAAGCCTTTACCCCAAACTAAGCATGAAAGTCATGCTAAGGGTATAGGACTCCGTTTTTCTAATGAATGGATTTGATTTGTGTTTAATGTTTTATGAATATGAACTTATGTAAACGACAAGAATTATGTAATATATGTGACGTGATGTTTCATTCATAATTATTGTGTTTTATTAGCATGTTTAATCCTTGAATAATTTAGTTATTCTAAACGTCCATAGTCGATCATAGTTGTGGGAGCAATTATGAAGTAAGACTAATATGAATTGGATTGGTTGACTTTTATGGGTAAAAGTAGCAAAAGGTTGCAACCAAATTCATAGGTACTTGTCAGTGAACAAGTATTGGACTTGACCCGCTTCAAGATCACTCCATGGATCATTATCATAAGTGATTCTTGAATAAAGGTATTATCATTGTATCCTTTGACCTGAGATACATATTTGGGACTCAAGTGTAGAGTGTACTATGCTTTGATATGGTTCACTGTTGTTCTTGAAATACAGACAACCATAAAGGCCATACTCATGCATAGTATTAACTATATGAGGGGCGTATGTAGTCAAGACGGGATTTGTTCCTCTTATGTGTTGAGAGTTAGACATCTAAGGCGCCTGTTTGAAAGTTGAACATAAAATGAGAATGATTAAGATCCATGTCTCATGTTCAACAAGATGTCTGTGACAAAGGGATAATTGATAGATAACCTTATACATCAATTAGAGCCTCGTGTTTTCTGAAGAATTGAATGTTGTTGAATGGCACAATGTCATGTGTTATTGGGGGCAGTGAAATGTTGCTAGACGTTTACCACTGTCGATATCATTCTATGATGCAACCTTGTGCAAGTGGGAGATTGTTAGTTCTATATGCCCAAGGATGATCATAAAATGATATTACTAATAATACATAATCCTATAGGGTCACACCAACAACAAGTTTGACACCAATTGATCATTTAGAACGTTAAATTTGATTTAACATCAAATGATACTAAACTTGCAATTTAATCTTGTAGGTTATTATTATTTGAGGTAAATAATAATAACTACAAAATTAAATGTTGATTAGTAATTCATATGTGATGAATTAATTAAGTAACAATTAAATTGTTTAAATTGTTAAACGATTTAATTGATTTATAAGTAAACCTTTTATTTAATTTAATTAGTAAATTAAATAAAATATATATATATATTGTTATATATATATATATATATATATATGTATATATATATATATATATATATATATATATATATATATATATATATAATTATACAATTAATATTGTATATTTAGATGGTTTATTTATATATTTGATTATGGGTTAAATGTTATTCCATTAAAGAAATGAGAAGATGTATTATTTATAAGCTTATAATTATCTAAGTTTTATAAATAATAACAACCCACTAGCACTTCATTAGTCATCATATAACTAGCCATATTGGAATGAAAAGAATGCATTAAGAACTTAAAAGAAAAAGAAGATGCCTTGTGTCTTCTAGCTTTTGATTATAGAAATCAAATGGATCTTTCTTTTAAGCTAGTTGCATGTGCTTTTCTTTTCTCTTGGTGGGTTATATTGTGGACGGTTTTGAGAGGGTTTGGGTGATTATTCTTGCTTCAAAAATCAGCCAAAGAAACTCTCTAAAAGCTCTCTTGATAGTTAGCAAAAATTGGTTTTTGGTTTCACAAGAAAAGGAGTTCTAACTTGCAAGTTGTGGAACTAGCATTCAAGGGTGTTCAAGCTTGTGGTGGATCAACTATAGAGGGATTCTAATTTGATTCCTAGCTATCAAAATCATCCAAACCAAACCCAAGAACAAAGGTTATGATCTTGAACTTAATCTATGTTTGTTCTTCATCTTATCTCTACATGCATGTAGCATGATCCTCTTGAAAATGGAATTTGTGTTCATGATTTTATGCTTCCGTTGCAAACTCTTGTTTTTGAAATTAATTACATGAACCTTGATTTCCAACACCGCAAACAACGTGTTGTAGCTCGTTCAAGCACGGAGGCCGAGTATCAATCCATGGCATATACTTCAGCAGAACTGATTTGGATACACCAGTTACTTCAGGAATTACAAGCTCCAATTCGTGGTTGCCCTTTACTCCTCTGTGACAATGTGGGGGCTATATTCCTGACCAAGAATCCTGTTATTAGCACTCGGTCTAAACACATCGCTCTTGACTTCCACTTCATCTGTGAACAGGTTGATTCGAAGAAATTACTGATCTCTCCTGTTTCCTCAGTTGATCAAGTTGCTGACATTTTTACAAAGCCTCTCCACAAAGATCGCTTTGCTCAACTCAGATACAAGCTTCAAGTTCGGTCCGATCATGAGCTTGCGGGGGGGGTGACAACGGCTCTATTACTCAGTCAATGCATATCTCTCAGTCAATGCCACGTGCAAAACTGCAAATGAAGTATTAACTTAGTCATAGCTTTACCTAGTTTTAAGGAATTAGTTGCGTATTCCTCTGTATAAATACAATTGTATATATGATGTAATTCTCAAGCAAATATACATTCTCGATTATTCTATTCATTCATATATCCATTGATGTATACTTCCAATTAAGGTTAATATTATGAGTTGGCGGTTGGTGGTGAACAAACACTTCTTACTAGACTTAATCTTTCTAACAGAGGCATGTATATTCCTACGTTGACTTGTGTGATGTGGAATCCGAATCTTTTTGTCGTTTTTTCTTTGAGTGCCCTATTGCTTGTAGAGTCTTGGCCCATTTAGAGAGACGTTGGGCCTGAATGTGTCGAGTTTAGCATCTATCAGGAATTCAGGATTGGCTTTGTTGGTTTCCTTCTCTTTGCATGTCGAAGCTCCACGAAAATGATTTCGAGGCTTCCTTTTTTACTAGTCTTTTAGAAACAACATTTTGTTTAATAGGAGAAAGCCTAAAAAAGTGTTTTTTGTGGGTTTACAATAGAAATAGGATGTCAAATTAAATTGGATTTGTTGGATTCAAGACCCTATTTTTGTCATTTCCTTGATGTAATTGTTTCTTTTCAGATTTCTGTAGTTCATTTGATAAAATTCTCGCAGTTATAAATTAAATTTCAAAAACCTAACTACCATTTTTAGATTATTTTTGGTTTTAGAACCGGTCTCAGGTTCGGGTTTAGTGTTGGTCTTGGGTCTTTTAAAATCCAAAAACCCAACTACCATTTTTAGATTATTAATACTTCATTTTTATTTTTAAAGTATAATGGTTAATTAATTGTTGTTTATAAAGGAGTATTCGTTAAGCCTTTTCTAATATATTCGAATCGATCCAAGCTCCAACGTGAAGTATTAACAAGTAATGGGATTCCCACGTGAAAGCGATGGAAATTAGATTAATATTTAAATAAGTCATTTTAAAAGAAAGGTTTTACATTCTCCATCAAAAGTTATTGAAAATATTCCCAAAGCAATAGTAAGTGTATATTATTTGTAATAGCAGTTAATTTTTTTGCGTTTCTTTATTATAGGCAATGAAATTTTTTATTATTAAGTGACAACTAAGTATGAACATGTCATGCACATTCACAAAAATAACTTGCAACCTTATATGCAAAGTTTTAAAACCCGGGTTTATTCGATCGGTCAAATCGGTTGGACCATGAACCGGTGAAAAGAGCGAGCCAATTATAACTGGGTTTTTGCTAATTTTCGACTCGGATTGAACCAGCCGGTTTCTCAAAAAATCGGTTGGACTGATGACCCGGAACCGGGTTGACCCGGCGATTGGAACAAAAAAATTAGAATTTGTACTTTAAAATTTGGTTAAAAAGTTCAAGACTCAAACTTTTAAGATTAGTCCACCATTAGTTCATCAAATTTGGTAATTTTTCTTATATAAACTTGACAAAATATATTTTGTGGTATCAAAAATATGAAATTACATTGTTTATGTGTTATAAATATATAACTATGCTGGAAAATCCTATCCTAATAAATAAGTAACTCAAAGTCACATGTCATCTCCTCATTGAATTTGCCACATGTCATTTTCTAATAATTTTAAATTTCTTCAGAAAAACTAATTGGTTTGAAACGTTTCTAACTCCTTAATGATCGGTTTAATTATCATTCAATTTCAAAATTAACTGTTATTATTCAATTTCAAAATTAATTGTTTTTTAATATCATATTATTTTTTAATGTTTAGAATGATTTGGAAGACAATAAAGAGACAATTGATGCCATAATAAACGATTCCAATCATAATAGTGAATTTGATTTTAGTACCGATGACATTCTCATAATCAATTATATTTATCAAAATATAAAGTCGTAATAGTTAAAATCAAAAGTAAGATGTCACGATACACAAACAAATTTCTTATGCATTATTATTAATGTTAGATATTCTTAATTAATAATTTTTTTGTATCATCCCGTGTAATACACGGGTCTTACAACTAGTATAATATATATGGAAATTATAAAAGCCGGGTTGACCCGGTGGTTGAACCGTGACTCATTCACCACACCGTGTCAACTAAAAACCCGAGTTTTAAAACATTGTTATATGTATTTCAGCCGCTATAAACCTTTGAATGATAAGAGCGTGAATGTTTTTTTTTTATACAAACGAACTATATAAAACATTTATTTTAATTTATTGTAAACTTTTATTATTGAAAACTCTCAACTCAGGTTTTAAACGTTATTTTTGTAAAGATGATTTGCTAAACCAATTGCATACTCACGTGGACGTCACATATGCATTATTTCGCTCACATAAATTAAACAAATAATTAATTTTGATACCATGTGTTTTTATTTATTTTGTATTACTCTCTCCATTCCAAAATTATTGTCCACATTTGACTTTTTTAGTCTTTCATCTTCAACTTTGTCGTTAAATAATTCCGTTTGCCTTCTATTATTTTTGATGAAAATTATACCAATAGAAAAACATTTTAAAAAACTATCCGTTTATATATTTTTTTGTCAAATACTATATAACAAAAACATAGATATTCGTGGTTAAAGTTAAAGTAAAAAGACTTTGACTTTTCAAAGTGAACAATAATTTTGGGACGGAGGGAGTATAAGTAATAGTATTCGAAAGATACAATATTCTTTATCTTACTTATAGTTATTATTTATTAATGTTTCCTCTAGATAGATACATACTTAATTACTTATGTTTAGAGTGGTAGGTTTAAGTCTCACTTTGTGACACTATGAGTAATCGGCTCGGGAGCTACAGAACATATCGTATGAGTGATTCCGTCCTATCTAGTCAAAAGAGTCAATCGACGGGACACCTGTTAGACATACCAAATGGTAAAAGCATTCCGGTTGGAGGAATCGGGAGTGCCTATTTGCCAGGGGCGGACCTATATCGGGGGAGTGTGGGTACCTGCCCCCACAACCAAAAAAAAATATTAAATTTGATTTTAATAAAATCGTGTTTTAAACTTTAGAAAATTAAAAAAATAGATGTTTATTTTTTTTACCTTTTTTTTTTGAAAAAAAAAATCTTTTCGAATAAATTATTTTTTGCCCCCTCTTTTCAAAGTTTCTGGATCCGTCCCTGCTATTTACCCAAACATGAAGGTTGACAATGTTTTATATATACCAGATTTCAAATGCAAGTAATTATCAATTAGCAAGGATTACGAAAATTTTCAATTGATTCATGAGATTCTTTCTGATTTTTGGTTTAATACACGTCTTACACTTGAGGAAATTGATTGACACAGGGAGATGTAAAACATGTTCTATATGCAAAATGGAAGGTAGGAAGTTGATTGACACAAGGAGATGTAAAACATGGTCTATATGCAAAATGGAATATGTGAATAGGCAGGGGCGGAACATGAGCACTAGAATTAGGGGGGCCGGAACTAAAACTTCAAAAGAAATCAACGAACCATTCAAATAAAACTCGATAACAAGAACACTAGACATAGAGATGTAAGCAACTCGAGCTACTCGTGAGCTATACAGAATCAATTTGTTAAAAGCTTGACTTGAGATCAAACTAAATCTATAGCTCATTTATTAAAATGTGCTCGTGTTCCATCTCATATGTTCAATTAGGCTTGCAAGTGTAAACGATCATCTATATAAACATGATATAACATAATATATTTTTATTAAACTTTGACCAACCCCATTTTGGTATTGAGTTTAAAATGGTAAATCAATAATACCCAACTCTAAAAAGAAAGTAAATATTTTTACATGTTGAGAAAATCATTTTGACATTAATTAAGCGCTTAATATTTTGACTATTATCTTAGTGTGCATGCATATTAGTAAAAATATATAGATAAAAACTTAACACGTATGTTTATATGAAATGGGGTTTAAATGCAATTAGAAAATGATATATTAGGTGAGGTAAGAAAAAACAATGGATATATAAGCATTACAACCGTTTGACCCATTCACTCATTCAAAAAGGGTTCAAATGACATAGTTTTAGTCAGTTTAAGGACTTAGAAAGCACAAAATATTGTATAGCGACCTTTTAAAATATTTGACACAACTTTGTTGGGCCAATAGATCAATAGCCCTTATATTTGACATTTAATGAATCGAAAAAAACTTTTTGTGGTACCAAAACATGTTGAGGACCTTTTGAAGAGTTATTTTCCCGAAAGTAAAGGTAACAAGCTGTTATGTTTGCTCAAGTACTATGTACAGATTCAAGTGTGGACATGTTGGGATAATGACGGGAAAGTACATTGTCTTAACTCCATACTAAATTATTTACCCATACAGAAATCAGGTACATGTATGATGTATCTATGAATATGCATAAAGTTTTAATTTATATATTCTCACCAACTTTCTGAATTTATTTTAATGCGCTGCATCAGGGATCTTTGATTTGATCTGTACCCGGAGGGACAAGACTGAAAACTTCAAGCTTATATGATGGCACTGTTTCTTCTTTTTCCTAATTAAGTGTTGTCGTGAAGAAAAAATTATCGGGTAAATACTAAATTGCCAAATTTAAAGACTCTTTTCTTTCTGGAAAATAATTACAGAGAGACATCTGGTCAAGAAACTATTAAACTTCCATCTTTGCTCTAATTTATGGGTTGCTTTTAAAAAAACCCTCTGAAAAAAACCCCGGTCACTATTCGGATAATGGTGTTCATTCTTTCGTTCTAGAAGGAAATTGCTCTACTATTAATGAATTGATGAGGTGTACTGACAAAAAGCTTATGTTTTTATACAATGTTAATTATCACTTCCATTTTATTTAATTAATACATCTTCACACCTTACGAAAAAGACTTTTAATAATTCAGGTCTTTTGGGAAAAAAAACAGTCGGGAAACATCTAAACGTGTGATGTATTTTGTCTTCTCTTTCTTCGTCATATACTACTTGTCCAGGTATGGGTTTTAATAATTTATTTACGCTATGTTCTTAGGTTTTTTAATTAAAGGAATGGAAGGGAAGGGAAAGGAAGGGGATGGGAGGGAAGTATGTGGAAGGGAAATAGATGTAAATATTTGTATTCTTGAGTTAAAGGGGAATGGAAGGGAATGGAAATAAAATCATGTTCTTGAGTTGGAAAGGAGTGGAAGGGAATTGACAAATTTACCTTTTTACCCTTAACTAGCTAGTTATCTATTTTTTCATATGAATTATTATGTTATAGTGGCAAGTTCATTATTATTTGTTTTTGACAATAAAAAAATAACGTGCTCTTTAAATTGATGGAAGATAACGATTTGCTATTACCTGTTTCTAATTCGTAACCTAACCATTTGGGTGTTATTTTTTTCAATTTAATAACAAAAGGCTAATCAATAATAAATATTAACGAGCGGAAGGGAGCCGCGCGTTGCTGCGGTTAAGGAAGTCAACAAATTAAAACTACAGGGGTCAAAACTGTAATAATGTTAAACTGGCAAACAAAACTATAGGGACCAAAATTGTAATTAATAAAAATTAAAACTATAGGGACTAAAACTATTATTATAGAAATTAAAACTACAAGGATAAAAATTATAATAAACTAAAGTAGTACTGTTCATTCAAGGCAACAATTGTATATATATATATATATATATATATATATATATATATATATATATATATATATATATATATATATATAATTAGACAAAGTCAAATACTATATATTTAGTCTGTTTCCAACTACCAAGTACAAAAGCTTATTTTCTATTCTAACAAGACGTGTGAGTAACTCAAAGGAATTAAAAAAGCTGTCATATGAGGCACAAGTTGAGGAATATTATATTTTATTCTACAATAATTAGCAACAAACAAAGAGATTACGGTATCCTATCGGCACAAGATAAGAATTGATTACAACAAAAAAAAAACACAGATTATTGAAAAAAAAAAAGAAGAAGATAAGAACAGTTACAACAATGCGATTAGTTATTATAAAAAGATCGGATGAAATGAGAGAAAAAACATACCTGCTGAATGGTCCTTGCTGCAGCGATGAAGATGCACAGAGAGAAAAAGCAAGAGGCGGAAAAAGATACGTTGCTGTGTAATGTGTAGAATAGATGAAAACGAAGATGAATAGTCACAGAGGGTAATATGGTAATTTTTCACGCCTTCCCTTCTTAACCCGCCCAAAAATGGGCGGATGAAACTCCTTACATTTTCACTTCCCCTCCCCTTCCATCCCATCCCCTTCCTTTTCTAAAAAACATCTCAAGAACACGTTTACTCCCCGGTTCCATTCGATTTCCTTCCATTCCAGTTGGTAAATAAACTCAAGAACACAGTGTTAAAGAACGTGTTTAATCTTTTAATTAGGATGCTATTGTGACATTATTAGTAACATATTTTTTTCCAAATAAAATGCTACAAGTTTGGTTTTAGTTTATTATTTGCTGATTAACCCTTTGTTTCCAGGTTCATCATGTATTATATATAGGGATGATAAAAAACCGGCCAGACCGAACCGAAACCGGCCCCTGACTGACCCGGTTTACGTAAACATAGGACGGTTCTCGGTTCTGCATATAGGCCTTATTGCCTTAAACGGTCCTGGTTCCTGCGGTTCTGGTTCTACCAGTTCCGCTAAAATACCAGCCCGAACCAGAAGTGTAAAAGCCATGTTCGATTTTAGTGACTTATATAACGTAGCAAGGCTTCACGATTGGATTTTTCAATTCTGGTTCTCGGTTCTTTCCCCTGTCCTCTCCCCGACTTCGACTTGACAAATCCGACCAAGACTTCACAATCCGATCGCGCATTCCCACTCCAAACTTACAAAAATTAATATCCATCACTTGTATTATGAACTTCAAGTTGAAATGCTTTTACTGTTTAAATTTAGTGCAGGTTTTTGGTAATTTTTTTAATAAAAAGGTGCTACAATAAAAAAAATATGTGCTTTTTTTTTATAAAAAAAGTTTAGTTTTTTTTATAAAAAAAGGTGCAGTTTTGTTATAAAGAAACGTGCTATTTTTTAGGTTGAAAATTGATGTTTTTTGTGTTGAAACGTATTGCTTTTTCATTGTTGTGCTGGATTTTCGCTGTTTTCTATAAAAACATGTAGTTTTTTTTTTTTTTTTTTTTCATATAATGGATTGTTTTTTATTTTTAGATACTTCTTTCACACGGAATCTTGGAAGAGTCCCGGAACATATGAATTTTGAGGTCATTAAACACATCATAAACTTCCTTGAAAAATATAAAACAAAAATAAAGAGTATGTCGGCTTCATCAAAACCATTGATCCATATTTTTTAAGCGAAATTTTTGATGTTGACAAACATCTACCACACTATTCAACAAAAGCGAGAATTTGCCACATGATTTCGGAAATGCAAAAGTAGTATGAAAAATATTGGGGTTCATTTAACAAATTGAACGTTTACACGTATTTCGTTGAATTGTTGGACCCGCAATTTAAGTCAACATTTTTGTCAGATGTGTTTAAGAAAAAGTTCGAAAACACGACATCGGAAGATAATCGATTATCGGCCTCAACCATACAATGATGGTGATGTCTATGGTTCGGGAGGTCGAGAAAAGGATTGAGACTTTATTTACAATCCACAAAAATATAAGAATATTGGATCTTCTCATAAGGAAAATGAAGTTGTCTCTTGTGACGTTGATAATGATTTCTTGAATATACAAGGAACCAACACAACAACATCCGATCCGAGTTAAGAAAATATTTGAATGAGAGTAATGTGACTTTTAATAAAGAATTTGAAATCCTAGATTGGTGGAAAAACAACACATTATGTTTCTCTATCGTTGCTCGTATGACAAAATGTAATTTTTATAACTATTTTTAGTATTTTATACGACAACTTATAAAGTAATAGACTTTTAATTTTAAAATCGTTTGTCGATAGATATTTTGTCCATACAAGTGTTAACGGTGGCATCTGAATCCGCGTTTAGCACTTACAGTCGAGTTTTAGATGAATATCGAACGTGTTTGACTACAATGATTGTGGAGGCATTGATATGTACCCAAGATTGGACTAAAGATCACGTAAACCCATAGTAAATGATTTTGGAGATATATTAAATGATGATGAGATAGCATTGGGTAGTAACTTTAAGTCTTCCTAATATTTATTGTTTTATTTGTTAGAAGTTGTATATAATAACTACATTTTTTTTGTTAATTCATTAGGGATAGAAGAACACAACGACAAACGAAAATGAAAGAACAAAATAATGTTTAATTTTGTTTTAATGGCTTGTTTTGTTTTGGTATTGTATTTTGACAAATGGTTTAAATACTTGAAATGAATTTGGTATTTTGGTTTTCAAAATTAAAGGTATTTTCTTTCGTATTTATTGCTATAGTTTCTTTCGGTAAATTAGTATTTGTTTGTTTTAATAAAGTGGTTAATGGTATGGTGCTAGAAAATGACTGAAGGGTTGTCTTGATAGGTTGTCTTAATAGGCTAGAGCTCAACTTAATGGGTTAAAAAGGACTTAATAGAACTGGGCTGAAAATGACTTAACGGGACCGAGATTAAAATGACTTAATGGGATGGGAATCCACTTAATGGGGAAACCCGGTTTTAGAGCTAGTTAATAGACCGGTCTATATGCCTTCGGTCTGGTTCCCATTCTACTTCCACCCTTTTATTGGTTCTCGTTCCAGTTTGGTCTGGTGGGACCCAACGATCACCCCTAATTATATATACGGTTTAAAATATAGGAGAAAACCATGAAACCATGAATGGATTAATGCAGGGATTCACAAAAATTCCTTATCTAGAAAAAATGTAAACCCTTTTATTAATCTTACTACACACCTTTACAAACTACATTCACACACACACACACACACATGTGTCTGCATGTCTTCATTGTACCACTAAGTAGAAATTGTCAAAAAGATCATTCTAAATTATATTGACAAATGAGCTGAGTTTTACAAATTGGCATCCTCCAAAAATGAATATACTTGTTTCTTGTTTTCTTATTTAATATAAATACATGTATATCCGAAGTAAAGAGTTTTGTCTCCTGAAATCGTGAACTTCTCCATCGTATCGTTAAAACACTATCAACCTAAGTAACTCATGTTTAGTGTGTGTCTATATATATATATATATATATATATATATATATATATATATATATATATATATATATATATATATATATATATATATATATATATATATATATATATATATATATATATATATATATATATATATATATATATATATATATATATATATATATAGAGTCCGTTTCAAGGAAGAACCAATATTTTCCTAGGAACCGTAGGAACTTTTTGACTGAAATTTTTTTTTCAAAAAAAATGACATAATACATCTAGTCGTTTATATTTAAGACTTTTTATCAAAAAAATTTTGAAAAATAATATGTATACACGAAATGTGCATATATGCATTTTTTTCGCACATGTGTATATGATCACGTTTCGTGCATATGTGCACATTTCGTGTATATATATTATTTTTTCAATTTTTTTTTACAAAAGGTCTTAAATATATGCGATTAGGTGTATTATGTCATTTTTTTTGAAAAAAAAAATTTCAGTAAAAAAGTTCCTACGGTTCCTAGGAAAATATTGGTTCCCATTTGATATTTAGTCTCTATATATATATATATATATATATATATATATATATATATATATATATATATATATATATATATATATATATATATATATATATATATATATATATATATATATATATATATATATATATATATATATATATATATATATATGACTAGGATCAAATATATATTGATAAAATATTGTATTACCTTCTAACTAAATATGGACCAATCATTTTAAATCTGGACAGAGGTATAATAGTAATTGACATAAAAATCAAATAATTTTAAATAAATAAAATCCTATAAATCCGGTAACCGCTCCTATAATTACGAAAATTGATTTTTTCCTGAATTCTGATTGGTCCACACAGTCACACAATAATTACCAGTTTTAAAATAACATATATATATATATATATATATATATATATATATATATATATATATATATATATATATATATATATATATATATATATATATATATATATATATATATATATATATATATATATATTAGTTGTGAGACCCGTGTATTATATGAGATGATACAAAATAATTGTTAAATAAAAAAACCTAAACACTAATAATTATGCATAACAAATTCTCGACAATATATCATGATATTTTTGGATATATACATTATTAAATTAAACACTACAATATAATTGTTGATAAACTTTGAACAATTATAACGAATTACAAAATTTGAAAGACTTCTTTGAATACAACATTTGTTGTTCTATTGCTAAGTTTACCGTCGTCTAAAATTAATATTTTTAATCTATTTTTACCTTTAACTCTCGATAATATAACATACAACTGGTCGTGTGTGAAGACTGGTGGTCTCAGAAACAAACTCACATTTGATAGCGATTGACGTTGACTATTATTTATTGTCATTGCAAAACATACAGTCAATGAAAATTGTTTTCTTTGAAATTTGAAAGAAATTCTTCTATCTGAAGGCGTCAAAGACATTTTTGGAATAAACGTACGATTTTCAATATTATTTCCAGATATAATCTCTATTTCTATAACACTATTACCCAATGATATTACTTCATTACTAGGTCTGTACCCGCTTAATGCGACGACGACATTAGTATGTTGATGTTTTCAATTAAAAATTAAAATATGTAGTTTTATGTTAAAAATCAAAATATGGTATTATCTTGCTTCAGTTATGATTTATTGGAATTAAATATATTAAATACATTTAATTCAAACAACTTTTTTTAAGAAATTCAAAATTATGAGAAAATGACATGTGACAAAATCAATGAGGAGATGACATGTGCATTTGAGTTACTTATTTATTAGGATAGGATTCAATTTTACATATTCATCTTCTACATCGTATCATATTCTCCGTTATTCAACTTCTGAATAAGAACTTAAGTTATGCCAATAACATAAAAAAATTTGTTATACATTATTAAAAAACACACCCATATTTTTAAAAGCAACAATTAATAGTTTTATAAAATGATCTAAAACAAAGTTTTGAATTTTTCCAATATACATACGCATTTGGTTTGCTATGCAAATGCATGTAAAAAGCTAGTTTTTTAATATTAATATGATTATTGATATACTTATTTTTTGTCGTCAATATAAACTATATATTTATTTAAAATGTGAATGGTGAACTATTTAAAAAGTAACTCAACATATGTGGCTACATATTTAAATGTTCCTAATTTCTTGCTTCAGTTATGAATTATTGGAATTAAATACATTAAATACATTCAATTCAAACAATTTTTTTAAAAAATTCAAAATTATGAGAAAATAACATGTGGCAAAATCATAGAGGAGATAACATGTGACTTTAAGTTATATATATATATATATATATATATATATATATATATATATCTATATATATATATATATATATATATATATATATATATATATATATATATATATATATATATATATATATATGTGTGTGTGTGTGTGTGTGAGAGAGATTAAATGTGAATTACAAGTATTGTGTGATCGTGTGACCAATTGTAGACCATTAGATTAAAAGAATGAATGATTAATATGATGATGTCATGATGATAATTAACATAAATTTTTAATTAAAAAACAGTAACGGTAAATTAGTCAAAATTACCCATAACAAATTTTGGAATATGCTGATATTTAGGGATACAATTTAATCAACCGCCTGAAATGTTTTTTGAAGTGATGCATGGTATTAGTTCTTTTCATGCATTCTTTAAAAATATAGTATAATTAATTTTGTATATTGTTTATTCTTTAAGAATATATTCATCCTTTAACATGATTAAATTAAATAAAGCCATACATTATATTATATTCTTTGAGAATAATCATTACCTTCATTCTTTAAAAATCATGAATCTATATGAATCATATTTCATTCTTTTATAAATAGATTGCATTCTTTAATAATGAAATGAAAACATACATCAAATGATTCATTATTATACATGTTCGTTCTGTAAGAATGAAAGATGTTCAAGAATGAATAATTTGATGTCATGTTACATTTCATTCTTAGAGAATGTGTGAGAAAGAACTTATATCATAATGACTGCAAATATAATTAAATAATGTGTGAAAATGACTTTATATCAAAATCTCTGCAGACATTTTAAAAAAAAAACTAAATTGCATTTCGAAAGAATATGTCTACTGATGCATTTTGAAAGGTATAGTAATCTTTACGATTCCTGATATAAAGTCCTGGAAGGTATGGTAATGTTTACGATTCTTGATATAAAGTCATTCTCCCTTCTTTTTTGTTGGAAAACTGAATGTTTTTTCTCTATCTTTCTTGGCAATGTTTATGACTGCAACTCTTGGACCTCTTGGAAACACAGTGAAAAAGAAAAGAAGGTGATGGTGGTGAAGATTAAGGTGGCGATAGTGGTTTAGCATGGTAAAGATTAAGGTGATGATGGCGGTTTGGCATGAAAGATGGGGTAAAAACTGATTTGACAAGAAAATGAAGATGGCCTGTCAGGTTTGGCGATTAAGATAAAGGTAGTTGTTGTTCAAGCACTGGCGGCGGCGGCGGTGGTGGTGGTGGTGGTGGCGGCGGTGGTGGTGGTGAACCGATAGTGGTGTTGTGATGATGATGATGAAGTGTGGAGAAGATTGTAATTATAGAGATAGCGTAGTGAAAAAATGGCGTTGATGGTGATCACAAGATCGTGATCGGATTTTATGTTTAGATTCCATAGTTATAAGATCTTGATTTTGAATTTCCGTAGTTATCGACTTTTACTTTAGGTATTAGATAATCATAAAATATAAAAGTATTAATACATCATTATGGGTTAATTGAACCATATTTGGTTATACATCAAATAATATTTATTATTATTATTATTATTATTATTATTATTATCATTATATATATATATATATATATATATATATATATATATATATATATATATATATATATATGGTTGTAAAAATCGTTAAACAGTAGCTTGGCGGTCGAGTGTGGTTAAATGATTAATCAGATTAATCGGATACCCTAAATTGTAAAGGAATTCATTTAAAAATATATAAATATAACAAAATAATAAAGTTTAATTCATTTTATTACGAGATATACATAAAATATTATACTTTTTTATTTTTATTCTTTAACATTGATATTTTTTCTGTTTTTCTTGAGTTATTAGATAGTGTTTCTATCGTCATTTAAAAATAAAAAATAGAAAATAAAAAAGAGAAAATGACCGCCAATACCGATATTTGCAGCAAATCGTCAAGCTGACCGATTAAGTCAAATCGTAGTCGGTTGAAGACCGCCAAACAACTAATCGCCGATTAATCGGCCGCCCGCCAATGCCACTTTCTACAATACTGATATATATATATATATATATATATATATATATATATATATATATATATATATATATATATATATATATATATATATATATATATATATATATATATATATATATATATATATATATATATGAATGAGTTCAAATGAGAACCACTAAAAAGTTAAGAACCGTGAGAACCGATATTCACACATTAAGAATCATGTTTTTTTTTCGTTTTTATGTTTTTTCACACTTGTTTATTATGCGAAAATACATCAAACTTAATAAATTTTCTTATTTTTTAATATGTTTTATAATATTCACAATATAATAAAATTTGTAGTTATTAAAATGTGAATACTATAACATAAAATTTTTTTTTCTTTAAAACACATCAATATTGATATCTAATAACAAAGGAATGATAATTATATATTTTTATGTGTTTGGTAATTTTATTTTGATAAAAAACAAGAGTTAAAAATAAAAAATACAACATTATTAAACTGTGAATTAGTGGTTCTCACGGTTCTCAACCTTTTTAGTGGTTCTCATTTGAACCATTTCCTATATATATATATATATATATATATATATATATATATATATATATATATATATATGAGGTTTGTTTTTTATTTAGTGGTTTACAAATTCTGTCAACATCATATCAAACTTTCTATTAAATTGCAACTACTAAATTTTTACCAAAAAGAACAAGAGAAATACATTCTTGTAAGTAAGTTTTGTATGTGATAAAACCAAAAGAAAACATAAAAAATATTTTCTAAATTACCCTCGCCGACGAATATTTTCAGAAAAAACCCGGTGATTCCCCTTGTATGCCATGATTCAGTATCACACACGAGCTCTTTTGAGGGACGTTAATGTAATTTTGGCACCTAACGGAGAAGCACCAACCTCGATATCGAAAGAATCATACCGGCGGAACAGTTCTACGACGAACAACCGAGTAATCAACACAACAAAATCTTTTCCTGCACACTGCTTGTTCCCCACCGTCGGACCCTCCGTCTCCGGTCCGTTAGACCACGTCACGTACTTTAAAAGCTCCTCGCCGTCCCCCACAAACCGATCAGGCACAAATTCTTCCGGCCGGTCAAAAACTTTCGGATCCTTGGTCGCAAATGGCTGGTATCCAAACAACATTTCCCCTTCTTTGACTTTGAAAACGGCGTCGTGTGATTCGATCGTCAAGTCACGTTTGGCTTTTCCGTACTGCGAGGCCACAGGTGGTTCGATTCGAAGGGACTCGTAAACAACGGATTTCATCAAGGGCATCTGCTCCATCGCCGCCATCGTCACCTTCCCTCCACCGTGGGTTCTAATCGCGCCTCTGATCTCCTCCGCTAGCTGGGTATGTAAATTCGTACCGGCACGGCCGAGCCATTTGAGTGTATTAGGAAACAAAATTTTGATCCCCCCAAAAGTATTAAAACAAACCGTAAATAAGATGTTATGAATCGCTTCTTCTTTCGAAATCCCTAAAGCTTCAGCTTGTTCGATGATTAGAGACGACGAGGATTCGAAGAATTCATAAAGCTTCTGATAGTTTTTCTTTATCAGGGCAGGCGGCAGCCGGAAAGTATGAAGTAGAGGTTCTTCAACGAACCATGGAAGTCCAAGGCGCAGCAAAGGTCCGAGATTGAATAAAACCCATGTGCTAATTAACTTCGGACCATCTTTTCCGATCTTTGTGTCTTCGGGATTGGTTTCCAAGTACGCCCGACCAAGAAACCGGAAGGCCGCCTGTTCGCCGACGTCGTTGAAAGAGGCTTTACCCTTTTGTGCTAATTCTGCTTCAAGTACATCGAAGAGTTCATTATATGTCGCTTCGAATTCTGGCATGACTCGGCTTCGTGAAGATTTCAGCATGAAAAAGATCAAATTCTTTAGCTGAGCATGTTTGGGCTCCGATGGATCAAGATATGAGAGCACACGATAGCCGCCGGTGAGTTCAGTAGACGGCATGTATGTTCCAGTGAACAAATCCTTCTTTTCGACTTTAGAGACATCAAACAGCGTCGGAAAACTCTTGGCATCAAGAAGAACGACAACGTTGGGGTTGTTGGAAATGAACGGACCAGGTGGCATGTTGGTACGGAACACCGTTGACTGAAATTTCTGAATCCGAGATTTAAAGTACTCATCCCGGCCGCCGGCTCCATAGAAGTACTCAAATCGATCTTTAAGTGGTTGAAAGAAAGGAATGCCGTAGGACCCAGGGACTTGCCGGAGAGGGAGATTATTGGTTGAGTTACCGCTAACGGTGGGAGCTACATCGGCGGAGGTGGCAGAAAGAGGAGGAACGGAGTCCTTAATGGAGGCAGTGATCAGTCGGACGGCCGTGGCGCGTCGACGTGGGTATGTCTTGGGTGCATCAAGATTCAGGTAGTGGAGAGAAGGGAAAGCTAAAGATGAAGTCGCCATTTTTGTTTATTGAGCAAATCTAAGTTTGAAGGTTGAGTTTGAAACATGGTTAATTTGGAGATTATATAGAAAATTCAATTCCACCGACCATAAGAGTACACAAGTAATCGGAAAACATGTAACAAACTAACAATGGTTGTACGCTTGACCATGAAGAAGTTAACTTTGACCTTGGGCAGAGTGGCGTCGGCTTTAATAAATGGAAACATGTGGTCCGCATTGCTATGCAATTTTCTTATTTGCTTATGCCCATTAGTGCTCCATTTATTTTAAAAGATAGTGGCACGTTGAATTCATACAATTAATTATTTGAGCTACTTTTAAAGGATGTATTTTGTAGTTTTCCAACTTTAACATCGATTTCTACAACACCACTTGAAAGAAATTGGTCTACTTTTGGTTATAAAAAGTGATGACAGACATTTATAATGTATGTTATGTAACACGTTTTTATGAGATATAATGCCATGTCATAATTTGATCAAATTACATGATAAGATTTCATGTGATCATTATTCCATTGTTGCTGAAATTAACTGTTATTCTGTTAGGTTTTACGTATTTCGCTTAAAAAATTAAGCAATCCACAAACTTTTAAGGACATGGATCCAAATTTGTGCAGATCATTACTATAGAGCAAAATCATTGATAAGGTTGGTTTTAATTATATTGCATTGTATTTAAATTTGTGTCATGACACGAGAAGTCTAGTTCCATCATTTTATGAGTAATCGAATTGATCCAGATAAGTTCAGTTTGAGTTTTAAAAATGGTTTTCTACTTGTAATAGTTAATAATAAAATCGTTAACTCTTAATTTAACAATTTCAAGATTAATATTAAATCCAGTTAAATATATTTTTCAATAATATTAAGGAGCACAAAGCTAAGGTCCTTGGCATCGATAGAGTTTGGTTAAAGCTCCAACATGGGCATAGCATGACTCGTCAAGATGCCGGTGTCTACTTGCCTCAAAAGGACCGGTCTGTCAATAAGTTTATTGGGATGGCTTCAAATAGTGCGTAATAATGAGAAGGTACAGATCGACAGATGAAGTTTCTACGTCAAAAAGATGAAGAATCTTGGAGTCATGTACCGACTTTTTCTTGACAAGGGACCTTCTACTGGCTTTGTTAGTTTCCCTAGTGATATTGTAGCTTCTATTGTTGCTAATAACAATGTACCTCATAACTTTGATAATGAAACTACTTTTTATGGTTACTTTGTGTGTTAAGTTTATTTAGGGCATAAACGTTTATTGCATACAAATGTTAAAAACATTGACAAATGCAAACAAAATGGATGCCAAATTTGAAAACAAAGATTTGAAAATGTGAAACTTAAGTGAAATCAAAATTTACAAAGAAACCAATTTCAAAAGGATTACATTGTTATCAAAGTTTATCCACTCTGACATCTATGAACTTAATCAAATACTTATTTGAGGAGGTAGGAGCTGATACCTCCAAGTTTACTTGTTCCATACAAAAATGAAGTTTATGATGCATTTAAACTTTGTAAGAACGAGGTTGGGAATCAACTAGAAAACCACATCAAAAATGCATTTCATTTGAGAGCTTGATACATTCTACTTAGAGAATGGGATCAAACATAAATGAACTTCCAAATTCATGCCCCGACAAAATGATTCAATTGAAAGAAAGTACACTATCCTCATTAAAAATGCCTATTGTATGTTGAACAAATCTAGTGCCAACTAATTTATGGGGATAAGCTCTACTAATTATGTGTCATGTTCATAATAGGGTCACCATCTTTGTGATTCATGCAAGTCCATATGAACCACAAAAAGGAATAAATTTGAATATAAACTATCTATGAATATGGTAGTATGTAGCATATTATCATACATTCGATCATAAGTAATTCAAACTGGGAGACTGATTTATTAAGAGCATATTTGTTGGATATGTAATAATATCAATGTAACACCCTATTCATATAGTTTTAAATACTATGGTTCCAAAAAAATTGATGACTTAAAGTTATATTTTACTAAATTACGATCTCACAAAAACATTTATTTCAAAAGTACTAGTCTAACATTGGGGTTAGAACTTCATACCAAATAAAAACCATATCAAGCAACATGCAAATACAAAAAACATGTTCATCTTTTAGTCTTCCTAAAATATCCTCTTTTAAGGACCCTCATCTTCTACTTCTTTACACATGAACCTGAGATACATGTCATTATAAAAAGAAGTATGTGAGACAATAATTTCTCGTTATAGCGGGTTTTAAATACATTTAACTATCAAATCATTTGATGAAACTTATTATCTCAACCATAGTTCATACAATCTACATGTATGTAATGCAAGATCACAACTTAATGTAAACCTAATGGCCCTTCTCGTATCAAGCCTCCGTATTTTCATATGGTCTATCGGTTATGTACCGATTTAATAAGTTAGTGTTAATAACCACAAAGTGACACCCTATCAACATTACAAGTATCACAATACTCATGCCTTTACTTCGCGAATGGGCGCTATCATCCCAATATAGTCTTTTCTTATCTCGTTCTTGAGATATATCGTGTCTAGACAATTATAATTACTATGTAATTCACAATCAATGTACACATGCTCACCATTTTTATGCAACTCCATCATACACAAATTCCATGAAATGCACAAACTTGAGCATTAACAATGTTTTCTTTAAGAGACAAAGTATTGATAATATTCCGGCAAAACAAACTGTTGGGTATAACAAGTGAGACCGATAAACTCAAGACCTCTCAAGATCAAGAACTGCCAAACGAACACTTCAACAAGAACACAAGAACACAAAATCGTTGCAACGAGAAATTCAAGAAGAAACAAGCACACAAGAAAGATCAACACAGGGAATTAAAGTGGTTTACTCGATCCTTGATCAAGCTACATCCACTATGGCAAAATAGAGAGATTTATTACTGAATGGTATACAGAGTATACACTGCACACTCTAGATGACGACTACAATCACTTTCCACATCATAATTAGGGTTTACATAACGAGACATATTTATAGTAAGGATTTGACTGAAAAGGCTTGGGCCTAAGGTCTGTACACCAGACATGCAAAGAGCATGTTGTGCACCCATACAACCACTAATACCCACATGCTCTTGACAGCATGTACCACAAGTAACATTATTCGCATCAACTGAGAAGTACGCAGCCCGGCTGGTTGCAGATTTGACTTTGCTTCAGACCGAACAACTCATTTCTTCTTTGGACCCTTATGTTGCAGATGACTTGAATCACTAAACCTCGGATGAACCTCTATTGCATATGATTAGCCTCCACCTTACTCAAAAATCTCCCACTTGGAGGCTGATCCATCCGATCTTCAAGCCATCCAAGTTAAACCCTCTTTGCCGTCAAACAACTTTAGTTTGCCCTTCCTTTGCCTAAATCTGTGGAAGGCCAGCCGAAGTTATACATAACTTCAGCTTGTCCAAAGAGACGGCCTTGGTGAACATGTCTGTGTTAGTTCTATATGCCCAAGGATGATCATAAAATGATATTACTAATAATACATGATCCTATAGGGTCACACCAACAACAAGTTTGACACCAATTGATCATTTAGAACGTTAAATTTGATTTAACATCAAATGATACTAAACTTGCAATTTAATCTTGTAGGTTGTTATTATTTGAGATAAATAATAATAACTACAAGAATTAAAAGTTGATTAATAATTCATATATGATGAATTAATAATGTATAACAATTAAATTGTTTAAGTTGTTAAATGATTTAATTATATTATGAGTAAACCTTTTATTTAATTTAAATGGTAAATTAAATAAAATGTAATATGCATATTGTATATATATTTACATCATATATAATACATGTTTGAAAAAAAGGTTTCATAAACATTAATATGGTTTAAAAGTTATTCCATTTAACAAAAGTATAAAGGTTTATTATTTATAAACTTTGATTAAGAGTTTATAAATAATAAAAGAAGATGTTATAAAATGGTTTTTTGCCAAGCATGAATCTCCACCATGTGCATGTCTCCCATGACTTAAAAGGGAAATAATAATTTAGTGAAAAGATAGTCCTAGTTGCATGCATCTTCCAACATTTGATCATGGAAAGTTGTAAAGCTATTTCTTTTCCAATAATCTATTATTATTCTCCTTATAACATGGCCGAGATTTAGAGCTTGAAATACATCTTTATACTTTGTAAGAAATCAGCCAAGAACATTAAGATTCTCCCTTTAAAACTCTTGCAAAAATCGTTTTCATCAAGAGGTGTTGAAGGTGTTCATCTTGCAAGCTTTGAAGACTAGCATCTAAGGTGATCTTTCTTGTGGTGGACTAAACTATAGAGGGAAGCTATATTGATTCCTAGCCATCAAATTTTCGTCCATACCAAGAACAAAAGGAAAGGTTATGATCTTGAACTTAATCTATGTTTGTTCTTCATCTTATCTCTACACGCATGTAGCATGATCCTCTTGAAAATGGAATTTGTGTTCATGATTTTATGCTTCCGTTGCAAACTCTTGTTTTTGAAACTAATTACATGAACCATGATTACCAACAGTCTGCAGGATTTTTCACATCAAGAATTTTCTTTAGGATGAAGGCTCCTCCAGGTATCTTCTCACGAATGAAGTGGTACCTCATCTTGATATGTTTCGTCTTGCTATGAACCACTAAATTCTTTGACATGTAAATTTCACTTTGATTATCATAATGCAACACACAGTCCTTAGCTCTTTTCCTAACTCTGGTAGGAAATTCTTCAACCATAATAGCTTTGTTGGCTTTTGCCAAGGCTATGTATTCTGCTTTGATAGTTGAAAGAGCTACACTGTAATCTGGAAATCCAGCTGACTGCGGTTCCTCTGATTGTAAAGACATAACCAGTCGTGCTCTTCCCAAAATCCGCACAACACCCCAGATCTGCATCGGTAAACCCCTCAAGGACCATCTTCTGCCTTTTGAAACTTAAGGCTGCGTCTGAGGTTCATTTTAAGTAGCGGAGCATCTACTTGATACCTTCACAATGATCCTTCCCCGAATTTGACATAAATCTGCTGATGGATCCAACTGCATGCGCAATGGTCATTTTAAATTATAAGAAAAAATTGTCAAACATTAAAAAAAATTATCAATTTATTATTTTTTTCTACCAAATAAATTAATCCAACTACTATTATAAAGTTTTATTTTAACATCAGATAAATTAATAAATATTTTTGACAAATAAATATAAACTGTTTACTAGACTTATTCATGGTAATTTGGAGTTGAAAGTCTTAATTTTCTCTTGACGGAAATTTACGAAATTGAATTGAAAATGGAATACGAGGACGGTGTACGTGTATATTATTATTTTTATCCAATTTCTATATCTTTGTTGTTTTTAAATGTCTAATGGAAATAAAATAAGATTTTAAAACGGTCAAAATGAAGTCAAACCTTTATATCTTCTGATGGTCAAAGTCGAAAAATCCCTGTCACCATTTTTTATTTTTATTTTCTTGACGGCTTTTTAAATGATGCAAAGCCGTAAAAGTATAATTATGAAAAATATCATATATTCTTATTTATAAGACGGTAAGATATAAGTATCACTTTCTTTCTTCTCTTGATTCTGTCGTAATTTATTCTTATTTGTGACAAAAACTTATTCTATGCATAATAGCATACTAAATTCAGTTTTAATTTGAGTAATATTGATTTATTTGTTTGCATAAGGCAATAAAATATTTCAACTTTTGTTTATGTAAAACCAATTACATCTATTTTTCTAATGAATAGCCATTATGACAGACCGCATTAATGTATTATTAATGTTATCGTAGTTTTATAAATTTTTCGGTTTTAGTTTAAATGTTCCTTAATGTCATTTTTTGCTTTTTTAGGGACTTAGACTATATATTTACCTGTTACATAAGTCCCTATTACCGGTTACAAAAGGCCAAAGAGACTTAATTAGCAAATGAATTTCAAGTTTAAGCATCTGCAATACAAAAAAAAAAAAAAAAAAAAAAATTGTGGCATATTTAAACCAACATTGAATAGTTCGTAGGGATATAATAACATTATCTTGACTAGACTTCTGATTCATTCTCACCGTTGGTGTCCGGAACTAAGCTTCAATTCATGGAAGTCACATTCATTGCTCTGGCCCTCACATGCACCATCTTTGCTATTTTCTATATTAGCTAATCTTATGCGAAACTCAGATTCAGAGACTATCAGTGGTTAAAATTCACCCGTTCGTCAGCAAAATGAGCGAAAACGATTGGATCAAAACACCCACAAATTATTTGAAAGTAGGCATCATAAAGTCAATGCGCTTTCTCGAGGTAGAGGTCGAGAAACTAGAACATGTGCAGTTAACAATTGTTTTGAAAGATGAAAATCACAACAAAGAGACTACGAACGGTTAAATTCACCCGTTTGTCGGCAAAATGAGCGAAAACGATCAGATCAAAAACACCCACAAATTATTTAAAAGTGTGCATCATAGAGTCAACGTGCTTTGTTGAGAAAGAGGCCGAGAAACTAGAACACACGCAATTAACAACTGTTCCGGAAGATGAAAATCACAACAAAATTATTTAAAAATGGGCATCATAGAGTCAACGTGCTTTGTCGAGATAGATGTCGATAAACTAGAACACACGCAATTAACAACTGTTACGGAAGATGAAAATCACAACAAAATTGTGCAGAATTTGCTGGCAACCACTGAAAAAACAAAAATCTAGTCAATGAAGTATAATATTTTTAGCAATATTAACAAACGAAAAATCAATAAGCTTATTCTCCGATTTGCCACAAATAGTCATTGATATTTTGTTTGTTTACATAGTCTCTAATATTACCGATAATATGGACTTGAATAACAGATAAATATATAGTTTAAGCCCTAAAAAAACCAAAAAATACTTTACGGACCATTTAAATCAAAACCGAAAAGTTCGTAGGGCTATAGTAACATTATTCCTACTATAAAGTTACAAAACATTATCAATGAAATTTTTGAGTATATTGTTATTTTTTATAAAATCATATTAATAAATTGACACAGTTAACATATATTAGATAAAAAAAATCTTGTTATAAGTATCAATATGGTTATTGAAAAAACATTTACATTAGCTAAAATTAAAATATCCAAAGTTCCAAACGGAAGTGTTTGGACCATTCTCATTCAAACATGAGAATTCGGGGCTGAAAGGCTGCTGCGGGTGGACGGAGCTTCGCAGCTTCAATTGTCGGTGCCGCTTTTAGGCACAACACATCCTTTATGTTTCACCAAGTTGTCATATTAACCCCCCAAGGAGCTTCAGTTGTGCAGTGACTAACCCCGACATTAACTTCCACTAGCAAGTCGAAATCTGGCAAACAAAAGTTCCATTTCAGCAAAACAAGACATGCGTTCAACTACGGCACAATCATACAATATCCTATCATAATAAATAAGTAACTCAAAGCCACATGTCATCTCCTCCTTGATTTAGCCATATGTCATTTTCTCATAATTTTAAATTTCTTAAAAAATTGTTTGAATTGAATGTATTTAATGTATTTAATTCCAATAATTCATAACTCAAGCAAGAAATTAGGAACATATTTATTTAAAATACATTTATCTAATGATTCAATCAAACTAGAGAGCTTTATGAATTTTTACAAGTCAAAAAATAGGTTCTTTATTTACAAGATTCTCTTCTACTCATGTTAGGGTTAATTCAACGGTTACACATTTGACTTGGAAAAATTGTTTTCCATTTTGTTTTTATCACAAAGTTAAACAATTAAATATGTTCTTATATTCATGTAATCATTCAATCAAACTAGAGAGTTTATTTGGCTAACTACACATACACAAAAAGTATATATTGTTTTTCGTAAAATGATAAATATAAATATTTCTTAAAATAATTAACAAGTCTCCTAATAAATAATAAGAAATTCATGGTTTGGAATAACAAGGTCCACTAAAACCTTTAAACCGTAAACATTAGACAAACACTACAAATACTAACAAACTTTTACTATTTTTTACCAAAATAAGTCAATTTAAAGATAACCATATCAAATTAGAGTTAACCATTTTTTAAAATTTACTTTATCATCATAGTTTTACATTTAATAAGAAGCAACTACATATTTTTATATATAACACAAAATAATACCATATTTTTATTTTTAACATAAAACTACATACTTTAATTTTTAATTGAAAACATCAACGTACTAATGTCGTCGTCGCATTGCGCGGGTACACAACTAGCAGTGAAGTAATATCATTTGGTAATCGTGTTATAGAAATAGAGATTATATCTGAAAATGATATTGGAAATCGTACGTTTATTCCAAAAATGTCTTTGACGCTTTCAGATACAAGAATTTCTTTCAAATTTCAAAGAAAACAATTTCCATTGACTGTATGTTTTGCAATGACAATAAATAAGAGTCAACGACAATCGCTATCGAATATGGGTTTGTTTCTGAGACAACCAGTCTTCACACACGACCAGTTGTATGTTATATTGTCGAGAGTTAAAAGTAAAGATAGATTAAAAATGTTAATTTTAAACGACGGTAAACTTAGCAATAGAACAACAAATGTTGTATTCAAAGAAGTCTTTCAAAATAGTAATTTATTATGATTGTTCAAAGTTTATCAACAATTATGTTATAGTGTCTAATTTAATAATGTATTTATCCAAAAATTTCATTATATATTGTCGAGAATTTGTTATGCATAATTATTAGTGTTTAGGTTTTCTTATTTAACAACTATTCTGTATCATCCCGTGTAATACACGGGTCTTACAACTAATGAAACTACTATGAGATTTCATGAAACGATTTAAAGGCAAATTGATACCATATGAAATTACTAGGGGTATGCAAAAAAAAAAAAAAAGGAAAACCGAATAACTAAATCGAACCGGCCAATCCGAAACCGAAAAAACGAAACCAAGAAAAACCAAAACCAAAAATAACCGGATACCTACGGTTCCATAAACTGAACCGTGGTTAACCGCTTTCTTATGGTTTGGTTCGGTTCAGTATTTTGGCCGGTTCAGTTCAGGTTCCGGTTCGAGCAAATCAGACATCTGTCCCGCAATCATGGTTCACAATTTTATTACTATCCAAACGTGTGTGTGTGTGTGTATATATATATATATATATATATATATATATATATATATATATATATATATATATATATATATATATATATATATATATATATATATATATATATATATTATGTATATACATATAATATATATATATATATATATATATATATATATATATATATATATATATATATATATATATATTATATGTATATACATATAATATATATATATATATATATATATATATATATATATATATATATATTATATGTATATACATATAATATATATATATATATATATATATATATATATATATATATATATATATATATATATATATATATATATATATATATATATACACACACACACACACACACACACATATAATATATATAGGGTAAAGGAAATATATGGCTGTTGTGTATATAGTATCTATATAACTCTTATAATAGAGGCCATTATGAATATGGTTTAAGATATGTCTCATTCTTGCACCATATTCATTTGAAACTTACAAAGCTTTTCACTTTCATATAATTAAACATGTACAACTCAAGAGTCTTTTAACCTATGATACTTAATTGTTACTTATTACACCTAATTAATCTATCTTGGAGAATATGATGGAAGAAAATTTGACTTGAGAGCACACCCACTTTGAAATTTCAAATTTTCATATTTTATTACAAAGGAGAAACATGAAGAAACTAAAACAAATCATAAGTCATGAGGCAAGAGGCAAAAGGCAAGAGGCAAGAGGCAAGAGAGAAACGACATGGTTGCTAACACATACTTTGGAGGTACATATGTTAATATTGTATTAGAAAGAAGAAACGTGAAGAGATAAAGTGCATATTGGTTCTACCTCAACATAACGGTAGAAAGATATATAATACATTTAGTATAATTGATTATTCTTTGTAATTAGTGATTTTCAATGCTTCGATAATCTATTGTTGATCCACAAGTATGTAATATATATATATATATATATATATATATATATATATATTTATATATATATATATATATATATATATATATATATATATATATATATATATATATATATATATATATATATATATATATATATATATATATAATGCTTTCTAATCCATATTCATCAAAAAAATGTTTTATAATGTTTGAATAATTGGGCTTATGTTGTTTAATGAAGTATTTAATGGTTTGGTTTGTAGAATTTTTTTAAGATTAATATTATTTAACAAGAAAAATGTTATAAAAGTTGACATTATTGTCATGTAAAAAATTAAACATTGAAAAGGTAAAAAATCGTCACATAAATACAAGTAAAAAGCTTTAGCTACAAAACATCTTAATACTTTAGCAAACAAACATCTTTTACGCTTTTCAGATAAGCATTATTCGGCAAGGAAAATAATATTAAAGTTGTGACATTATGTATTATTGTTAATACATTTATTTGTTTGTATTAGATTCTAACATAGTTCATGTCAATGTGTTATACTATATTTTTAATGTTGGATTGTTTATATACACTTAACTTAAAATAGATGATTATATTATATTGTTTGACTTTTAGTTAAAATTGTTATTATTGATGCAAATTATCGATTGCGATGAACGATTTATAATTATTTTTTACATTTATTGAAGAATTTTTACTTTCAACATATTGATTTGAAACTCTAACCATTCAACTTCTACCCTTAACTAATTTATTAAATATAAAATAATATCATGTTAATGATAGACTTTTTTAGTTATTAATATAATATAATTAAAATATAATACATTGAATTTGTTGATTGAAATATGATATTAAATGCAAAACCAAAATCAAAATATAAACTAAACTTAGACAATGATTATTCTTCAACTTCCTACTATTACCCACACCATTAATTTATTTTAATACTAAATCTCTTCATCTTCCAACTAATTAATCATTATAACTCAAAATTTTTTAACTTATGGTGTTTAATTGCTATTTATGTCACATTGGTTATATATATATATATATATATATATATATATATATATATATATATATATATATATATATATATATATATATATATATATATATATATATATATATATATATATATATATATATATATATATAGTTCACCTATATATGACTTGACAATACACAAAATTTACTTTAGAAACGTCTATTTATTTATATTAAACTAGAAAGGAGGAAGATATATATGCTAAAATAAATTACAAGTTGCAAGGCAAAAGACCTATTGTATGCTTAGTTCTACCTCAACAAATCCGTACTTTTGGGATTAACATTATCTGATAACAAATGATATAAAATTTTGAGGTTGTTGTGAAGTTAGTTGTTAAAGATTTAAAAAAAATCATATAAATACAACAAAAATGAAACTTTGGGATAAACGGTCTTAAAAATATAGATAGTAAAAGTGAAACTTGATTATTATTTAATAATATATTTTTTCTAAAATTAATATAAAAGACTGATAAATAGACTGAAAGCGAACACTTATTACTTTTTAATCAAAAGAAACTAAAAGTTACGATGATATTTAAATTTTATATAAATTCACATCATATTCTAAATTCCAAATTCATATTATTTTTATTTGACTCATTAGTCTCTAAATGATTTCTGTATTTTTATTTTGTTGAGAAAAATAGATAAACTTATTTTCTTTATCTTATATTATTTGTTTATATTTTTATGATTATGTTAGTTAATAAGATATATTTTGAATTTAAAATTATATAACAAGGAAAAAATAAATATAAAAAAATTTAAATCATTATTATCTATAAATTCAAGTGTATGTCTAAACGTTTAAGGTTTCAAAGTTTTTATGGACAATTTGTAATAGAGAAAGATATAGAAAGATAAAAAATTACAATAGAAGTAACTTTTTTATAAATGAAAGTGAATAATGGATTCAAAACTGATTGGAAAGTATTTATTAAATAATAAGTTTAATAGAAAGATATTCATATATTTTATTAAATATTTATCAGCGAAAAAGTTTTTATTTAAAAAATACAATATTATTTTTGTCAATATTATTGAAGTATTATTTACATATATGAGTCTGACGGAAAATGATCCACAACAATATGTTTCTCAATGACTATCTTTATGTTATTATTAGTATGTTTTATTTTATATTTATTTTAAATTTTGAGATGATTTATGTAAATATATTTCCACATATTTGTAAAGTTAGACCGTCTATAATAATTGACTCCAAAAAGATGATTATGTTTTTACACAATGTTTGGATGAAAAATTATTATTGATATATATGTCATATGATTGATTTATTTTTTGTTTTGCAAATTTTAATTAAATCTAAAAGTGTTTATGTTTATATTTGATCGTCTAATACATTATTACTATATTAATTTACTCCTACGCAACGCGCGGGAATACGCCTAGTTAGGTATAGAATCCGCCAAACTGGCGTCGTTTTGTATCAAAGTAATTAGAATTAGAAATCGGCTTTTCAACTTCTTGCATCTCTTCCGGATACACTCCTTCAATTCCCCTCTTTATTTCTGTTATCTTGGTCTTCTTCCCTGGGGTTTATCTATCACTGCAATCACACATCTGCCGCTTCCAAATCACATAACTAGAGAATCGAAATCATATGAATTTTGTAAAAATTATTGATTCTCGATCTATAACTTCCTCATTTTCTTTTTCAGTTCTATATTATTTTTCGAGGTCGGCTTTATCGATATTATATAATTAGGGGTTATCAGTTTTGAGTTGTTGCGTTTGTTTGAAATAAAATAAAATACTATTCGGAAACGCTTGCAATCTTTTGTTTACATTGTCTTTTTGGCTTTAAGTATATCTCGAAGTTCTTGTAATCTTTTCATTTGAAGATTTAAGTAGAAAGGTCCACAGGAAGACTATATCTCTTAGTAAGTCCACACATATGTTTATCTTGTATATGGTTTTGCAGCGGCTGGAGATAGGATTTTGTGAAACGTTGATTTTCCAAGTGAGTATTGAGACTTTGATAAATAAAAATACGATAATGCAATTGGCTACTTAAGACAACCACTTGAAGATGCTACTGTGTAGCTCATGGATTTGATGACCCAAGGGATCTATAACAAAATAGTGGAACAAGCCATAGGAATAAGCAAGTAACTGTGACTTTGAAATATATAGTATAGAAATATTGACTTCCAAGACAAATTTTTATATTTCAAATACACATCTGGTGTATTTTTCTCTTGTAATAATGTTGGCTACAATAACTTGAAGGTGTTACTATTTGATTCAACCTAGTATATGTACCAAGTTAATAAGAAATTTTGAACTTTGAAGCATCCATATAGATTATGAAGATGAAAGTTAAACAGTTTGACCTTAAAGTGAAACTTATAAAGTTTTGCAACAGTTTGCTTGAATTTATAAAATCACTTTAATTATAATCCTCTAGATGGCTAAATATATTATTCTTTCAACATTCTTCTTACTATCTTGATATGAAATGAAAGAATTCAATTGGTCCCTTGTATGTCAGTGTCAAGAGATATCCCATTGTGTGTCCATCTCACAAATAATACTTATGTACATGTGAGCAGAGAGCCATTACATGAATTAGGATTTTCATAAATTGAAAATAAGAAATGTTTATGACACCAACAAACACAAGTAGTTTGCCAACAACGAATGAGAAAAATAGTAGAATACAAAACATTAGCTCCACCTAAGTCACCGCGTCCTTAGCCGAATCACCAGAACGTAAGTCCGGCTCAACCTAATCTGGCAAGACTAATTGACAAATCCGGTCCATTAGCTGCTTTCTTGTAATCTGTGGGGGCATTTCATTTACTTGCACAAGATTACCGAATGATACGTCCTCGTCATTCTCCTTCGTAACCGTAGTCGTATCTGTGATACTTTCTTATGTATCTTCGTTAACAACCCATCTCCATCATTAGTTTCACATACATTAGAGATGATCTTGAAAGGAACATTTTGATCTACAACTTTGTTCTTAATTTGTGGGCCTCTTGGATGTCTATCATTAGACTTGTCTATATTCCATAGAAACCATGGAGATGTCCACCGAATTAACTCGATATCACAATTTCATGTGTTCCGTTTGCTAATTTTACAAGTTACACATATATCGGAATATGTGAAAAAAATTGATTCAAAACAAACTAATATAACCAAAATGGCATTTTGTGGAACACATCACGTGAATAAATGAAAATGCGAATATTATCAATAAGCCATTCAATCGTTTTCATGGCAATAGAATTAACATAAACTCCTTTAAAAAACTAAAATATAAAAGAAAGGAATACCTTTTACCTTAAAAAGGAACTTTGAAACTCAAAAACCATTTCATACACCAAAAACCTAAGTCGGACTTGAAACTATCCGATCGTAACAATTAAGAAGGAAAATCAAACATGTATATTGTTGAGTGTGAAGCCACTCTTGTGGTTTGTCAAAAATTAGCAGCAGAAAACGGCAACGGCATCCATGCTTTGCAGCTTGTCAAAAGAAGTGGCGGAAGACAGCTGTAGTTGACGGCCGTATGTTTGACCAGTTACCATCTGTATATCTATATATAGAGATCATATGTATCTGTAAAAAACAACCTCAACAATGTAGTTAAATATATACTCCTAGTTACCTGGAGGATGTAGGTCAGATTAGACCGAACCACGTTAAATCCCTCGTGTTCATTTTTGTATTCTTGAGTGTGAGAGCTGAGTACGTATGATTAGTGTCGTCTGTGTGTCTCGATCCTAACAACTGGTATCAGAGCGAGGTGCTCGTGTTTTGGGGACACACAGATCAGAGGCAGAAAGCAGAAAAACGTGAAAACTTGATTCACCTTGCCGCCGCGGTTGTTGATTCCGGCAGAAAATGCCACCGGAATACAAGTCGCAGACGCAACCGTCATCGATCGAGCAGTGTTTCTGGTCGAAGCCAGAGAAACTTGTTTACTGATTGTGTTTTGTCACCGGGCAGAGGAGAAGCAGAGATCGCCGCTCAGGTGAATCACAGTCGGAATTCCGAAGACGCCATCGCCGCTGCTCCCCTCACTAAAGATCTGCATCTCACTAGTTTTTTTTTTTAAGAAAGACTGTGAGTTTTCTTCTTTTATTCTTGGGGAAGACAAAAAAACAAAAAAAACAAAAAAAAGAGGAAAAGCACTTTTTTGTGAGAAAAAAAAAAGTTCACGTTCAAAAAGGTGCAGAAAAAGCATACGGTGGAAAAGCAGTTAAAAAAAAAGACAAATTATAGTTTAACCCCTTGAACTTTCAAAAAAAATCGCAGTTTAGCCCCTGAACTTTTAGATAAGTGCAGCTTAGCCCTTGAACTTTCAGAAAATTGCAGTCAGGTCCCTGAACTTTCAGAAAAGTGCAGTTTAGCCCCTGAACTTCTAGGAAATTGCAGTTTGGTCCCTGAATTTCAGAAAATTTGCAGTTTGGTCCCTGAACTTTGGGAAAATTGTGGTTTAGTCCTTGAACTTCAGGAAAATTGCAGTTTGGTCCCTCAACTTTGTCAATGTCGCAAAACAGTCACTCAAACATTTGTTTTGGGCAGATTAGCCAGAAAATAATTTGGATGGGGATTATATTTTGCAAATAACGAACCAAGAACAGTTAAATCAAAATTCTATTTAATTAGTGAAGAACAGTTGAACTCAGAAGAAATTTAAAGAAATTGAAAACCAGTGCCAACAGCGTTTGTCGGGTTTTATCGATTCAGTTTAAATTTTCAGTTTCTGATTCTCAGTTCGGTATTCCGCTGTAGTTTAAATAGGTTGATTATTTAACAGAGTTCAGAAGAACAGTCGTTAAGTTCAGACAAGGCTTCGTTTAGTGAAGATTGAAAAGTTGGTGGAAGACGCAGATTGAGGCTTTATGTGTCAGAAAGTTCAAGATGTGGTATTGGTAAACGTAGAAAATTAGAGAATTACAGAAGATCAGACGTTCAGACAAATCCAGCGATGATCAGAGTTTCAGGGGTTCAAGAACAAATCATGGGATGAACAGATCAAGTAATTAAGAGAAAATCCGTTTTCAGTAGATCCAACAGTGATTAGAAAGTCAACAGACTTAGGTGTAATCACGGGATCAGAAAGTTCGGTGTTATTCATGACGTTGAGGTGTGGACATTCTTTAGAGTCGAAGTCCAAAGAGGAAATTCTGCTTCTGAGAATGTGTCTGGGTTTGATGCATTGGGACTCAGTGGAAGGTAGTGAAGACTCTTGAGTCAAGAATTCTGGTGCTTCATTTCACGCTACCCACAACAGTGAAGCACTGCAGAATCTAAAAGTTGGAGACTTTGGAAAGGTAAGACTTGTGAACGATGAATGTTCGCTGTATATGGTCGGATTACCGTCTGAGGGAGTGACCGTCCCAGTTCAGAAGAGAAACAAAGTCCGGTTCACAGAATCTCATGGGCAGAAGAGGGTGACCTTTTGCAAGTAGGAAACCTAGAGCTATAAGGAAGATTCAGGTTGAACGAGCATGGAAAGGTTCAGAAAAATCAGTCGAAGGATATTGTGGCAATAAGAGCACAGAGTATTGTTTCAGTTGCAGGGTTTTGCAGCAGTGGGAGCATAGGTCGTGTTTCAATCATAGGTCCAGGACGACAGTGGATTTAGAACCAGTTTTCAGCTGTAAAAGTCTCTCCGGTTTTGATAACTTGCTAAATATGGAGAGTGTTGTTATTTGTTCTCAGATTGTTCCAGGATTCGGCAGTTCATTTTCAGTGGGAGCCGATAGGGACAGAGAACGGGTCAAGGGCAGTTTAAGTCATGACGAACATGTTGAAACTCATGGGAGTTTTAACAGGCCTTTCAGGTTAACTGATGAGAAGGTCGGGGTAACTAAGAAGGAGTTTACGGAAATACAGATGCACAGTTGAAGCACAGGTGAAGATTGTTCCGTGGCTTCAAGTGGGAGATTGTTGAGTGTGAAGCCACTCTTGTGGTTTGTCAAAAATTAGCAGCAGAAAACGGCAACGACATCCATGCTTTGCAGCTTGTCAAAAGAAGTGGCGGAAGACAGCTGTAGTTGACGGCCGTATGTTTGACCAGTTACCATCTGTATATCTATATATAGAGATCATATGTATCTGTAAAAAACAACCTCAACAATGTAGTTAAATATATACTCCTAGTTACCTGGTGGATGTAGGTCAGATTAGACCGAACCACGTTAAATCCCTCGTGTTCATTTTTGTATTCTTGAGTGTGAGAGCTGAGTACGTATGATTAGTGTCGTCTGTGTGTCTCGATCCTAACATATATGTAATGGTTCTCATCCATTACTCATAAGAAGCTGAATAAGCGAAATATACAATAAAAAGGTAAGCGAACACGATGATGTTTAGAAAAAATGGAGAAAATGAAGAGCGACAAAAATAAAAAGTTAAGCACGAAGCAACAGGTTTAGCGGATTCTAATTAAACGACGTCATTCTTTGGGTTCTATATCCAACATTAAGAAACATTTTTTTTGTTTTGTTTTTTCACACTTGTTTATTATGTGAAAATACATTAAACTTAATAAATCTCATTATTTTTTAATACGTTTTACACTATTCACAATATAAAAAATCTCTTGTTATTAATATGTGAATATGAAAACGTAATTTTTTTTTCTTTTAAAACAGATCAATATTAATATCTAATAACAAATTAATGATAATTATATATATTTATGTGTTTGGTAATTTTATTTTGATAAAAAACAAGTGTTAAGAATAAAAAATACAACGTTATTAAAGTGTGAATTAGTGGTTCTCACGGTTATCACATTTAAGTCGTTTTCATTTGAACAATTTTCTCTCTCTCTCTCTCTCTCTCTATATATATATATATATATATATATATATATATATATATATATATATATATATATATATATATATATATATATATATATATATATATATATATATATATATATATATATATATATATATAGTTTTATATGTGAACAACAAGTATTGTGTGATCGTATAACAAATTGTGGTCTAATCATTTATAAGAAGCACCAAGGTAAATTAATATATTAATTAATTAATTAATTATATTTTAAATTTATCCATTAATTTAGATAATTAATTAATCATTCCAAGATTATCTCATTTTCTCTTTCTCTCTCTCATATTATACGCTCAACCTCAGCCATTTTAGGGATCCATCGAATTTTACGATCTTATATGTAACAACCGGATCTCTTCGTCATTCCACAAGTATTTTGTTTTCTTGGTTCTGCCCTTTCTATGAAGCAAATGTGACTTTGATGTCGCTGCTTGTTCTTGGAGACACAAACTAAAATCATCAAGAAGAAACTAGGTTGACCTTAGGAGGATTTGATTTGTATTGAAAGCATTGGATTTGTGTTTGAATTTGTATAAAAAGAATTAGATTTATATTTAAATTTGTACATCCGATTTGTATGAAAGTCATTGGATTTGTACTCTAATAGGAATTATGTAAGACGTTAAAAATGTTAATATATTCCTAATAGGATGTTCGTTTGTTTCGCACTTATATGTTTAATCAGTGTATTAATATCTCATGAATTGGAATAAGTAGTCAAAATATATATATGTACATTCCGATATGATTTTGTAGAATGTTTCCTATCGTAAAGTATATAAGGACCTATTGGACCAAAAAAAAAACTTGGATGACTAAGGCCCTCCGGTGTGGAAGTGCGAGGTGTGTGCGATGGTGTGCGAGCTCAAGGGGAACACCACCCCCCTAGTGAGAGCTCCTTGCACTTTTCTCCCCTTGCAAGGTTGTGGCGTCGTACGATCAAAATAATAGAGGGAAGTGTGACTTGTACATTCAGCTTTAATCATTGTACCAAAACCAAGGGTAAGTGAGAGGTAACCATTTCCAATGGTGAGGGGAGAAGTTATGGGTGCTGACTGGACGCTAATGTGATAGGAAAAAAGTGAGAGCTCGTGAGAACCCACACCAGATGGCCTAATCAAATTTTGTTGTAACTAAACTTAAAAAGATGCACACTTAAATCTTATCGAATAAATACTAAATGAAAAATTATATTTTCTCCTATTTTTTATTTCTATTCATCTTTCTAGATATGTTAAATGGTATGTTAAATAGTGACAAGTATTTTAAAATATTATTAATCTTATTAAATATGATATTTGTCATTATTTCAATTTTCAAATGAATAAAAATGAAATAAAAGAAAAATTAAAATTTGTCATGCTAAATTACTAACCAATAGGATGAACAATCGAAAACCAACAGCCAAAACCAAAAGAATATCACTACAAGCATGTTTTGTCGTATCATGGAAAAACAGACGGTAACCTTGTTTAGAGTACACCGGCCATGCAATTGCTACCTTCCTTATACGTCCACGTTGACAACACTTCCGATCACACACGCATGATGAAATCACAAACGCACATGCATCATGCATCAAAAATTTCCGCGTATATTCTTCGCATTTTGACTTTTCAAAATCATTGACCACACAATCTTCAACCCAAAAAGTGTTGAAAAAAACCCCACCAACCACAAGATGCTTTCGAATCTACCCTGTCGCCACAATCGCCATATATAATCTTCACCCGGCCTTTCATTTGAACTGCCAATAACAATGTCCACCACTCGATTGATGCGTGCTTGGAGGCCATCATCGGCCATTTGCGCCCCTTCCTACTCGCAAAAGACGTTAACATCGATGCAGATTAAGTGTATGAGCAGCAATGCGATGGGGTTTAGTTTAGAGAACAATCGATTGGCCGGAGATGGAGAGCGAAAACCGGTGGTGCTAGTTAAGGCAACTACCTGCTCTAAGGCGGCGGTGAATGTTGCCGTTGCTGCAGCGACGAAAACAAGCCAAGGAGTAGACGTGGCTACTCTGGTGGCGATTGTGAGAACGGCGGTGGCTAGGAGGTTGTTGTTGGTAACCAGATCTAGGTCATGGAAGTCAATTGTTCAATTGTTCATCGAAAAGGTAATAATCAACTTAAATTTTCAGTAATTATAGTTCTTAATGCTTACAGATCCATGAAATTTTCAGGCTATAATCGATTGCCGGTTTTTCACCATGTTCGCCGTAGCAGGAAGCTTGCTTGGTTCAGTTTTGTGCTTTTTAGAGGTAAAATCCTAACAAATTTTGATTAAAATCCTGTGTTTTATTCACACATAGTCAAATTAAATTTGAAAATTGATTTGAATTCCAGGGAACATTTTTGGTTCTGGAGTCGTATCTGCATTATTTTCATTCTCTCTCCCACCATTCCGACCATAGCCGAATTATGCATCTACTTATCGAATCTTTAGGTACACAAATCTCTACCGCTATCAGTATCTCATCGAATATAAATATGAAAAGTATATGACTTTAAACATGTTTTTTTTTTTTTTCGGAATGTAGATATGTTCTTGATTGGAACTGCGATGCTTGTATTTGGAATGGGATTGCATGTCATGTTTGTGGGATCGCAAAGTTTGAGATCCCAAGGATCGCAACTTCCATCATCAAACTTTTTGGGAAATTTCTATCTCAAGGTACTATATTAAAAAAAAAAATAGTTAGCTATATGTATACATAGGTTATATACTTGTAATCTTACGCACTTTGTGTACTATTTCAGGAAATGCCATCATGGGTCGGAATGAAATCCGTGACCCAAGCAAAGTCCATGATCGGCTATGCTCTAATGTTGTTGCTTCAAGTCGGAGTGTTGGAGAAATTCAAGAGCGTACCTTTGGTTACCGGATTGGATCTGGCTTGTTTTGCTGGAGCTGTATTTGTTTCATCTGCTGGTTTATTTATTCTCTCTAAACTTAGTCTTGAGAGATGAACACAAAAGCTACAAACACCCAAGTATCTCTAGGGCGGTATATACAAAAGTTAAACCCACACACACCATTCTTTGTAGTGACAAATCATTTTGTGATAGTTGGTAGTAAAATTTGTTAGGAATTTTTGGTACTTGCATATACATCTATACATATATATACATCCGTACATATTAAAGGAGAAAGACTCGGTAAATCTTGTTTTAAGCAAACTTGGTGACGAAAATGTTTGATTGGTGAGTAGGGTTTTAAATGAAACGAACGCACACAAATAGGCGTTGTTCGTGTTAGCTCTTTTAAGTTTAACTGAAAAAAATAATAATAAATAAACAGGTTTTTGGTGTTTGTGTTTGTTAAGAAATTAGCTTGTTCGTCGCCGTCTATATTTGTTTGTTAAGATTGTAAATGAACAATAGTGATCGCGCACAAATAAATGAAGACATAAATAGAAGTAATAAACTCCAACTTTAAACGTTAAAATTAGTCTTATTAATCTGAAAATCCTTGTATGAAAATCTTTATTTCTAAATAAGTTTCATGAGACGGTCTAAATTACTAATTCAAGAATAGAGTCTAAATACTATAGTCATTATGAATATATAAGGCAATCTTAACGAATTATTTACCGTCATTCAGTGGCGTAATGTACAGATGAGATATTAATTTGTACGTGTTTGTCCATTTAATTAAGGGTTAATGATGTATAGAGGTAAGTAAATATGCCCACTTGCATGATTGGTCACTTCCATTATTTTTGTACACCATGCATCCTTATAATGAAATTGTTTGTACACAAACGTCACTCTAGCTAACCGGCTATGGCACGTTAAAGCGGTTATGGGCATCTCGAGTGAGCATTCAATTGTATTCTTCAACTAATCCCGGTCTTTCAGATTCAACTTGCCAATAGAAAAATCATTGTACTGCAAAATTTGGTTTGGGTTTGGGTTTGGGTTGGTGTTGCAAAACTGCAAATCAACTCTTTATATTCAAGTCATGTTTCTCTATTTCATCTCCAGAATTCAATCATGCCATTAGGTGCTAAGAAGTGAAAAAAGCTGCCATGCCAAAAGAACACTACTAGAAAATATACCTTTAATGACACACGAACAATGACACACACTAATTTATGACATTCAAAAATGGTGTGTCGTAAATAGAATGTCATGTTTCTCAAAATCTGAAGGATTTACGACATACATAATTGTGTGTCGTAAATTTTTGTTAAATTTTATAAAATTTACGACTTACAAATTTGTGTGTCATATTTAAATGTCATAAAATAAAATAAAAAACAAACACGGAGTACACTTAATCAAATGTGTGTCATCTTGAATTAATTGGTCTGTCATCTTATTTCCGACCCTCTTTCCCTTCCGTTCACAACAATTAGGGTTACGACAGATTCACATCTCCACCCTAGATTACGCTTCTTCCTCTCTTGTTCCCATCTCCCTCTAGCCCTTACAGAAAAAAAAAAAAAATGAGAACAAATTTGGTTTCCTGAAGCAAAACGAAGGAGAAGGACACACACACACTTCGATCGTGTTTGTGCATCTGCGATTCACTTTCAGATCGCGAACGAAGATAGTGATGGAGGTCGAGAGAGAGAGAGAGAAGAAATTGGGTCAAGAAGTAGATACCAAGCAGCAGAAACCTCCCCCATCCGCCACTTCTGTTATCTCTGCCGAGCTCTTTCCCTTCATGTGACACCTCTACATCTTCTATTTCGATTTTACTGTGTAAAATTCTTCTTTATCGCTACCCCCGTCTCGGTGCTTCATCTCTCTCAAGAACTAAGCCCTAACGGAAGGAAAATCACCGTAGGACGTGTTTTTACTCCAAATACATCAACAGGTGGAGGCAGTGGTCCGTCGGATCAACTGCCAACACCGTAGCGGCGGATCATACATACACAGACAACAGGGAATCTAGGAGAGTCGATATTTGATTGTGAAGTGGTGCCCTCGTCGTTGGTCGAGATTGCTCCTATTCTTCGGGCTAATGAAGTCGAGCCAAGTAACACCGGGGTTGCTTACCTTTGTAAGTTTTGAACAATTATATTCACAATTATGTAGAAATTGTTCACATTGCTTTTCATTTTCTTAACCTTACATCGTCACTGATCAGTAGTGGGGTTGGCTGTGTTTTTGCTTGAAATTCGTGACCTTATATATATTATATAAGTGGAGTTGAATTACCAAGTATTATCTAGTTCGTGAGGGTTTTATGCCTAATCTGATAGGCATTTGGTCAATGTGGGTTATCAGTAGTGGAAAATGAGTAAGAAAAACAGTTTGTTTTGCGAAATCAAGTATATATTTTAAGAATCTGGACAATTTTCAACCACAATATTCTTTTAGAGATTAACACCATTATCATGGTTTTGTTGCAGGTCAGTTTTATGCATCTGAGAAAGCTCATATGTTGGATCCCATTTCTAGTGGATGTGGTGTTCATCAGATCAGAACTGCCCTTCTTCAGAGACTTAGAAGTGTAAGTACTCTCCAGTTGGTTTTTACAAAATACCATCATTCGTGTTTCAAGTTATTAAAATTAGGAGTTAATAGTTTCATACAGATGGTACTTTGGTCTTTATATAAATTTAGGTAATGTACTATTTGGAATATTTGAATCCACTGTCACCAAACACCTTAAATGGTTACGTTTTTGGTGGTTTTTTGTAGTGAATCTTGCAGGAAATAACAATGTACTTTCATCTTTCTATAAATTTAGGCAATGTTTTTATTGTTACCCATATTATAAGTATACTTACATTTATTTACCCATGGAAACAGGAGCTTCTTCCTGCTAGATAAAAAAAGTACCGGTGGTGGTGCAAGTGGTGTATAGTCTGGTGCAGGTGGCGGTGGTGGTGGAAGTTGGGGGTAAATGAATAGTGATTCTTTTGGTTCAGTGACACCAACAAGGAAACAAGGATACAAATGGCATTGGGTAGGGTGGTAGCTATAAAAGCAACGAAATTTTGATATATTTAAAGTCTTCTTATTTTATATTTGACATATGACATTGTGATTGTGATGTGGAAATGAATTGGATTTGTGTTAGTGATATTTTATTTTATATTATGAGCAATTAAATTCAATGTGTGATTTAATCTTTAATATTATTACATCTAATATATATATATATATATATATATATATATATATATATATATATATATATATATATATATATATATATATATATATATATATATATATATATATATATATATATATATATGTGTGTGTGTGTGTGTGTGTGTGTGTATGTATGTATGTATGTATGTATGTATGTATGTATGTATGTATGTATGTATGTATGTATGTATGTATGTATGTATATATATATATATATATATATATATATATATATATATATATATATATATATATATATATATATATATATATATATATGTATGTTCATAATATTATGACACACAAATGTGTGTCATATTTCATTTATGACTGTAGCTTCAATGACACACAAATGTGTGTCATCTTTCATCTATGACTGGGGCTTCAATGACATACATTTGTGTGTCATCTATATCCTTTAATGACACGCAATGCGTGTCATTAAATGTGTTTTTTCTAGTAGTGGAAGAAGGTTCACAACTAAGTTCCCCACCATCATTCTCTCTTGTCATCGGTTGATCCTTTTAGTTAAAGAGCGGAAGGTCTTGTTCATATTCGTCTCTTTAATAAATAAACAAAATTTCTGCCACGTGGTTCACCAAGATTTTGATTTACTTAGGCTAAGGGGTGTGCTAGCCGGAGAGAACGCGAGGAGCCGGAGAGAGAGAAAGAGATTAACCAATGAGAAGGGACCAAGTGGAAGAGAATGCGTTCTGGGAACGTCTTCAGAAGCACGCGTGAGGACGTGTGAGAAGGAGCACGCAGGAGAACGCAAGAGGGGGGCGGTGTTTGGCTGCGTTCTAGGCGCCATCTCAGCAAGGACGCGGGTGTGCGTCCGGCACACCCTTCAGCCTTAGGTTGTGTTACACAAGAAATGACTGAATAGGATAGGAATTCACGAGACTACACTATATTAGACTATATGGGATTAGATAAACTTTTTAACAATATTTTGTCATCCAAATAACATTTTGTTATCGTGATTAGTCTTTTATATATTTACCTTTGTGATCGATTTTCTTGTTTTTTAGATTTCTCAATTTATGGAATATTGTGTCATCTAAATATTGGAGTGAATATATTGTTAAACCAAGAAGATGCAATGGAATCATGAAATTGATGAGCTATAATATTGTAAAACAAAATATGTAACCGGTTAGTATTGACTTCTATAATTATACATTCTTAATAGACTTTTTTTGAACAACTAAATTTTATATGGGTGATTCTATACATACCCCCTATAATCTAGTTACACCCCACTGATTTGATTTTTTGTTTTTTTTGTTGTTTTTCTTTTTGTTTTTTTTTGTCTATTTTGTTTATTTGTTGTCATTTTTTTTTCTTTTTCTTTTCTTTTATTAATATATTTTGATTTATTATTATTATTATTATTATTGGAAAAACAATCATAATGAATTTAACTTTTACAATTATTACGTTTTAATAACAATAAACAATAGTTTTTTTAAGTAATTACGACACAACGAACAACGTTTATAATTTTATAAAATTATGTCAAATTATATCAAAACGGTTACATCAAATTTGACCAAATGTCGAATTAATGAATTTAGCATTTATAATTTTTACGTTTTAGTAACAATAAAACAATAATTTTTTTAAAGTAATTACGATACAACGAACGACGTTTATAATTTTATAAAATTATGTCAACTTATATCAAAATGGTTGAACGAATGTATGAAAAATAACAATATAAATAATAATATCAATGCAAAATTTGGTCCAATATTACAATTGCACGGTGCGTTATATAGATAACGAACATAAATATTTAGTCGAGCACTATACAATGTTTTCTATTCAGCAGAATGTTCTGAGCACGCACAATCCTGGACAAACGGATATGGTGTACAACTGGGTCGACGGATCAAAAATGATGATTTCCGACTAATAATAACGTGAATTTCAATTACCTACAAACGATATAAACCCGAAAGATTTTATAAATAATAAATTATACGTACAACCAATTAGTTTATAAACGACTGAATAAATTCGAACGACAAAAAAGAAAACATTGGATTATCAATAAATACGAACGGTTATAATTTTATAAATGATAATAATAATAATAATAATAATAATAATAATAATAATAATAATAAATGAAAAGACAACAAAAGACAAAATAGGGATAAAACAAATTTGATAGTCAAACCAGGGGGGATATAAAATGAAATGGGGGTATTAATAGCACGACCTATTTTATATATAGAAACTAATAATAAACTAATAAAAGAACCAATTACAATAGGATGACAATAATCGGACTTTGAAACCAATCAATACAGTTAATAGAAAGTTTCTTGTTTCTACTAACAAACCAAGTAAATGAATCATTCACAAACAAATAAAAAATGTTCCCCTTTTAAAATATTTTATAGGTTTAACTCTGTTATAAATACCCTTTATTAAATTTTGTATCCCCTTGACACCAATCAAATCAAAATAGGTTTTAATTATATTAGTTTTTTAATCTATAAACCCTTACTGATTTGACTAGTTGATTTGTTTTACCATTTTTTCGTCTTTTGTTGTTTTTTCTTTTATTATTATTATTATTATTATTATTATTATTATTATTATTATTATTATTATTATAAAGAAACTGATTTGATATTTTGTTTTGTAATATTATTACGTTATTTATATTTCGCGTTCTATAACGATTTCATATATCTGTCTATATCAATTTGATTTTTTTTGGAACCAGCAAATAGATATGGTTTCACCTGAGGGTAATCAGCCCCGCAATCTAGGGCGGTTGGCGATTACCTAAGGCGCAAAGGCCTTTCCCCTCCACCTAATTCTCCTTCCAGGAAAATCCCCCACATGGGGTTAGTCGGAGTTGAATCCAGACCTCCCACCACATGGGTATATAACCCGGGTGCATCCACCCGGCTAGGCTGGGCTTCACTTGCCTATATCAATTTGATACAATGATTGAATCGTATGACAAGTTTTCAAACTGACCAGCTATGTATTTTTGCTAGATAGTTTTGGTAGATTCTTATATCTCTATACATTTGTGTTATTTTTGCTAGATAATTTTGCTATATGACTAATAAACTCCAGCAAAAATAGAAGAAATTTTTTTACATATAAGTATTAGTTTAGGAAATTAAACTTATCAACTAAAAATTACACAGTAAAATCTGAACGAATCGTAACAAAATTAGGAAAACCAACATTTTAAGTAAGTATAGCCTCTTTTTCTTTCTCTCGGAGTCGGAGTGCAATCTCTAACCGGTGTGTTCTTGCCTCTTTTGATTTCTCTCGGAGTCTCCGACCCAGTTATACACCATTATTATCATTATTATCTGTAGTTTTTGGCCCCCTCGTTTCATTATATATCAAGAAAACAATATATCAAGAAAATAATATCAGAGACTTATAGCCCCAAACAAAACAAGGAAGTTATAGGTAACTAAAAATTAGGAAAATTAAATAGATATTAACAATAAATTCGAAAAAAATCAAAACTACTCCTAATAATAATAGGATACCGGTTAATATGGAAACTAAAACACTATAAAAATAGCTATTTGATTTACAATTACTAACTTTATCTCAAGAAACACCAAACCCTAAACTAGAGAATGGGATACATATTTGAGAAACTATGCACATCTTGAATCAAGAGTGACATCATCAAGGTATTTTTTCTATATTAATACATATAATAATATGCTAACCATTTACTTGTTTAATTAGGTGTTCTCGATTATCTCAATCGAGTCTGGTTGGAAAAATACAAGGAGAAGTTTGTATCATTTTGGATTAACCAAAGTTTAAACTTTCACAACCACACGAACAATAGAGTTGAAAGTCAACATGCAAAGTTGAAAAAAATTCTTGAATACACAACATACCGACTTAGATAAAATTTTTAACTGTATTGAAAAGGTAGTGGCATTGCAACATACAACAATAAAAGATCATTTAGAGACAAACCAAACTAAGTTACTGCATCGATACAATATAGAACCAATTAAAGGTTTGTGTGGAAAAGTTTCACACCATGCGTTAGAAAAAATTAGACAATAGTTGGATCGGCCTGATGTATGACAATTAATTGAGGACAAATGTGGTTGTGAATTGCGTCGTACTTGTGGGTTACCTTGTGCGCATGAAATTGCAATTTACTTGGCTGTGCACCAACCAATACGACTAGTGTCTATTGACAAATTTTGCAAAAAAACTCGATTTAGTTAATGTTATGGTTACCAATGAAGATGTTGATTTTAGTTTGGAAGATGGCATTGGATTGTTTAAAGAAAGCTACGTTAAACAATCAGATGAAGGGAAACGAATTTATATGAGAAAAATGTGGAACATATTTTCGCCATCAACAACGGTTGCTGATCCATATGTTCACAAAAATACCCGTGGACGTCCATGGTTGAGCAAGCAAAAGTAAAAAATGTAGCCCATAACACCTCACCCTACCAATACCCAACCCCTACCAACTCAATATCCTTGTAGACGTAGTTTTTCTATGTATATATCGGATAATATGGATATTAATTGGCATGACATAAATCAGGAACCAGAGAGATATAACACGTATTCATTTCGAGAACCTCCAATGTCCAACTCATTCTTCAACCAAGAACCACCAACGTATACATCGGATAATATGGATACTAATTAGCATGACATAAATCAGGAATCAGAGATGCATAACACGTATTCATTTCGAGAACCTCCGATGTCTAACTCATTCTTCAACCAAGAACCACCAATTTATACTTCAAACCCACTTATGAATGAAATTCCAAACGAATTCCATCCACACGTCGGGCACATCACAGGCATAGATGGAGATGGAAATTGTGGATTTCGGGCTATATCAGTTTCTCTTAGTGGTAATGAACATTCTTGGGAACAAATTAGGTATGAGCTACGCAACGAGTTAATAACACACCATCAAGAGTATGCCATGATTTATGGTGATATTTTAAACCGCATAAGTCACTCGTTGAGTTTCTCTGGATCGGGTTTTGCAGGATATGAATATTGGTTGCAAATGCCTGACACTGCTATTCTCATCGCTAATAGATATCGTGTTATCATTATTTTCCTAAGCAATGGTGGTTCTTCAACGTGGTTCCCACTTCGGCATGGCCCGCAAGACATCCCAAATCCAGCATATGTCGTTATCGTCCACGTTTATGGTAACAATTATGTGATGATTGATTTACAAGGAGCATATCGAATGCCTCCTATTTTGTCCAGGCTTGTGCGTGCGTACAAATCAGAATATTCTGTTGAATGGGAAACATTGTATGCTGCTCGAATAAATGCTTATGCTCGTTATCCAGATAACGCACCACGCAATTGTAATACTGGACAATTTACTATCTCTGGTTAATAAAGACAAACTTTGCTTTAATATTATTATTTATTTTGTTATTTTTTATACAATCGTTCGAATTTGACATAACCGTTTTAATATAATTTGACATAATTTTAAAAATTTATAAACGTCGTTCGTTGTGTAGTAATTACTTAATAAAAAACTGTTGTTTTATTGTTACTAAAACGTAAAATTATAAAAGCTGAATTTATTATTATTGTTTTTCTAATAATAATAATAATAAAACAAATCAAATATTATTTATAAAAGTAAAAATGGAAAAAAGGAAAAAAAAAAAAAAGACAACAAATAGACAAAATAGGCAAAAATACAAAAAAACAACAAAAAACAAAATTTCAAATGAGGAGGCGTACAAACAGAAAATAGAGAAGTATATATAGATTCACCCTATTTTGAAAGTGATGGTTTCAAAGTGATGGTTTCAAGGGTTGATTTATTGATAGTCGAAATTGTTGGATTAGGTGTCTAAGCCATGACTTGTAATTGAACTTTTATCTTATGGTTAAAAGCAAAGTCCATTTGGGTTGCCCTCATGGGTGGAGGAAAGATAGTTCAGTAGAGAGAATAGTTGATTTATTAATTGTATAATAAATCAATAGAAAATATATATATAGTTTATTAATATATTTAAGTGCTAATATATTAATTAGAAACTATATTAATTAATTGAGATTTAATCTAGAATTAATTGGATTTAATTTGGAGATTAAATTAATTAATTAAAAGGTGCAGGGACTGGTTTGGTATTTATTCAATAGTTGAATAACTGGCCAGGAAAAACCAGGGACCAAAAGTGGCGCCAACTTGGAGGCTCCTCCAAGGGATTGGCGAAACCCTAATTAGGGTTTGGTAAGCCTGGTCCAAGTGGTCAAAAGCCTTGTCCAGTTGGAGGCTCCTTAGGGTTTCAGGTGTAACCCTTGGAGGCTATAAAAGGAACCCCCTGGCACCTCATTCTTCACGCCATCTTCTCTCTGGATTTACTCTGCTGGACTGATTCTTCCATCACCTGGGTGTGACTTTCATCTGAGGCAGGATAATTTTGCTGCTGCTTAAAAGGATCATAAGATCTAAGGTTGGTTTTTCTTGATTCTTCTTTAGAATTGAATTGTATCCTTTAGGTTCTTAGTTCTAATCTTCATAGAAGAAAACATAGATCAATATTAGGGTTGCATGTGAACCTTAGGTTATTTTGTGTTCATTGATTGCATAGAAACCCTTCAGTGGTATCAGAGCTAGCTTGTTTTCTTGTGTTTGATTATGAACTGCTTGAATTGTTTTGTGCCTAAGGGTTATTGGCGAAAATTAACCCTTGGGAGGAGGCCAAAATCGATCCCAAGGCTAGGGTTTCCTAACCCTAGCCGCCACCCTCCCTTGGTCCCCCTTGAATGCTTGATTTGCTTGCCTTAATTATGTGTTGTTATTTTTGGTATCTAAATCAACTAAAATAACTTGAACCCTAATTCCTTGGCTTGTAATTTTCGAAATTCATGGGACCATTACAGGTTAATTAATTTGATTAATTGGTAATCTGTAACCTAGATTTAATTAATTTAATTAATTGATTAATTAAAGGCAAATTAAATCTGCCTTAAGAATTAATTAAAATTTTCAAGAAAATTAGAATAATTTGAGAAAATTAGAATTTAATTAATTCTAAAGATATTTTAATGAGATTAAAATATATCTTATATATATTTAAAATTAAAAGTTAATTTAATATGTATAAGAAAATTGGTTAGTCTACCGCTAGTAAGCCTCATTCACAAAACTGTCCTATAAAGAGGGTATAAGGCGACTGACTATAAAATGTTAGTCTAATGGGTATCTACTCTTACCCACCGCTCTCCTGGTCAGTCGAGTGTCGTTAGCTGAACGGGTATGATAGAACCGCTAAGCCTCTTAAAAGTATAATGCTATAATTGAAAGTACTAGAACCCTAAAACAAATCCCAATCTAGTTACTTTAGGAAAATGTGAATTTGATGCTACCCCATGAAATTGCACATTGCACTTTATGAAACGTTGGTGGAGCGTGTGTGGTTTACCGGCACACCAATAGGGGTTCATAAAGAGTGGCAATGGGTGTCTCGGGTGTTATCATTGTTGATGGAGCGTGTGTGGTTTACCGGCACATCAATTTGAGATGATAATGGATCCCGAGAGCACCAAGCTAATTTGCATGGTTATTCACACCCGGTTTGTGATCCTCGGCATCCCAGTCACAAACGGTGGGGCATATCCGAGATTAAACATGCTATTGAACAGTTCAATAAATCTCATAAGAAACTAGGAATTCCATTTATAATAAGATTATTTTTCCGCGGTGGAATCGGCTGAATCGTCATTCGCCTACCTTTATAAAATTTGCTTATAGATTACGGCATCCCTCTTCTATGTTGCAAATTGTTATAGTTGGATCCTAGCCTTATTTTATATTGGGTTATTATAAGGACCGACAAGTATCTAATTAAACTTACCTTCTTTTATAGATGTCTTCTGCTGATCAATCCGCTCCCCAATCAAACTCCAGTGTTCCCTCAATCCTCTCACTATGTTCCAGGGTTCAATTGAACGGGACAAACTATAATGACTGGATTAGAAACATCAAGATGGCTCTGAGGTATGAGAACAAAGAGTATGTTCTCGAGACCGAGCTTGTCGATGTCGACCCCGAAACTGCTACTCCCGAGGAAATTGCCTCGTACCAAAAACATACTGATGATGCAACCAAAGTGGCCTGCATCATGATCGCCACAATGAACCCCGAATTGCAGAGAATATACGAAGACTACTGGCCCTATGAGATGCACAAGGAGCTAGCGGAAAAGTTCCGCAAGCAAGAGCGCATCGAAAGGTGCGAAGTGGTCAAGGACTTCACGAACAGCAAACCCAAAGATGGAGAGTCCATCTGCACTCATGTGCAAAGAATGCAAGGTTACGTGGAGCGGCTTAGAAAGCTTGCGATGCCTGTACCGGAACAGTTGGCCGTTGACATAGTGCTTAACTCGTTGCCGAGTTCTTATGACCAGTTCAGGCTGGCTTATCATTTGAACAATAATCAGGCTAATATGACTGAGTTGCATCGCATGCTTCGAGTAGCTGAAGACGGGATGAAGGGTAAAAGTGTACCCTCGGTTAATCAGCCCGTTCTAGCCATTGGAAGTGGCAAAGGAAAGAAAAGGAAGGGCCCTCCTAAGCAAAATTGGAGGGAAAAGGTTCAGGCCGGGTCATCCAGTAATGGCTCGAGAACCAAGACTTCCCAAATTCCTTGTGTGGCCAACCCCGATGAAGCAAACTGTTTCTACTGCAAAGAAAAGGGCCATTGGAAGAGAAGCTGCCCCAAATACTTGCAGGATGTCAAGGATGGGAAAGTAAAGCCATCGACAGCAGGTATATACACTATCTCTAAAAACTCACCATCTTCTAATTCTTGGGTCCTTGATACAGGATGTGGTTTTCACATTTGTTCTGATATGCAGGGCCTAAAGGAAAGCAGGGAGGTGGAGCACGGTAGACTGAACTTGATCATGGGCAATAGGAGATCGTCCCCTGTTACCAAGATTGGAGTTTATAGTTTAGTGCTTAGTAGTGAAGTTTGTTTAGATTTATTAGATTGTTGCTATTCGCCAGAAATGGCAAGAAATATTATTTCATTTCACGCATTATTCAGACAAGGATTTCATTTTTCTTTTGATAATAATATTGGATCTATTTCTGTTTTCAAAAATGGTATTTTGAATTTTACTGCTTATCCTTGTAATGGTGTGTATGAAACTGTGAAATGTGTTGACAATCTAGGACAAAGTGTAAATTATATTGATTCTACTAGTGACGTGGAAAAGGCATGTCTGTGGCATAGTCGGCTCGGGCACATCAGCAAGAAACGCATCACCCAACTCCAAAAGGATGGAGTGTTGGAATCATTCGACCTCAAGTCGGATGATGTATGCGAATCTTGTCTGTTGGGCAAGATGACTAAATCACCTTTCAAAGGGTCTTTTGAAAGAGGTGAGGGTCTATTGGACATTATTCACACGGATGTGTGTGGTCCATTCAGATCAACCACAAAGGATGGCACGCGGTTCTACGTGACTTTTACCGACGATTTTAGTAGATACGGTTACATCTACTTGATCAAGCACAAGTCGGACACCTTTGAAAAGTTCAAAGAGTTTAAGAACGAAGTAGAGAATCAATTAGGCAGGAAGATAAAGATGCTCAGATCCGACAGAGGCGGAGAGTATCTAAGTATCGAGTTCCTGGACTATCTAAAGGAATGCGGAATAGTTTCGCAGTTGACACCTCCCAGGACACCACAGTTGAACGGTGTTGCAGAGAGGCGCAACCGAACCCTGTTGGACATGGTTCGTTCCATGATGAGTCGAGCTTCACTTCCCATTCACTTCTGGGGGTATGCCTTAGAGACTGCCGCCCATATCCTCAATCTTGTCCCAACTAAGAAGGTTGCGAAAACACCTCATGAGATGTGGACGGGGAAAGCTCCCTCGTTGGCACATATCAAGGTCTGGGGTTGTGAGGCTTTCGTTAGACGAGAGACTCAAGACAAACTCGCAGACAGAAGCGAAAGGTGTTTCTTCATTGGTTATCCCAAACAGTCCTTTGGATATCTATTCTACAGACCGAGCGAGGACGTGGTCTTTGTAGCTAGACGAGCAGTCTTTCGAGAGAGAGAGCTCGTATTTAAAGAGGACAGTGGGAGTACCATTGATCTGGAAGAAATTCAAGAGTCATCAGATGACGCAACCTTAGGAGAAACTAGCAACCAACATGAGGAAGAAGTTCCTGTTGGCCCGACAGATGTATCCTTACCTCTTAGGCGTTCTGGTAGGGTTAGCATGCCACCCGAGTTTTATGGGTTCCATATAACTTCGGATGGGGACACGTTTGTCAGTGATAGGACACTGATAAATTTGGATGAACCAGCTAACTACCAGGAAGCAGTGGCGGGCCCTGAGTCTGCCAAGTGGAAAGAGGCCATGGATAGCGAGATCAAGTCCATGTATGACAATCAAGTTTGGAACTTGGTTGACAATGTACCGGGTCGAAAGACAGTCGGATGCAAATGGATCTTCAAGAAGAAGACCGACATGGACGGAAAGGTACACACTTTCAAGGCAAGACTGGTTGCGAAGGGCTTTACTCAAACCCCAGGGGTTGACTATGACGAGACCTTCTCACCAGTAGCTAAGATAAAGTCTATTAGGATTATGCTGGCCATAGCTGCATTTCATGACTATGAAATTTGGCAGATGGACGTCAAAACCGCTTTCCTTAATGGGAAGCTGACTGAGGATGTTTACATGAATCAGCCAGAGGGTTTTGTCGATGCAAAGTATCCTAATAAGGTGTGTAAGCTTGAGAGATCAATCTACGGATTGAAGCAAGCTTCTCGCAGCTGGAATCTTTGTTTCCATGAGAAAGTCAAAGAGTTTGGCTTCTTTAGGAGCGAGGATGAGTCCTGCGTATATGTCAAGGCTAGTGGGAGTATAGTCACCTTTCTGGTGCTGTATGTCGATGACATACTGCTCATGGGAAACGATATTCCAACCTTGCAAGATGTTAAGGCTTGGCTTGGGAAATGTTTCGCCATGAAGGACCTAGGAGAGGCTGCCTATATTCTTGGGATTAGAATATTGAGAGATAGGAAGAAGAGACTGATTGGACTCAGTCAGGGTACATACTTGGATAAGGTACTAAAGAGGTTTAGTATGGAAAATTCCAAGAAGGGAGAGCTGCCTATTCAAAGTAATGCGAAGCTGAGTAAGACTCAAAGTCCGAGTACAGACGAGGAAATAGCTGAGATGAGTCGAGTACCATACGCTTCAGCTGTGGGATCGATCATGTACGCTATGACGTGTACTCGCCCTGACGTGGCTTTTGCTTTAAGCATGGTCAGTCGGTACCAGGGTAACCCTGGAAGGGCGCATTGGATAGCTGTGAAAAATATACTCAAGTATCTGCGAAGGACAAAGAACATGGTGTTAGTCCTCGGTGGCAGTGATACCTTGAGAGTTGAAGGATATACAGATGCCAGCTTTCAGACGGATAGAGACAGTGGTCGGTCTCAGTCGGGCTGGGTATTTCTTTTGAACGGTGGAGCAGTTACTTGGAAAAGTTCCAAGCAAGAAACAGTGGCTGATTCCACGTGCGAATCAGAGTACATAGCAGCAAGTGAAGCGTCAAAGGAAGCGGCTTGGCTGAAGAACTTTATCGGTGACCTTGGAGTAGTCCCGAGTATTCAGGAGCCCTTGGAACTGTTCTGCGATAATGAAGGTGCGGTCGCCTTGACAAAGGAACCGCGAGATCATGGAAAGTCCAGACATATCGACAGAAAGTACCACTACATCAGGCATAGGGTAGAAGAAGGTCACCTCCTTGTAAAGAGGGTATCATCGGAAGATAATCCTGCAGATCCCTTGACAAAGGCTCTGAGTAGGATTAAGCATAATCAGCATGCTAGGAGCATTGGATTAAGAGATGATATAAGTTTTAGTAATTAGATAGATTCGAAACTTGTAACAATGTATTGTATTTGACTCTTGTGATTTAATAATAGAGATTTATTATGGTTCACTACTCTTGTCAGTACTTTATCATTGTGTTTCATTTTGCATGTTTTACTTCCTGAATAATTGGATTATTCAAATATCCACAGTCGATTACACTTTAAGGGAGTAAGTGTGAAGTAAGACTGTCATGAATTGGTAATAGATTGTCTAAGGAGTTAGACATTGCAATTGGATTGCTGAACCATTCGTGAGTACTTGGAAATGGAGATTTGAGTATTGGATAAACCCGCGCTCAATGGATTGCTTCATGGATTACATCACGAGCAATGTTGAGACGATAATATCTTTTGATCTTTAAGCTAAGACATATGAGTTATGACTTATTAGACGGTTGTTCATTGATAATATGAAAACGCATCGGTAACTCGGTGTTATAAAACGTATTGTTGTGAGTGATTTGTCTGGTAAAAGACATAAGTATATGAGTCGAAGTTTATTCGTCCCTTGACCCTAACGGGAAACAGATATCTGTAGGCCTCTCGATGATTTTGAAGTTGACTAAAATGGTTGGCCAACCGGGACTAAATTGGTAGTCTAAGAGTCATATGCAAATCGGAAATCGAGGAACAGTGAATCAGACCAGATTGATTTTATCCATGTCTTGGGTCTGAAAATATCTTGTTGGACGGAGGATCATCTGATCACTTATCTTTGGACAGAACTGACTGGGTCAGAGTTCAGACAATTAAAGTCATAGACTTATCCAAGTGGGAGACTGTTGGATTAGGTGTCTAAGCCATGACTTGTAATTGAACTTTTATCTTATGGTTAAAAGCAAAGTCCATTTGGGTTGCCCTCATGGGTGGAGGAAAGATAGTTCAGTAGAGAGAATAGTTGATTTATTAATTGTATAATAAATCAATAGAAAATATATATATAGTTTATTAATATATTTAAGTGCTAATATATTAATTAGAAACTATATTAATTAATTGAGATTTAATCTAGAATTAATTGGATTTAATTTGGAGATTAAATTAATTAATTAAAAGGTGCAGGGACTGGTTTGGTATTTATTCAATAGTTGAATAACTGGCCAGGAAAAACCAGGGACCAAAAGTGGCGCCAACTTGGAGGCTCCTCCAAGGGATTGGCGAAACCCTAATTAGGGTTTGGTAAGCCTGGTCCAAGTGGTCAAAAGCCTTGTCCAGTTGGAGGCTCCTTAGGGTTTCAGGTGTAACCCTTGGAGGCTATAAAAGGAACCCCCTGGCACCTCATTCTTCACGCCATCTTCTCTCTGGATTTACTCTGCTGGACTGATTCTTCCATCACCTGGGTGTGACTTTCATCTGAGGCAGGATAATTTTGCTGCTGCTTAAAAGGATCATAAGATCTAAGGTTGGTTTTTCTTGATTCTTCTTTAGAATTGAATTGTATCCTTTAGGTTCTTAGTTCTAATCTTCATAGAAGAAAACATAGATCAATATTAGGGTTGCATGTGAACCTTAGGTTATTTTGTGTTCATTGATTGCATAGAAACCCTTCAGAAATTTGCAAGGATTCCATCCAATCAGGGCCGGCCCAATGGGCTGGGCAAGCTGTGCGACCGCTCCGGGCCCCCAAATGTCTTAGGCCCCCCTGTTTAGTGCTGTTATTAATTGCTCTGTAGGGCCAAAATTCAAAGTATTCAGTTGAGCCCAATAAAGTGCAAAGCCAAAAAAAATCGACTCTTTATAAGGGAAGAAACCCGCCTTTAATGTTCAAGTTGTGCGCTCAGAACGACGTTTCCTATATCGAGAAAGAGAGCTCCAATAAATTTTCATCGGTTTCTCAAAGGTTACTTCACAATCGAGAATGAAACTACTGAATAGATGCAACTTGCTAATTCTATCTTCCCTCTTTTATTAATACCGTATCTCTGATTCTCCCTTCCTTCTTCTTTCTTCAATGGTTGATTCTAGGTTTGCTGCTCCAGCTTTCTGATTTCCGAGTCTGCCATCGACTTTAATGTTCAATTGATGATTTCCGAATCAGCCGATTTCTGAATCTATAACTGCCATAAGCGACAATTTGATTTTCTTCTTCCTGATTTCTGGATGCTCCATCTGGTTTTTGAGGAACACTCACTGTCATTGGTATTGCGATTTTAGTTTTGAGGAAAAGGAACTCTCTGAATCTAATTTCTAATTAAGAGTAAGTTCTGAACTTTGATAATCTGATTCTGATACTTTTTTTGCTGATTTATATAGCAGGTAGTCTTGATCTGAGGTGAGTTCGATTCCACATCTTGCGTATTACTCCCACATGCATACTTGAAGGTAGGTGCGTCTTTTGAAAGTACTACCGATTGAAGGGGTTTCTCCGATAAAATTGATTAAAGGCAAGTTTTTTTTTTTGTATGTGAATGATTACAGTGACATTTTTGGTTTTCAATGTAGGCAGGAATTAGAGCATCTGTTTATCTTTATTCATGACAAAAAAAATTTAGACGTGAACTCACTTGTCAGAATCTTGGAGCTCACTGTAAGGGTAAAAAAGTTTTTTAACTTCTGTGGATGAGATACGCAGGATTAAAGCTCCCATCTTTTGCATATAAGAGCTTGGTCAAAGACTGAAGATACTCATTTTGACTTTTTAAGTCAATCCTTAGCTTTTCAACTTCAACTGTAATGGCATTTTGTATTAATGCATCCTACTTTCATATTTTTCTATTAAAAATTGGAATTTCATATTTTTCTATCAAAATGGATGCAAGACCTTACGAGGAAAATTGGTAACCTGTTTCAAATAAGAAATCATTACCTTATCAAGGAAATGAAGTATTAGGATTTGTTACGGTGAAGCGAAGAGGCTATGATGGGTTATTTTAATTTAGTAATTTCAAGAAACCTTTAGCTTCTATTTAGAAATCCATAATTACCCGTAATATCTCGCCTATATGGTCATTGCTGCAACTGATTTTTTTGTAATTTCTTTTTATAACCTTCGTCATTGGTTTTGCTTTGCTTATTGCTTTTTCTTGATAAACTTATGAAAGATTATTAATGAGTAGAGATTGTAATTTGATCTATTTATCTAAAAAATATCAATTGTAGTCATATCCTATTGGTTAAACCAATAAACTTATAATTTAATTGAAAATCAAAAGCCACCTGAATATACTTTAAAATACAAGTGCTAAATAATTTATAAATATATAATTATTGATGGATAAACCAAATCAAGTCTAACCCATTTCGTCATATATCTAGAACGGTTATATTTTCTTACCCCTAACTATGAGTTTAAATTGAATTAGAAGTTTAAGTAACTAAATATTTCACTGTAAAAAGATAATTAATAGTTTTCATTGTTGATAGCCGTTCTTGTCCACAACATTCATTATTAAATATATGTGTATAACATGCAAATTTACAATTAAATATAATTATTTTTATTATATATTATTTAATTTTCCAACCGTGTTATACACGGGTTAATAACCTAGTTTATTTATATACACAAAAGCGTAAATACATGTGTCTAATATATTGGATGAGATCGTGTAGGATAGGGTGTATTTTATCGCTAGAGGCCCCATTTTATATTTCTCCCCGGGCCCCAAATCGGCTTGAGATGGCCCTGCATCCAATCAAGAATATCTCACACCGAATGAACCACATGCCAAGAATGATCAACCCGATAACCAATTATATTCCAATTCCTAACTACCACTTCTCACTTCAAGAATAAATGAGGTAAATCTTCAGTACCGTTCGAACAAATCGGACATAGAATCAAAGGAAGATCCACACCACGTCAATTAAGAGTTATAGTAGTTGGCAACTAGTTCAACAAAAGACGCCATATCAATTTATTAAAATTTTGAGGTATGTAGCGCTGATTTTTTACCTAAAGGATGGCATTTGAAAATTTTATTTACCAGATTATGGTAGTTTTGAAACTATTTACTAAAACATTATAAATTACAATTTACCTAAATTAAAATAGATAAACACACAATAGACCCACTTGACTCTCTCCTTCACACTCTCCTTCACGTAACTTATTGTCCCTTCAATCTATTTGTCTTTCTTCTCCATCCTATCTTTGTTGTTAAACCATAGAGAACTTTGAGATGGATCACGATGGCCAACGAGAGTGAGTCCATTAACACAATGATGATGATGATGGAGATAACGATTAGGTTGATCCTGTGTTGGTTGTTTCGGAAGAATGTGGAGGTGACGATGTTATAATGATTTCGTTATCATAAAATTGAACACAGAGGCTTAAGCCAGAAGAAGTGAACAAAAAAAAATGGGATTGTACACGAAGAAGTCTAATGTAAAAAGAACCGTCAGTTATCCCAGAAAAAAAAAGTTTTTCATTTTGAGTTTTGGTTGTACTAAGATGGCCGATCTTCAAACTTTTGGATGATGTGAGATAATAGCAAGAGTCATAAAAAATTAAGCAGAGATCGTATTAAAAATAATTTTTCCGACTTTATCGGGTTAAGATTACATTACAAAGCTTTTTTCGAGAAAACATTTCTTGTTACGAAATAGCTCTGCTGATCGATAATTGTTAGAAAAACATATATAATGTTTTCTTAACTTTTTGATGGAATTAAATAAGCAAAATCATGTGCTAATCAATAAAAATTGTCTCAAGGGCATTGTTGATGATTACAGGTACAACCTGCATAAGTTCTTAAAACTTCATCTTTTGGGTTGTTAAGATGTGACGGGTCTCAAACAATATGAGATGAACGGGCAAGGGAGTGTTGGTCTCTGATGAGAGTTACATTGGTGTTATCCATAAAATAGAATGGAGGTGTGTGCGTTGATGGTGAGGGCTCCGTCGGAGGAGGATGGATTGATTAAAAAATGTTGAGCGTTTCGTAAATGGAAGGAATAAGTTCATCCGGGGAAAAGGAATCCACAGGAGTGGTGCAGTTTTCTTAACGATCCATCTCAATTTCCACTCGGGACTCCGGTTTAACAGCAAAAATGTTTCAGCGGATAAGAAAGGAAAAATCAGAAGAACCGATAAGACATGAGAAGTAGGGTTAGGCAGAGTGAGAGGAAACCGGTAGAGATGGATGCATTGGCGGCGTATAACCCATGATGGAAGGAGAAACCAATGAGCATGGAGGAAGACTTGAGAGAAACTGGTGGAGGGAGAAGAACGTATAGAGGGAAACGAGGGTTTTGTTTAGTTTTATCATTTTATAAAATCTACAATTAAATGGTAAATAAATATAAAACCACAAGTACTTGGTAATTTTTTTTTTTTTTAAAACACAAGCTTTTAGTTAAAAACTCATGTAACGCTTCCATCCTGATATCCCATTTTAATCCGGTAATAAAATGTCATCAATGCATTTTCTAGTGACATTGACTGTAAAAGTCCCCAAGTTATCTAAAATCCAAAATAAATTGGTTCACAAGGTTACTAGGCTGGAAATCTTCAATTAAAAGCATCAACTCGCCAAATTGAGAATATTATATGCCACCTCTAACTTGCCGCTTCCAACTCCATTCTTACATATTAAAACCAACAATTAGGTATGTGTTCTTTATGTCATTTATCTTTTAACTATATTTAATAAGCAACTAAATATTTTTTAGGTTCTTGTTACACCATTATGGTAGATATCAATCGGGTAAACTAGTAATGAATCATATGTGTTATCTATCGTGAAATTCAATATGACAAAAAAAATTCATTTATGTCTATATAGCTTTGATATTTTCTTCATTCTGACATCCAATTATGAATAAATAACCATATGGAAATGCACTATAATTGTATAATGAGAACCAAAAAAAGTTTAGAGACTTATTTAATACAATTAAAAATTAAGAAATATATAAAAAAAAAACAAGTTATGTATTTTTGGTTGTCATCATATATTAACCCATATATAAATGCAGAATTGTTAAACAATGTATTAGAATAATGCACATTTACATTATTTATTAAATGATAATGGTTAAGATCAAATGACATACAGTCTGGCGGTATCAAGTATTGTTAGATTCGCGTCTGAAATGGAGTAAAAGATTGAAAGTTCAAGTTTATTGAATAAAAAATAAATGTTCAGGAGTAAAATAGGTGATGTGTAAATTAGCCATTTAAAAAAAAATAAGGATTATTTTTTTTAAATGTAGGTACTTATTAATCGTTTTTATTTAAATATACACTGTTTTGAAAACCGGTTCGGACCGACCGGTTCAACCGGGAACCGGTGAGGTTTCTGGTTTTTAAGGCCAAAAAAAACCGTTTGCTATCTGACCTGTTAAAAACCATCGGTTTTTTACGGTTCGCGGTTCGACCGTCCTGAGTTTTAAGATCTAAAAACTGGTTTCCTTTTATTTATTTAATTTTTTTAATCAATGTTTTTAAAATACTGGAAAGTAGAAGTGTGGAACAAATATGCGTAATTCTAATTCTTATTCACTCGTAAAACCTAGATGTCGGCTCCTCCATTTTGACGACCAATCATCCCGATTCCCTATATTGCTGCCAGCGATTGGCCCTCCGGCTTTGGCTCCTCCGGCAGCGACTGCTCCTCCACCTCCGGCGACAGCTGACTGCACGCCTGCAGCTTGCTGCTGCTGTCTGCGAGACTTCGACTGCCGAGTGGTCCTCCGGCAGGTCCTGAACCATTCTGCCAAATTACTCCTCACTCTTCAACCAAGGTAATGTATTTGCTACTGATTTGATTATTGATTCTAGTTAGCTATGAGTTTGCTCCTGATTAAAAATAGAGTAAATTACACTTTTGGTCCCTGTGGTTGGCAAAAAATACCACATAGGTCCTAACTTTCCATTTTCAACATTGAAGGTCACTAAGGTTTGCGAAAATTACCACATAGAGCCCTGGGGCATATAAAAAGACTAAAATGCCCCTATTTATTTATTTTTTCTTTTTCTTTAAATTTGTTATTTATTTTATTAATAAAAAAAGAAAATACCCCACCACCACCCCCACGTCTCTCTCTCTCTCTCTCTCTCTCTCTCTCTCTCTCTCTCTCTCTCTCTCTCTCTCTCTCTCTCTCTCTCTCTCAGGGATTCAACAATCAATGTGCAAGCACCATTGCTATAAACCTAGAAAATGAAAACCGTAAACTGGCATTTCGTTTAACCAAAAACAAGCGTCACATTTTTTATTAGATCCAGTGCGGTTATTGTCCTAAATCCCTTCCTCCACCTGATTTTCAGCCGAAGATAAGGAATATGTGTGTGAGAGAGGCATAGAATGGCCGAATCCTCGAATCGGAGGGTGAAAGTGAAGAACAAATCGCCGGAGGAGAAGAACGGCGGAGAAACGAGTATCGATCAACTATCATCGGAAGTCGTCGCCACGATAATGACGAAACTTGATGTTGCTTCGATCTGCGCCATCTCCCTCACTTGCAGAAGCTTTCGCGTTTGCGCTCAGGACATCTTCAAATTTCTCCCAAATTTCCACCTTCTCGTAAGGAACTTCTATGTTTAAATGATTGCATGCTCCTCCCGTTCATTAAATTCTAGAATAACTGTTATTTCGTTAATAGAAAAGGGAAATTGCAGCATTGATGGTAATTTCCTGGCATACATATACATCAAACTTGTTTAAATGGCATGGCTTCTATCTTCATTTTGATTGATTGATAGATGTTACATTTTGTCCAGTGATACCAATTATCTTTTATAGATCTGGTCCTCTTCCTTTAGATCTGGTCTGACTATAATTGTAATAAATTTGTCGCTAAGATCTGGTCCTTATTTTTCCTAGATCTTGGTCGACTATAATAAGTGCTATAATAATTGTCAATTAATCTGTTACATGTTATTTGTTATTCAGATCTGGTCAATTCCTTAGATCTGGCTGGGTTATAATATTTGTTAAATTGAACTACTCCACAGATCTGGTGATTTCCTTAGATCTGGTCCTGTTATAGTATCTCTTAAATTGAACTACTCCACAGATCTGGTCATTTCCTTAGATCTGGTCCTGTTATTATAACTGTTAACCAAATTCTTTCGCAGATCTTGTCCAGTCCAGATCTGGTCCTGATATTCTGTTACAAGTCTAGTCCTCACCTAGATTTGGTTTATAACTTGTTGCTGTTGTTTGCTAACCTTCTGTTATTATTTTTGTTTTACCTTGTTTGTTCGGGTTACGATCTTAAAATAATCGGTTTCAAGATCATTAACTGGTTGGTGCTTATTTTGCTGCTTCCGCTCACTGTAAGTTTCCTTTTTTTCACCTTGTTGTAGCAAGGACTCTGTTCAGCTGCACCTTCTGTAACATCCTTGGCCCATAGCAAGGTTCCCTACTCTGTTTCTATTCTTTGTTTGATTGTTTTAAAAATGCCTGCAACTTCTGAATCTGAAGCAACCAGTTCGGGTCATGGTGAATCTGTTGTTAACCTAGATGATCCTTTGTGTTTGCATGCAAATGATATATGTTCTGTTACAATAATCAGTTTTAAATTGGTTGGTACTAGTAACTATAAGAATTGGGCTACTGCTATTGTACGAGCTCTTACTATTAGAAATAAACTAGGTTTTATTAATGGCAAATGTTCTCGTCCCACAAATGACGAAACAAAAGCTGAAAAATGGGATCGTGCAAATGCTGTAGTTGTATCTTGGTTGCTTTCTTCTATGACAGAAAATATATCTTCTGTGTATATCTTGTCTGAAAATGCTTGTGAGTTGTGGATTGAATTAAAACAAACGTATGAAAAAATTAATGGTTCTGTTGTTTTTAATGCCTTTCAAAAAATAAATATGCATACTCAAGGATCTGAAAATGTTTCTGATTACTTCAACAGTTTAAATGGTCTTTGGAAGGAATTTGATTATTTGTCTAAAATAAGTGAGTGTACTTGTGATGCTTCTAAAGATCGACAGTCTTTTTCTAATCAACTTAAACTGTTTCAATTCTTAATGGGGCTAAACGAGAGTTATAGCTCAATTAGAAGTAATATTTTAATGCAAGAACAATTACCTAGTGTGCAATCTGCCTTTGCTACCATTTCTAGAGAAGAATCACTTAAGAATAGTTCTTCTGCAAGTAATTCTAGCAAAAGCCAGAGTTCTGTGTTTGTTGCTAAAGGACCTGATGTTAAAAAGAAATTTGGTAATAAAAATGTTACTTTGATTTGTAAACATTGTAATATGAAAGGTCACACTATTGAAAGGTGTTATAAACTCATTGGTTTTCCCAAAGATTTTAAACCAATAAATGATGATAATTCTCAAAATAACTCTTCTGTTAATGCTGTTACCTCTAATCAGTCTAACTCTTCTGTTGATGAAAATAAGATGGCACTTCAATTTACAAATGAACAAGTGTCTAAAATCTTAGGACTGATTAAAGAAAAATCTTCTCTTGAGGATGTATCTGCTAATATGGCAGGTATATCTAATATGTCAAATAAGTTCTTTGCCTATAATTCTATTAGTTATGCGTTGGGATATCGTGACTGGGTCGTAGATTCTGGAGCAACACAACATATGACTGGAAGCTTTACAAATTTTTAAAATTTTGTTGATGTTTCAGACTTAGAAATGTGTGTTGATCATCCAAATGGAACAAAAGCTAAAATTTCTAAAATTGGAGATTTAAAAGTTTTACCATCAATTGTTTTGAAAGATGTTTTGTTTGTTCCAGAATTTAAGGTCCATTTACTTTCAGTCCACAAACTTGCACGTGATAGTAGAGTAGGGGTCTATTTTGATGAAAATAATTGTTACATATGTAATGTTCAGGATTTACAAGCCAATCCCATTGTGACGACTGGTAAAGTCTCTGGAGGCTTATATTTTTTAGATAACAAAAAGGTGAGTTGTAATAATAGTTCTTCTTTGTCTGTTTGTTATGTCTCTAAGATGACATGGCATCATAGACTTGGTCATCCTTCTGATCATGTTCTTGGTGTCTTAAAAAACAAGTTAAGTCTAGGGAGTGACCGTCTTTCGTTGTTTGAAGTGTGTCATAGGGCGAAACAAACACGAGAGCCTTTTCCATTAAGTAGTCATAAGTCATCTAGTCTAGGAGACCTTGTTCATCTTGATGTATGGTGACCCTATCGTGTGTCAACTAGAGATGGTTTCAAGTATTTTCCGACTGTTGTTGATGACTATTCTCGGGCTGTTTGGGTCTATTTGTTGAGAACAAAGGATGAAGTGTTTGAAAAAATTGTTGTCTTCTTTAACATGCTAAAATTGCAATTTTCTAAAACTGTGAAAATTTTTAGGTCTGATAATGGAACTGAGTTTGTAAATTCAAAGGTTAAATGTTTTTTTGAAAAAGAAGGTGTCTTGCATCAAACAACATGTGTCTATACGCCTCAACAAAATGGAATTGTTGAAAGAAAACACAGGCACTTGATGAATGTTGCAAGATCTTTACTTTTTCAATCTGGATTGCCTTTGAATTTATGGGGGAAACTATTTTAACTGCAACTTTTTTAATTAATAGAACACCCACCTCAGTTTTAAGTGGTAAGTCTCCTTTTGAGATGGTCTATAAAGTTGAACCCAATTTTCAGTTTTTAAGAGTGTTTGGATGTTTGTGTTTTGCAACCAAGTTAAATAATTCAGATAAATTTTCCTCTAGATCAGAAAAATGTGTTTTGATTGGTTTTTCAAATGAAAAAAAGGGTTATAAGTTGTTAAGTCTTGATGACAAATCTGTTTTCTTTTCCAAAGATGTGCGCTTCTACGAGTCAGTTTTTCCTCTTAAACTGACAATCTCAAAAGGCGATTCTGATCTGACCAATTCTGAAATAAATCATTCAAATTTTTTTGATTGCTTATATCAAACTGTTCCTAGCTGTTCTAGTCCCGAGAATCCCAATGATGTTTGTACTCAAGGTAGTACTGAAAGTTTCGTCTCTCCTTCGATTCAGGATGGCGAAAGAGCTCTCGCAACCGAGTTGGAGGATAGAAATGAACAATATGTTGAAAGTTCTAATATTCCTGAGGGAACATCAGCACTTGAAAATTTTGAACCACCTCGATTTGATGATGCTTTAGGAACTCATGCTTTAGGATTTAGGAGGTCTAGTAGAAACAGTAGAATTCCCTCAAAATATGATGATTTTCTTGTCGATGGAAAATATAGGTTTGGTATAGAAAAATATGTTGGTTATGCTCATCTTGATTCTACTTCTGCTTGTTTTGCTGCTACTTTAAATAAGTCATTTGAACCAAGATGTTTTGATGAAGCTGTTAAGGATCCAAATTAGGTTAGAGCAATGAATGATGAAATGGAAGCCTTAAACAGAAATGGAACTTGGGTTGTAACAGATTTACCAAAGGGGCGCAAACCCATTGGCTGTAGATGGGTTTTTAAAATTAAATATAAGTCCACTGGTGAAATAGAGCGTTTTAAAGCTAGACTCGTTGCTAAAGGTTACAGTCAACGAGAAGGTCTTGATTTTGATGAGACCTTCTCACCTGTTGCTAAACTTACAACTGTTAGGTGTGTTATTGCAATGGCTGTTCAATTTAACTGGAATCTTTATCAAATGGATGTTAATAACGCTTTTCTGTATGGTACACTTGAGGAAGAAGTTTATATAGTTTTACCACCTGGATATTTCTCAAAAAATGATAAACAGGTGTGTAAACTTGTTAAGTCCTTATATGGTTTAAAACAGGCTCCTAGAAAATAGAATGAAAAACTTACATATTCTTTGATA